>OFHU01004114.1:0-547500 GCA_900245905.1 Lacerta viridis | reverse complement strand
GGTAAGGGCAGCCAGATGTTTCAAATCAAGCAGTTTCTGCACTTCAAGGAGTCCCAAAGCAGGGAACTGACCCAGGGGGCAGGAAGCTTAGCTCTTTGCCTTGTTTTTGCCTTTTCTACTATATACTTGGGCAGATTTAGATAGGATAGGATGGGAAATGGCAATGTAGCTATGAGAGCCAGTGTGGTGTAGTGGTTAAGAGCGGTGGACTCATAATCTGGTGAACCGGGTTTGATTCCCTGCTCCTCCACATGCAGCTGCTGGGTGACCTTGGGCTAGTCACACTTCTCTGAAGTCTCTCAGCCCCACTCACCTCACAGAGTGTTTGTTGTGGGGAGGAAGGGAAAGGAGAATGTTAGCCGCTTTGAGACTCCTTCGGGTAGTGATAAAGCGGGATATCAAATCCAAACTCTTCTTCTTCTTCTTCTTCTTCTTCTTCTTCTTCTTCTTCTTCTTCTTCTTCTTCTATGGTTTGCAAGGAATCTGTTTGCAAGGAATCTGAAGGTGTCCTGGCAAAGGTGAGGTGCCTGATAAGGTCCGATGTTCCTTTTCTGAGGTTTCAAACCTCTAAAAACGTAAATGTAGAGGAGCCCTGACAATTAAGTCCAGTTGCAGACGACTCTGGGGTTGCGGCACTCATCTCGCTTTACAGGTCGAGGGAGCCGGCGTTTGTCCGCAGAGTTTTTCCGGGTCATGTGGCCAGCATGACTAAGCCACTTGAAGGCTTAAAATACAAAGCTTTGGCCTAAAGTTACTGGAACATACATACGGTGTATAGTTTTACATTTTTTTTCAGAGTTTTGGCACATCCACATCATAGTGTAGTATGTTAAGTGTATTGGGAATTGTAGCTCCATGAGAGGTAAACTACAGTTCCCACGATTCTTTGGGCGATGTCATTATCCTTTAAATATACAGTGGAGGGGCTGAATTTACATGATCTCTGGCAAACCCAATACAAGGCAAGCAGGAAGGTCTTTGGTTTAGCCCTGCCTAGCTTAATTTGATTTATAATCTTCCCAGCAATTATATATATATATATAGGTTTGGGAAGGCTTTCTTCCAACCATTCCTCTCTTTCCATAAGTCTTTTCATAATTAGCTATCCTAATGTCAGCCCATGTCAGTGGTTGACATTGGCCCAGTCTCGATTTCCAGGTTCTTTCTCTTCTGCCTCTTGCCAAGATGTGGCATAATCTCTTTTGCTGGAAGCAACTTAAAATTGGCATAATATTAGTTAGAGCAAGCTTGTTCCTCCCTATCAATAGCATCTAATCAGCATCCTTACCTGAAAGGTAATCTCTGCTGATCTCCCGTTGGCCATCACACAGCTTCTAGGAATAATGGGCGCTTTGTTTATTCAATGTTACAGCTGATCCAGGAAGGTCAGATCCCCCAGGGCCCCCTCCCTCCTTGTCCTTGGCTTCAGCAGCAAAGCAAGCAATGTCCAGGTATCTGCAAAGATACGGCCCATGCCACCCCCACAGTTCCCAGTACGGACCCATGGACAATACCCTTGCAGGGAAAAGGAGAGCAGATGATGTACATCACAGAAGGAAGCACCAGGTTTCCAAAATAGTGTCACTCCTGTTGTTGAGGCATCTGTTGCAGAGCCCATTTTTCCAGCTTCTTGTGGAACAGGAGAGAGGCATGAGCTTTCCTGAATCTATTATTTGTTTTCCTTTGGGCCCTGCTGCTCAGAGCCTGGTAAATGGCTCCCTGAGCTTTATTACAAATGCACTAATGTTTCTCTTCTTTGATGCTTTTAAATTATGGTGCTGGAGGAGACTCTTGAGAGTCCCATGGACTGCAAGAAGATCAAACCTATCCATTCTGAAGGAAATCAGCCCTGAGTGCTCACTGGAAGGACAGATCCTGAAGCTGAGGCTCCAATACTTTGGCCACCTCATGAGAAGAGAAGACTCCCTGGAAAAGACCCTGATGTTGGGAAAGATGGAGGGCACAAGGAGAAGGGGACGACAGAGGACGAGATGGTTGGACAGTGTTCTCGAAGCGACTAGCATGAGTTTGGCCAAACTGCGGGAGGCAGTGAAAGATAGGCGTGCCTGGCGTGCTCTGGTCCATGGGGTCATGAAGAGTCGGACACGACTGAATGACTGAACAGGGACGTCTTAGCCATTGAGGCTACTGGCACAAGGCGCCACGGCTTCAGGAGGGCACCTGCGCCCTCCAGCCCCGCCGGCAGCGCCGCTCTCTCCCACCTCTTCTCGGGCTGCGGACGCGGGGAGGCCGTCGGCGAGCCTCCCGCCGGCGCTGCAGCCAGGGCTCCCTGGACAGCAGCGCCACGCTGCCGCTTCAGCCGAGAAGGTGGAGGCGGATGTGGAGCACAGCTGGCAGCGTCCCCACCCACCCCTCCGCGCCCTGCGGCTGCCCGCCGTGCCTGGCCCTGCCTGGCGGAGCGCAGGTTCGGCTTCCCCACCACACTGCACCCTCCAGCTTCCTGCTGCGCCTGGCCCTGCCCGGCGGAGCACGAGGGGCGTCAGAGGGATCCTCGTGCTAGGGTGCCGGATTTACATAAGATGGCCCTGTGACTAAACAACAACGTTTCTCTTGCGTTTCTCCCCCACCCCAACCATTCTGCATCAATTTATGAGGAAAAAAATTTCACCCACAAATTCTGAAAGAGGAGAGCAGTGTGTGTGTGTGTGTGTGTGTGTGAAATTCTCATGATGGGTTGTTACTGTGCTTGTTTCACTTTCAAGGTGTCTAAGGGTATTTCATAGAATCATAGGATTGTAGAGATGGGAGGGAACTTGAGGGTCATAACCCCCTGCAGTGAAGGAATCTCAACACACAGCCCCCCTTCCTATTTGAAACTACACCGGACTCTACTTAGCTTTGCAAATGTTCTAGCAGTTTTATCGGTACACCACCATGAGTACCCTTAAAATTAAAAATCCACAGATAATCTCTCTCTAGCAGTCTGCAGTCTTCTTTGGTGTCTGCATTCCTTAAAAAAAAAAAAATCCTACAATGATCTCAGCCAGGCTTTCATGCAAGCACCAGAAGTTGCAGAAGAGGTCTACCCTTGTCCCTGATAACGAAAAACAAAAATGGGGAGCATGCCACTCTCAAGTGCTCAGCAGCCAGCTCCCCTGGATTCTTGTTTCAATCAAAGTTCAGGGAAAGTCATCCTGAGGTGTCTCCTCCCATGAGACTTTTTTTTCAGATCAGGAAGTGCAGGCAGCTGGGGAGACTGCAGAGCATTAGAGCAAATGTTTTATGGGAAGAAAAGCATGCACACATTGCCCACAGGTAAAGGACTCCCCACGCCTGCTGGAGTTATAAAGAATTTCTAAAGGGCTCTTTAGAAAGAGGCCGAAAAATGAAATAACTGTATTTTTCTGTGTATAAGACTATATTTTTCCCCCCCTAAATTTTTGAAGTTTAAATATTGGAGGAAGAGGAATTTAAAAATGTTATAAAGTTACTATAGTATATTTGAAATGAATGCAGAAGAGAGGACGTGAGGAAGTCCCAAAATAAGATTATTAATAAGATAAGTATAGTTAATAAATGTTTTTTTTTTGTTTTTTTGTTAGGTTTTGTTTTTGTATTTTGGTTTTGTAGTGTATTGTAGTAGTGTTTTGTTTTGTATTTTGTATTGTATGTTTATTCTTTTTTGTATTTTTTTTTAAATTAAATAAATTCCTATTAAAATAAATAAATAAATAAATTTTTGAAGTTTAAAATAAGCCGTCGTCTTATACACAGATAGTGCAGAGTGCATTTTCTTATTTTTGAGTTTAAAACATAGGTGTCGTCTTATACATGGGGGCGTCTTATACACGGAAAAATGCGGTATCTCTCGGGGGAACAAAGCTTCCAGGAAACTGGGCTGCCAGTACCAACACTTTCTGTTCATCTAGCCTACACAGCCTTATCTCCTCATCAGGACAAAAAAAATGGGGAGTTGTGGGGGTCTTCCTTGTTTCCTCAAGAGATCTAAAATTATGATAATAGTTCTACCGAGATCTCGGAGAATCCTGAAGTAGAGGCATCATGGGCACGGAAAATGTTGGAAGAGTCAGGGGCAAGCAGATGAGTTTCAAGAAGATTTGGAAGTGTGGTGTCAGATATTGCTTGTTAGCATCTGCCACCAGTAGGCTTGAGAGTTGTGCTGTTATATAGAAGAGAAGAAGAAGAGTTTGGATTTGATATCCCGCATTATCACTACCCGAAGGAGTCTCAAAGCGGCTAACATTCTCCTTTCCCTTCCTCCCCCACAACAAACACTCTGTGAGGTGAGTGGGGCTGAGAGACTTCAGAGAAGTGTGACTAGCCCAAGGTCACCCAGCAGCTGCATGTGGAGGAGCGGAGACGCGAACCCGGTTCACCAGATTACGAGTCTACCGCTCTTAACCACTACACCACACTGGCTCTATATAGTGTTGCTATATAGTGTTGCTGCTCCCAGTTCGCACAACTCTGGATGCAGTTATATAAAACTTCCCAAAGACCAAACATAAAAATAAGACATTTATATTCCACCAATTCCGTTTCTTTAAATATAGCTTTTACATAATGTATGCTATGCTGAAATTATATTCAAGTACAATACAGGATGTCTCAAAGCCAAAGTTCCATCCGAACATTCCTTTGTTCGATAAAGGGAAAAGCATCTCTACAAATATACTTGTTGGTAAAGGATAAACTACAGTCCGGGGGGGTTGGACTGTCCAATCCCTGGGAGTGTTGTAGCTTTGCTCTTAATCACTCAAACCGCCTTGGAAGCTGTGTGAAGTCCTAAGCAGGACTCCAACAACGAGATCACCAGATGCAAATGTCTGTTTCAAATGCCTTCTTCCAGTCGGCCTGCAATGGAATGATATGACAGCAAAACACATACTCAAATAGAAAAGATAGCTCCATGAAATTGAAAATGCACTCTGTTCCACTGTGGTTTGAGTAATTGAGAGCAAAGCTACAACACTCCTGCGGTGTGGTCCATTCCCCCCGGTCTGTGGATGATCCTTTAGCAACAAGTAGAGATTCTCCAGAAACTGTTTTCAGCAGCACAAATATTCGTGTTTCCTATGTAATATCAGCATTCACTGAGACTTCCCCCTCACAGCTGCGGGCTTGCTAGAGAGATGTGTACGTTTGGCCATTTGCAAAATGCTTTTGTTTCACCACTGAGTACTGAGTAGCCATTTTTGTTTAAAACTATTAAATTATGAAGTTTAAATTATTAAATTTAATAATTAAAATTATTAAATTATTAAGGGGCGCGGGTGGCGCTGTGGGTTAAACCACAGAGCCTAGGGTTTGCCAATCAGTAGGTCGGCGGTTCAAATCCCTGCGACAGGGTGAGCTCCCGTTGCTCGGTCCCTGCTCCTGCCAACCTAGCAGTTCAAAAGCACGTCAAAGTGCAAGTAGATAAATAGGTACCACTCCAGCGGGAAGGTAAACGGCGTTTCCGTGCGCTGCTCTGGTTCGCCAGAAGCAGCTTAGTCATGCTGGCCACATGACCCGGAAGCTGTACGCCGGCTTCCTCGGCCAATAAAGCGAGATGAGCGCGCAACCCCAGAGTCATCCGCGACTGGACCTAACGGTCAGGGGTACCTTTACCTTTATAGCTGCATTGGATGCTGTGTGTAACACATCTGGTGCAATCTGGCACAGAAACCACCTAGATAATTCACACCGATGTGAACTTTGAATCGGGGACTTCCGGGCTCAGAGTCTTAGCTACTATTCTACATCAACTGTTCTACAAACTTTCACGACAGATCAGTCTTTTTTCATATTGTTTCCCCTCATTTATTCTCATAATCTTACCGATACTTCCATTGATGCAGCAGTTCCAACAACGTGTCACATTCTGTTACATTCAGTGTATAATCTTTAGCATGGCCAAAACCTATAGCGTCACAACTACTTTTCATTCAGTTTCTTTTCTTTACGTAATTTATTAATGAAGAGCATAATATTTTTATACAACACAAACTGCAACTACCCTCGGCAAAGGCTTTAAAGGGACATGACTAGCGAGTTCCATTTCTGTTTTAAGAGAAGACAATATCCATGTATGTATGGCTTTGCGTGGACAAATGTTTGCAAATTTGTTTTGCGTGGTTCCAAAAAAATTACCACTACTGAGCAGTAATAGATTTTTCATCTACGCTTTCACAGTGTTCATAGTAATTTCCCTAAGTTAGTTTCAGGGACTGGGCAGAGGAGGAATGGTGGAGACCGCCTCCCCATCCTGACCCTTCCAGGGAGGAGGAAGAGGAAGACAGTATAGATTTACAACAGTGGTTTGAGGGAGGTGACAGCTCAGAGGCAGATGAGGGGAAAGTTGAGAAATAATGGGAGAGGAGAAGGAGGCAGGTCCAGGGCAGCAGCTGGCTGACAGTGTCATTAGAAAGCACTCCAGACCCCCCATCTCTGAGAACCCGGCGAGCCTTAAAAGTAGGAGAGCAAAGAGCTCAAAGACAGAGGGCACATAGAAGTGATGAATGAGGAAGTGGGAGAGATGGGGGGTTGAGATTCACTCGGGACAATGCCACTATCCAAGAGGCTGGGTTCTATAGCCTCTCTCTGTAAATATTGAAATAAAAAGGGACGGTAAGAAACTTCATTGTCTTTATACTTTCCTGGGCAACCAACTGACAGCATCCTGACAGTTAGGGCTGCAACCCTGTTGTCCCTACATGGGTAGAAAAGGAAAGAGAGACATCCCACACCAAAGTAGTAGAGTCCTTTGGTCTCCTACCAGGCCAACCCCATGCAGCTGGGCATGGCAGTGAACATGTGCATTCATTTCTAACTTCCACTGAACTGCGTTAAGTGGCTCATTCTTCCTCAGATGCTGTGTCCGACTCCTCTCCTGCTTCTACCAGGGGACACGTCTTTGTACTAGGGCTCTGAGGGAGAACAAGCTGCCAGATACAAGACCTCACCTTGGAGAGCACAGGGAGGTTGCAATACTGCATGCCTAACAGCTCAATGGCCAGCAGAGAAGTAATCTGGTGAGGAAGGGAGAGCTATACCGTTTTCATGGGGTGCCTTAGCATCTTCCAAGATGGCCTGCCTTGTCATTGGGAGCCAGTGTGGTGTAGTGGTTAAGAGCGGTAGTCTTGTAATTTGGTGAACCGGAGTTCGCGTCTCCACTCCTCCACATGCAGCTGCTGGGTGACCTTGGGCTAGTCACACTTCTCTGAAGTCTCTCAGCCCCACTCACCTCACAGAGTGTTTGTTGTGGGGGAGAAAAGGGAAAGGAGAATGTTAGCCGCTTTGAGACTCCTTCGGGTAGTGATAAAGTGGGTTATCAAATCCAAACTCTTCTTCTTCTTCTTCATTCTGAAAATGGATTTACCATGTGAGCACTGCAATCATTACTTGAAAAACATGACGACGAGAACCCATGCTAGGTCTTTGTACCTTTTATTATCCCAAAGTCTCAAAGTTGAGAGTTGCTAACTCAACTATCCATATACCTCTACGCCATTCTTGGTCATTCCAGTGGACCACCAGTGGCCTCAGGATCACACTGGAGACATCATTTCCTGTAGCTGGATCCTGACACCTGGTAATCATTGACAGACCTGTGTCCACATGTTCATCCAATCTGTTGGGGGAGGGGATAACCTTTATACTCATTTGCATCACAGCATCTTATGGTAGATTGCTTGTGAAGTACTACTTTATTTTAGACTGGAGATAGACCATTATTTTTCAAGAGCTGAAAGTAATCTGAGAGAAGCTTCATGTCTTATAGTATTACTTTTGTTCTATTGTTGACATGGATCAAGCAGGTTTTTGAAGCAATATCTAAACTTGCAAGACATGTTTCAGTAGAGGAAAAAAGAAGGGCCAGGGGACATATTATGGGCAGTGCTCTCTCTTAACATAATCAACTCTGAAATATTGTCTGTCTCCAGTTTTAGACAAACTGAATA
The DNA here is from genome assembly GCA_900245905.1 of Lacerta viridis. Classification (NCBI taxonomy): domain Eukaryota; kingdom Metazoa; phylum Chordata; class Lepidosauria; order Squamata; family Lacertidae; genus Lacerta; species Lacerta viridis. The sequence continues at coordinate 539,575 of OFHU01004114.1, read as the reverse complement.
TTACTGATCACCATGTTTTAAGGAAGCTGGGGGAGAAATATTGCGTGCTTCCTACTACTACACAGAGGAGCATGGTCAAGTCAGCTTCTCAGGCTGCTGCATCATCAGCACAGAAGGAAGTCAGGCCCACCAACAGAGACAGGGAAGAAGAGCAGGGAGCTGGATTCCTATGAGTCTTCTCTAAATGAGAGGTGAACTCAGCATCTTAAAGACAAATATGTAGCAATCCTTTACTCCGGACAGTTCAAGAGAAGATTTCTCGGTTGCGCTGGAAGACTCCATCATCTAGGTGGCAGAAGAATGAGCCAGTCTAGCTCATCTGGAAGGCACATGAAGACCAATGTCCATTGCCTATGGAGTTCACCAGGAGTTCTTTCTATTGCAACAAAGGACTTTAGAATGGATACACATGACAATTGTTGATGTATTTTGTCAAATTCTTTGTGGTGTTTTGTAGATCCATCCATTCTATTCTTCACTGCATAATCACCAACAACAATGGAGGTTCTGGTTTCTGAAAGGAGTCAACCATTTAATTTCTTAAGTGTTCCTACATCATCCCCTTGCAAATCTTGATAGTGGGATTCTTAAACTCACCGCAGGCCACGATGTACTCTGCAACTGTTAGAAACTCCAAAGGCAGTTTTTTCATTGCTTTGAAAGATGCCTTCATTTAGAATAAGGGCTTCCTCTGCATGTATGTACATGGCTAACCTCTGTGTTGCTGATGGGACACGAAGCATAATAAGATCTGTCTCTTTCTTGGGAGGACAATTCTCTTGTATAGAACTAATGTTGGCTGCAACCCAAATTGCACTGAAGTCAACAGCAGAGTTTTCCTGTATTCTAGTGGAACTAGATTGCATGCAGAAGCGAGGATGGGTAACCCTGATATTTTCAGACATGGGTTTTCATTTGAAAATAAATGAAGAAACAGAAAGCATCAGATTGCCTCCAGCGGAGACTGCTACGCTAACTCTGCTTTTCTGTCTTTGCAAACCAAAGGTGATATTTGAGACAACTCGGTTCTTTCGTTTCATAACTTAAGTGCATTGAGCAATTTCTTAAATACAGTTCACTCAGAAAATAAAGTTATTTTTTTTGCTGTACAGAACTTTCCTGTCATTAGGGATAAACCTGATGCAATATTAGGTGAGCTTGTATCTTGTATATAAATGCACACGTCCTTACATGAACACACTCAAACACCTCGACACACATGCTTGCCAGGCACCAAGAGCTTACAGCTTTCTAAATTGATAGCTACATGAACAAACCATGAACGTTCCCCCCCCCCCAATACATTTTTGGCAGTGTCAAAAATGCCTCCCGTTTCAATTATTTTCTGTCACTCATTGCAAAATAAAATAAAATAAGTATGTTCATTTATTAGTTTAAATTGCTCTCACTCTCACATGCCCAGATCTAATTGACTTCATTCTGATGTCATCCTGTTCAATGTGTGATTCTGATGGGGGGCGGGGTTTCACTTACGTGATTAATCCAGGAAGGAGAAAGAAATAGCAATCAAGGAAGAATTGATAGCAACGCAGAAACCGCAGAAGCCACCAGGAGGAACCATGTTGCCAAAAAGGATCGCAAAATGTGCAAATTACTGAAAATTATCTAAGTTGTTTTTTCCCCCCAGAAGGGTAGTCCACCCAAATGAGGAACTTTTGTTTCAACCACAAAGTTCAAAGTGGGAAATATTGCTTGCCTATCTAGTCTAAGCCTAAAGTACTGCTTTTCAAGACAGCCTTAAATAAAACAAGGGGGTGGGGGGGAGATAAGTTTTTGTCTTCTTTCATGCATTCCTTGACACTTCAACATTTAAAACTCAGTTTCAAAAAGGCGTTCCATAAACGGGTTAGCGAAAGGAGAATGGAGTTTTGAATTCTTCCTTCACAAATGTTCCATGATTTCCGCTGAATTTTTCAAATGGGAAATGAAGCTAGCAACTTCAAAATCCTTTCCTCTTCTTCTCTCCAGGTGGCACCTGCAGTGAGCCCAGCCCTGCGTCTGTTCAGAGCCTCAAATGTCTCAAGATGTGAAGTAGGAGCTCTGCATGGAGTACAGGTGGTCAATGGGGTTTCCCACTCTGGACTGCAAGGGCCCAGGTTCCACAGTTGTTAAGAAACAGTCGCCCAGGTTGCTGAGGGAGGTGTCGTCACTGTCCATCTCACACAAAAGGTGCTCAGAACCTTCAGAACAGAGAAAAAAGATTTGTTTCAGTCAGGCACAATCCACTCACACAACAATGAAATGAACGGGAGCGGCTCGGGTGCAGAGTCGAGCTCCTGCACCATTCTTTTTCATGGCGCTTGCGCGCGAGAACTTCTTTCAGAAGTGCCATCAGGATTTCGACTAAGCCACTCTCATGTGTTTGAGGTAGCTAAACAGACATACAATCTGAATCAAGGATCTAGACAAGGCATAGGCAAGCTCCGGCCCTGCAGATGTTTGGGACTACAATTCCCATCATCCCTAGCTAACAGGACCAGTGGTCAGGGATGATGGGAATTGTAGTCCCAAACATCTGTGGGTCCGGAGTTTGCCTGTGCCTGATCTAGACGGAAAGCAGACACGTTTGAAATCTCAAACTCCACTAGCTTAAGCCTAGAAGCCCAAACGCAGCACGGATATTGTCTTAGAGGGCTATTGGCCCTTGACATCCCTTTTTAAGGGATTGCTCTTAGTCCGACTGAGACACTGCAATGGGACATACAGAAAGAAGCCGTTTCAAACTCTGACTTAATTTACAGCTCCCTCAAAATGTGAAATATGCAGGGCTTCCGGTCTTACCATAAGGGTGCATGTGGTCCCCCGGCATTTGTGGTGGAGTGAGCCCTTGCCGGAAGGGGTCTGAGCTGTAAACACTTTGATCAATGACCAATACGTGTTGCGGAGGTGGTTGCAAGGTGGTGTAAGAGTTCATGATTCCTTCGAGGCCTGTGTTGTTGCCGCCACTGTTTGTCTGAGCTGGAAGACAATGGCAAACAAAATGCATGAGTTCATAAGATCAGAAGTGAACTCTAAAAACCTTTCCAGAATGTATAACTTGTTGCTAGAGTGGCATACAAAAGATGAAATGGTTAAATCTGTAATGATTGACTGGGCAAAGGATGTTGGTCATAATATTATGTTGGAGAAGTTGTGGAGGGAAGGTATTAAATTTACCGCATGCAATGTTTTAAGAGAGAACATTATGAAAATGGTTTATAGATGGTATTTAACACCAGTTAAGTTAGCTAAGATGTATCATGGATTGAGTAATGAATGTTGGAAATGTAAAAAAGTAGAAGGTACCTTCTATCACATGTGGTGGACGTGCCCAAAGGTTAAGGATTTCTGGGAGAAAATTTATAATGAACTTAAAAAGTGTTGAAAAACACCTTTTCTAAGAAACCAGAGGCCTTCCTGTTGGGCATAACCAACCATGAGATACCCAGAAAAGACAGAGTGTTTTTTATGTATGCCACAACAGCTGCTAGAATTTTGATTGCTAAAAACTGGAAAGGTGAAGAGCTCCCAACAGTAGAAGATTGGCAGATGAAGTTAATTGACTATATGGAACTCGCAGAACTGACCGCGAAGCTCCGAGACCAGAGGGAGGAGAAGGTGCAAGAAGAATGGAAGAAATTTAAAGATTATTTGAAACAACGTGAAAAGTTGGACATTTGAAGTGAAATCAGTGAATATAATAGGCGATAGCTATATAATGTTAGGTTAAAATAGTATATAAGAAGTTAAGATTTTGTTTTTTATTAGATGTAATGGTTATAAAGAAGATGATAGATAAGATAAGATGTTAGTTGAAGAGTAAGAATAATGGTGAATGAGTGTTAAAATAGTTACAAAGTTACTAAAGTAAATTAGAACTGAACGCTGAAGAGAGAACGTGAGGAAGTCCCTAAAGTAAGATTTAAAATAAGATTATATTAATTAGATTGGTGTTTTATTGGGTTTTGTGTGGCGTGATAGGTATGTATTAGTTTTTATTTGTTTTTTGTGATGTGTTTGTTTTTATATGCAGAATGTATGTTGTTTGTTGGTTGTTTTGTGTGGAAAAAACCAATAAATTCTTTATATATATAAAAAAAAGAGTTCATAAGATGAGTCTCCCAATACCTTCTTATTCCACTTATGTCAGAGAGATCTGGCTCTTATCTGTCTTCTATACTGGTGCCTTTTTCCTTAATGAACTTTTTTCTTGGCTTTCCAGTCCCAGGAGGTGTGAACTCTTTCCCAGCTCCCCTGCTTTCAAAGCCAGACCCAACCAACCCATATACGACTTCTCCTTCTTTTTCAGTCTCGGAATAAACGAGTTAAACCATCAGTCAACTCAAATATTTGAGCTGCTTAAAGGGTCACAGCCAGCCAGACCTACATACTATCAAGTTCGTGAAAAATATAACTATAAGCTCCTTTGGAACTGGGATGCCAAGTTCACTGTAAGACAGGACTCCTGTGATGGTGATGATGATGATGATGATGACGACGACAACAACAACAACAACAACAACAACAACTAAACCCGCTCATTGGGCTGGCTTTCCCCAGCCACTCTGGGCAGCTTACAGCACATTAAAAATTGTAAAACATTAGACATTAAAAACTTCCGTAAACAGGGCTGCCTTCAGATGTCTTCTAAAAGACAGATAGTTGTTTATTTCCTTGACATCTGATGGGAGGGCGTTCCACAGGGCAGGTGCCACTACCGAGAAGGCCCTCTGTTGCACAGAATGGAAAATTTCCCCCCATGTTCAACCCCCTTCTCTCCCCCCTCTCTTTCTCTCATTCTTTGACATGCAAGAGAACCCTAAACATGTTCAGCCTTAGAGTCAGTCCAGAAAAGATGCTGAAAGATAAATGACTGGATCTCAGAGTTGTTTTTCTTTTTAGTTGAATACATCTGAGGGGGTTTGGAGACATTGGATCGGGAAACTCCTCTGCTTTTTGTCTCACAGAGGGAAGTGTACACTAAGATCAGGGAAAGAACACAGGAAGGGTTTCCCACAACTGCTTTTCCAATCCCATGTCCCCTCACCCACTCTGTGGCTGCTTTGAACTAAGAGAGAGAGAGAGAGAGAGAGAGAGAGAGAAAATATGAATCTTCAGAAGACCCAGCCATGGATTTCCCAGTGCCTTGTTTTCATTAAACTAGTTGTGTTCAGTGTTCAGGGTGGGAGGTGAATAGCATCATGCAAAAGAGGGACCATTGTGCTAGAAGAGTGACCTAATTGAGGAAAGAGTTGATATGCGAAGCATGTTCAGCCCTGTATTAGTAAGGGGAAATTGGGAAGCAAAGCTAAGGACTGAAAAAGCTATGGAGATTACAATGGAAAACCCACGACAATCTGAGGAGAGTTACAGGTGGGTAGCCGTGTAGCTCTGCCATAGTCAAAACAAAATAGAAAATTCCTTCCAGTAGCACCTTAGAGACCAACTAAGTTTGTTCTTGGTATGAGCTTTCATGTGCATGCACACTTCTTCAGATACACTGAAACAGAAGTCACCAGACCCTTATATATAGTGAGAGAGTGGGGAGGGGTATTACTCAGAAGGGTGGTGGGAATGGGTGATTGGCTGATGGGTGTGGAAAACCTGTTGACGACTGTTAACAACTGCAATTGGTCTTACAGGAAAAAGCAAGGGGTCTCTCCATTACTGGCCCCAACAACCCCAAACATACCATCTCAGGACTATTTAATTGCTCATCTTCTAACATTGTGTATGCAATCAAATGCCAACAGTGCCCTTCAGCTCTCTATATTGGACAAACAGGCCAAACCCTACGCCAAAGGATAAATGGACATAAATCTGATATCAGGAATCACAAGACAGAGAAACCAGTAGGAGAACACTTCAGTCTCCCAGGACATTCTATACAAGATCTCAAAGTAGCTGTCTTACTACAAAGGAATTTCAGAAATAGACTGGAAAGAGAAGTTGCTGAATTGCAACTCATTACCAAACTTAAAACCATGGAGAGACCTGGTCTGAACAAAGACATTGGATTCTTATCTCATTATACATGACAAAGCTATCTTTAGCCATCTCACCCCTTGCTTTTTCCTGTAAGACCAATTGCAGTCGTTAACAGTCGTCAACAGGTTTTCCACACCTATCAGCCAATCACCCATTCCCACCACCCTTCTGAGTAATACCCCTCCCCACCCTCTCACTATATATAAGGGTCTGGTGACTTCTGTTTCAGTGTATCTGAAGAAGTGTGCATGCACACGAAAGCTCATACCAAGAACAAACTTAGTTGGTTCTCTAAGGTGCTACTGGAAGGAATTTTTTTATTTTTTATTTTGTTTGGAATCTGAGGAGAGATTCCCAGGTAGGACATGGCAGCCAAGAAGCAAAGGAGAAGTGAATCATAACTTCTCGGAATCAATAATGTCTAGTTTTTCAAGGCAACAGTGGCAAGCATGATACCCAAGAACTGGGTGTTGAGGAAACCATTGGATAAGTCAAATCGATATTGTGGGGAGGACCATAGCTGTTCATGGCATGCTATTAAAGTCTCTGAGGAAATGAAATCTTGCCCGTTGCAGAGGACTGGTTCACTGGCCCCCAAATGTTGTTGATGCCCTCTCTCCTACAGCATGGCATATTCTGCCTTCTGGCTCTAGTAAGATGTACAGAACCTGCGTTTGAAAGGAGTGGGACCAGGAAAATATTTGGTCCTCCTGTCCAGCAACTCCTGGTGCCTCCATGGAAAGAGAACCCACTTTCCATTTTCAAAATCCTGGCTGTAGGTGGTGGAGTTTAAAGGGATACGGAACAGGAAGGTCCTGTGACAGAAGGGGGTTTGGAAGCAGGCTTACCAGACGTGACCCTCTGTGTTGTTTGCAGATCTTGCTGCTGCTGCTGCTGTCGTCTTGCTAATTTCTTCATCTGTTACAAAAAGGGAGGAAGGGTTAGAACAAGCCAATATCCCCTCCTCTTCTTTTCTTAAATGGGAAAGCATCCACAGGGTTAGCAGAAGCCAGATTCTGCTATTGATAGTTCTTAAAATGGGCATCTTAAGATGGGTGGAGAGAGAGCCCTGTCTGAGAGCTTCATCCAGCCTGTGCAGCTCAGTGCAACTATGCTAGATCAGAAATCTCCAAACTAAGGCCCACGGGCCGGATGCAGCCCATGCGAGCCAATTGTGTGGCCCCTGACGACCCCCGCCACCCACTCTTACTGGCGCGGCGCGGTGCGGTTGCCCATCTCCAGCGCGGCGCCGGAAATAGCTTGTGCGCATGTGCAAGCGTCATTTCCGGCACACTTTCAGGTCTGCGGAGGCCCATGCACACATGCACAAGCTATTTCCAGCGCTGCACCAACCCGGAAGTGTGCCAGAAATGACACTTGCGCATGTGCACAAGCTGTTTCCGGCGCCACGCTGCACCAGAAGTGCACCAGAAAAAGCGAGTGCGCATGCGTACGCACTCCCCTGCCCTCTGGCCCGCTTCGCGATCAGCACCGGAGGAACCGGGCCCAAGGCCGGGTAAGTCTGGGGACCCCTGTGCTAGATGGACCAATGGTCTGTTAAACAGCTTCCCAAATCCAAAAATGCAGTCTGCAAGTTGCCTGTTCCTACTCCAAACTAGGACTACATTTCCTGTTTAGATAGCTAGCCCTCCTATCTAAAAATGGATGAAAGGCCATTATGTAGTGAGTGATTCAAGTAGAAATGTTGTTACCTTAGCTCTTTGATTCTGGAACCAGACCTGAACAACTCGGACGCTCAGACCCGTCTCGGCTGCTAACGTTTCCCTTACCTTCATGAAATGTCAGAACAGCAGACATGATTATTTGCTTAAACAGAGGTGAAAGGATCAGCAAAATACCAAATGTGTAGGACTTTCAACACAAATTTCAACATTTTCATTAAAGGTGGGGTTTTTTTCCCCATTGCGGCACAAAATCTCAACGTTTGCAGTTGCTCCCAGGATTTTTCACCAAAATTCAAAACCATAAGAGTTGGAAGTTTTTGGAGTTCGGCAGTCGGATTTCAAGCATGTGTCTCCAAACAGGGGAGCTGTGAAAATGTGCGGAATACTCTCCACAGTTCTGATCAGTGTGCACCAGTGTGGTGTAGTGGTTAAGAGCGGTGGACTCGTATTCTGGTGAACCGGTTTCACGTCCCCGCTCCTCCACATGCAGCTGGCTGGGTGACCTTGGGCTAGTCACACTTCTTTGAAGTCTCTCAGCCCCACTCACCTCACAGAGTGTTTGTTGTGGGGGAGGAAGGGAAAGGAGAATGTTAGCCGCTTTGAGACTCCTTCGGGTAGTGAAAAGTGGGATATCAAATCCAAACTCTTCTTCTTCTTCACCAAAAGTGACCACGGGGGTGAAGCAACTCCCCTAAGAGGAAAAGTTGCAGCATTTGGGACTTTTTGGTTTAGAGCAAAGGCAGGTGACAGGATAGAATTTTTTAAAATTATGCATGGCATGGAAAAAGTGGGCAAAGAAAGGTTTTCCTTACTCTCTTGTAACACTAGGACTTGTGGATATCCAATGAAGCTGAATGTTGGAAGATGCAGGACAGACAAAAGAAAGTGCTTCTTCGCTCAATGAATAAACTATGGACTTCTCACCCACAAGAGGTAGCAATGGACACCAACTTGGATGATGAAGTTTGGATTTGATATCCCGCTTTATCACTACCCGAAGGAGTCTCAAAGCGGCTGGCATTCTCCTTTCCCGTAATATTTGAAAAAGAGGGATTTGAGGAAGTCATGTTTTCAAGTGAGGAAAGATATGATTATAAAAAGTTTATATGTGTCTTATTGTAGTCGGTTATGTATTTTTAACCTTGTTACTGTAAGTACCGCATTTTTCACTCCATAAGACGCACTTTTTTCCTCCTAAAAAGTAAGGGGAAATATCTGTGCGTCTTATGGAGCGAATGGTGGTCCCTGGAGCTGAATTGCCCAGGGGCCAAAAGAGGATCATGCTTTTTATTTTACAAAGAGAAAAGGGGGTGTTGAAAGGACCCCGCTCAGCAGCTGATCAGCAAGAGATCGGGAGAGAGATAAGAGTCCCTGGCTCCCTTTCAGCCCCGCCCTCTTGCCCAGGCCTCCATTGTTGAATGTGCTGCAGAGGGAGGTTGTTTGTTTCCCCAGCGACATGTGACTGGCTGATTAGATTATCTGTCTGGAAACTGTAGAAAGGCTCCCTTTCCTTAAGAAGCTGTAGAAATGTGAGTTGAACCCCATAAAAATGGGGCTTTTCCTCTTTGCTTTTCCCCCTTTGCAAAAGAAGCTTTGCTTTTCCCCCTTTGCAAAAAAGCTGCAAAACTTTTGAGCTGATCCTCAAAAAAACAGGGCTTTTCCCTTTGCAAAAAAAGCTGCAAAACTTTTAGCTGATCCTCAAAAAAAAGGGCTTTTAGAGGAGGAAAACCAGAAAAATATTTTTTTTCTTGTTTCCTCCTCTAAAAACGAGGTGCGCCCTATGGTCCGGTGCACCCTATGGAGCGAAAAATACGTTATGTTTTAACTGTTTTGATTTGTTGAAAATGAATAAAAATATATATATATTTTAAAAAAAATCTCCTTTCCCTTCCTCCCCCACAACAAACACTCTGTGAGGTGAGTGGGGCTGAGAGACTTCAGAGAAGTGTGACTAGCCCAAGGTCACCCAGCAGCTGCATGTGGAGGAGTGGAGACGCGAACCCGGTTCACCAGATTACGAGTCTACCGCTCTTAACCACTACACCACACTGGCTTTAAAAGGGGGATTAGAGAAATGACTATTAGCTACAATGACTATGTCCTATCCAGGGGCAGTATGCCTTTGAAGAGTAGCAGCTGGGGAACAGAAGTGGGCGAGGGCATTCCACGGGCACCTCCCTGGCCATTGTGAGAACAGGATGCAGGAATAGCTGGGCCTTTGGTATGATCCAGGAGGGATCTAATGGTTTAATGTGGGATTATTATTTTTCTAAACAACCCACAACTCTTTAGTTTTTCCCTGTAAAGGTAAAAAAAGGTAAAGGACCCCTGGACAGTTAAGTCCACTCAAAGGGGACTAAGGGGGTTGCAGCGCTCATCTCACTTTCAGGTTGAGGGAGCCGGCGTTTGCCAGCTTCCCAGGTCATGTGACTAGCATGACTAAACCACTTCTGGCGCAACGGGACACCGTGATGGAAACCAGAGCGCACGGAAACACCGTTTACCTTCCCACCACAGCAGCACCTATTTATCTACTTGCACTGGTGTGGTTTTGAATTGCTAAATTGGTAGGAGCTGTGACAGAGCAACGGGGGCTAACCCTGTTATGCGGTTTCAATTGGCAAGCCCAAGAGGCTCAGTGATTTAGACCACAGCACCACCCACATCCTCTGATCAGTAGCTGCTGGGGAAGTGGGGGAGTGTGCTGTGCTGCTCAACTCCTGTTTGGAGCTTTCCACGGGCATGTGGGGTGTGAAACACACAGCAGTCCAATACAACATTCCTAGAGTGGACATGTTTAGACATGAAGAGGGATGTTTGTCCAGCCAGTAGATAAACTTCTTGTTTCCTCCTGTGCTGGGATAAACCTCCTTTACATGTGACCAGAGGTGGGTGTTACCTGTGCAGGTAACAAAAATAGCACAGGGCAGGCAGCCATCTCTCTCTCTCTGACTCCATTCCTCGAAGAAGCAACATCTCCTTAGCCTGAGATGTTTCTCTTGGCTTCAGCCAAGAGAGGACAAAGGTACTATCTCCTTATGGGATAGATTCCACGTGTGTATATTTTGTAACTTAAGTCTGCCTTCTAGGATCCATTTGTGAACAGAATGTGTGAGTAAACTCTTTTATGGTTTTATACAAGACTGTGTCTGTTCTTTTTTAGGAGGGAATAAAAGGGGAATTACCAGGAAACTTATTTTAGAGGCTTATGCAAGCCAGGCAAACCTAGCTGCTGTGTAAGTTTAAAAAGGGAATGTTACTCTGCTAAATCATAGAACTGGTTAACACAAGTTGGGAAGGATATAATTAAACAATATATGTTCTCCTGCCTTCCTGAACATTCCCACAGGGCACCTCACTGGTCATTGTGAGAACAGGATGTGGGAATAGCTGGGCCTTCGGTTTGATCCAGCAGGGTTCTTATGTTCTAATGCAGGAATCTTTTTTTCTAAACTAAACAACCCACAACTCTTTAGTTTTCCCCTGCAGGTAAGGGGCTCTCAGGCTTGAGTAGGGCTGCACAACTTGCAGTCCATCAGCACGTCATCTACATACAGTGGCTCATGCCTGGGTCATTAAATCTCTCTTGTCCTTTTGCTGACTGCTCAGAAGTGATGCTCAAGTGCCTGGGAAATCACAACACTTGTCTGTTGGGCCGCATTCTGTTTAGTGGACCACAGGCCTGCATCCGACTGCCACCGACAGAGCACAACGTTTAGGAATTATTAAGACGGGAGTCCACTCTACGGCCATGGGATTCAACAACATCTTAGGCAGTGTAAACTGGCTACCTCTGGTGATTCCAGTGTTCATGGTGTCACTTTCTTCTTATGATCAAACTGTACCTTCCTGCACGGTTTAGAAGACACTTCAAACGATGCCTTGAATGCCCGGCGCTGCTGGGTCGTCAAGATGGTCCGGGGTCGTTTCTGCCTCTTGTGGTCCTTGCTCTCCTCGGCTGTTTTCCCAGTGCCATCTCCCATTTTGCACAGGCTCCTTTCATCGTCACTTTTACCTTAAAAGATTGGGGATAAAATCCCATTCACAGGACAGCCTTTGCTTAAAACAAAATCCCCCAAATTGAGAAGCCGCATGGAAAAGTTCCGTACTAACGGGAAGATGCTAAAAAATCCTTTCAGAATTTGCACAAATAGGGCTACAAACCACTCAGAATCATTTGGTAAGGAAAGGAAAGACAGTGGAGAGAAGCCCTGTGGTGCCATTTTTAAACGTGTGTGGCTGGGGTGGTTGTAAGGAAATAACAAAGCAGTCAAAAGAGGATTATAAGATCAACTCAAAGCTGGTTACACAACAAATCAGCAGCCATCTCCCAGTGGCATAAATGCCTTCCTAAAGAAGGGTATTTAAACATCCTTCTGCAAAAAAGAAACAAGATGGCCTAACCCAGGGGTCCCCAAACTAAGGCCCAGGGGCCGGATCTGGCCCAATCACCTTCTAAATCCTGCCCGCGGATGGTCCGGGAATCAGCATGTTTTTACATGAGTAGAATGTGTGCTTTTATTTAAAATGCATCTCTGGGTTATTTGTGGGGCCAGTGGCATACTGAGGGGGGGGGGTGATGGGGCGGAGCGCCCCGAGTGCCAGCCTGGGGGGAGGGTGACACTCGGCGCCGCCACCCCCCACTCCCAAGCCGCCGCCGCCACCCCTTCCGTGCAGTGGCGGCAACTTTTAAGGCTGCAGCGCACGAGCAGCAGCACAGACGCGCCCGCCATGTTGGGTGGCGTGCGTGCGTGCTAGGGAGCAGTGCCCCGCCCCTGGGGGGTACCCCCATGTTTGCCGCTCCAGCTGGCAAAGCGGCTCCCTAATCCACTCTGTGGGGCATAGGAATTTGTTCATATATTTTTTTCAAAATATAGTCCGGCCCCCCACAAGGTCTGAGGGACAGTGGACCGGCTCCCTGATGAAAAGGTTTGCTGGCCCCTGGCCTAACCCTAACCCTAGATTCAGACCATTTCAAACTTTTAAAGTCAACAGTAACACTTGGAATTAAACCCAGAGATTAACTGTTACCAAGTGCAGTTCTATACGTACAGGTATCATATGGTGTTTTTAGCTAACACCCAACCTATAGCTCAGCTCCAAATGCTCTTTAAAAATTATCCCCTTTGCACTGGAGAAATCCCACCTCAAGGCTGTGTGTGAAACACTTTGCCTGGGAGAGGTGGAAGCTCTTAAGCCATGGGCCTCCATTACTGGAATAAGGTAGTCCTAATTTGGCAAGGTTGGCATTCCAGTAAAATGTTTGGCACTAGAGTGTGTGCCTTCAATACTATGCCACTTCAGGCCGCACTGGGGGGGGGGAGTTGCGCCATTTTAAAAAAATGTTCCCTCATAACAGTTCCTTGCAAACAGAAAATGAGCACAGCAACGGAGAATGGTTCTGCCCCTAAACCCAGACCCAGCTGTGGTAATTTTCAACTTGCATGGTGCATTCAAAAACAACAAATCTGTGGAGTGGTAAAAGCCTTCTGGGAAATGATATATAATGAGTTAAAGAAACTGTTTAAGGAAACTTTTGTTTAAAAAAAAACCAGAAGGCTTTTTGTTAGGTATACAGTTGTACCACTAGTTACGAACTTAATTTGTTCTGGAGGTCCATTCTTAATCTGAAACTGTTCTTAACTAGAGGCGTGCTTTTGCTAATGGGGCCTCTTGCTGCCGCTGCGCCACCAGCACACGATTTCCATTCTCATCCTGGGGCAAAGTTCTCAACTCGAGGTAACTCTGCCAGGTTAGGGGAGTTTGTAACCTGAGGTGTTTGTAACTCAAGGTACCACTGTAATAGGTGAAGAGATACCAAAAGAAGACCAAATACTTTTTATGTATGCAAGGACAGCAGCAAGAATGCTACTAGACCAGAGATGGAAGGAAGGAAAGGACCGACTAGAGAAGAATGGCAGACTAAATTGATGCAGTATGCAGACATGGTGAGTCTGATGAGAAAGTACAGTCATACCTCATATTACGTTCGCTTCGGGTTGCGTTTTTTTGTGTGTGTGTGTGTTGCGAACATGGGAAACCCGGAAGTGTTTACTTCCGGGTTTCCCCCGGCGAGCATGCGCAGAAGCGTTCTGCACGGTTTGCGTATGCGCAGAAGCGTGATATCCTGCTTTTGCGCATGCGCAGAAGCACCGCTCGGGTTAGTGACTTTTCGGAGTGCGAACGGCACCCCGGAACAGATCGGGTCCATAACCTGAGGTACCGCTGTATTTCTAAAAGACTGGAATAAAATTTTAATGTTAGTTAAAAGACCACTGTAAACAGTTAAAATCATTGGCAGGGATACAATGACACTTGTAACGTGAAATGAACTTTGGTAACAATGAATATATAACGGATAGATAACAGTAAAAGATGCAGAATATTTTTCTTTGAATATGGAACTTTTGGAGGGAAGGAAGGGGGTCTGGAGGTTTGAAAGAACCTTTTGCTTTAATGTTTTGAAATGGTTAAAGTTAAAATGTATAAAAGTATGTAAAACCAATAATTTTTTATAAAATAAAAACAGAGACAAATCCTCACATGAAGTCTGGACTAAGTATGGTCCATACTTCCACCTCAGTCCCATCTCCTGATGTGTTGCATGTATGGAATAGGCCTGAGTAGAGTTCAAAATAGTATTGAGTATTTGAAATGAGTATTTGAAAACAATGAGTCGATTGCTCTAATAAAGCCAGTGTATGGAAGACACTGATTCTGAATATCTTTTTTAAAAGGAACCGCACACTATGTTGCTCGTGTGTTTCCGTACATCCAACAGTTTATTTTACGATGCAGAATATGGGATAAAACTGGAGGCAGTGAGACAAAAAGGAGTCGAGTTTGCATTGTGCAAACACATGTTGTACATTCCCACATGCTTCAGAAACTAGGCAGACTCCAAGTTTGGACCAACTTCTGAAAATGCTCTGTATTTTGCAACTTTTAATTGAAAGGACATCAAGTCCCAAGACTTGGAGTCTATTCAGAATATACTCCAATTGAACCTGTTTTCTAGTCGCTGGCAAATCACGGTCTCATTTTTACCACTGGATGATGTTTTTCGTCAAATATTGTGTTATTTGTTCAGGATTTCATTCCCTCCACAGAGTCTCTTGAACTTAAAACTCCAAGTGGGCAACAGTGAATGTATCTTGTCCCTATGTTTGCAGCAGGAAACAGCACAAGTGCTCGATAAACACATCTGATTGCCATATGTAGTGTGACCCTGTTCCTAGACAAAGGTGCTTAAGGTTTTTCTGACCATTTTACAACAACAGGTTCCTCAACTGCTAAATCTGCAATAAATCGATGGTTCAAGAAAATGGAAGCCTACTGAATTTTTCAAATTCCGATATCCCACGTTGGACTTTAAATTATTATGTTGGCCACTCTGAAACCAATCGCATTGGCGAAGTGACAATTGGTTGGTTTGTGTTTGGGAGCCAATCATTTGGGTAAGCATGAGATTTCAGAACTTGGCACGGTCTTCATGCTCCTGTCTGGTCTCCTGTTTGGGCTTGTAGTTCAGTGTCTACAATGCTGCCAGGTTCTTAACTAGAGCGAAACACCTCCCCGATGCTGTGTTTGCCCTTCAGCGCATTATTGCCAGGAGGAGTTCCCGTTTCTCTTTTTCGCAGGATGACTAGAGAAACGGGCTGATCAAATATTTCCCACATCTGTCCATATAGGAGAATGAAATAGGGAAATGCTTTGAAATGGATGGGGAAGGGGTGGGGGGTGGGTGGGGGGAAACAGCGCAGAGAAGTCTGGGGGAATCCCATCCCATGAAAGAAAAGTGGCCGTGTCCCCCCACCACCCCAAACACCTGCTCTCCAAATCCCTCCAAATGATGGGAAGTTGATTCTGCTTTAACGTGGCAATGCTTTTAATTAACTCTGCCTTTCAAGCCTTCCTCGAACAGGGTAGGAATTAATAAATCTTTAAGACTCCTCCTGATGTCACATGGGAAAGGACTACAGGCGGTTCATATTGTCTGCCCTGACCTCTGCGCAACCCCAGAGCTCACTGGGGGCGGTGGTGGGGGGAATGATGAAGAACCGGCTTCGTGTATGAAGATGAAGAAATTCTTTGGTTGGAGGGAATTAGGAAAAAGAGGGATGTTAGTACACTTTTAATTGGAAAGTGGGCTCCTCTTTCACAGGGGCCTGTTTACTTAGGCTTGGACACTGGGGCTCAAGGGAAGGAGTCATTGAACCGAGGGCTTTGCAGATTATGGGCAACATATGGCTTCCAGTGCTTTGCTCTTCATTTTCATTTTCTCATAAAGTGGTCCTAAGTTTGCATTGTGCTCCTTGTTCCCTTACGTTTCTGATCGGGTCTTTAAAGATACATATATGCTGACTGGTCAAGAATATGCCATAATCTCATCACAGCCTCACAATTAAATGTCAGGGGGGAAAGTCTGTCCTTCCTCTTAGACACAGAATGATAGAATTGTAGAGTTGGAAGGGACCACGGGGGTCATATAGTCCAACCCCCTGCAATGCAGGAATCTCTCGCCCAACGTGGGGCTCGAACCCGCGGCCCTGAGATTAAGAGTCTAATGCTCTACTGACTGAGCTATGGAGCGCTCCACATTTATTTTGCTTTTTAGGTTCTCAGGCCAGCTTGTAGCAAATTGGGACAGCCCTTTGAGAAGTTAAACTGAGAGGGTTACAATGCAATATAGAAAATATGCTGGTGCTTTTAGTTTACATGTGAGAGCTTAATGGACCAATCCTGTTTATGACTACACTCTACTGAAGATAGGGAGACTTATTTTTGAATAAATGTGGTTTAGGGTTGGACTACACAACATTGTTGTTTATCATCAGCACCTACGTAAAAAAAACAAACCCCAATCTCTATTCAGGCCCAAATAAACAGAATCGAACTCCTTGATTAATTGCAATTCAGCAGCTTCACACCAGAGAACCCTTTAGAACATTTTTGTTCAAGTATGACTACCTTAAGAGTGCTCTGGTTTCTGGATGCTGCCATTTCTCGTGTCAGATTTGGGTCCATTTATTCTAGAGGTAGTGAGCCTTTCTGTTCCAGTGGGATGGGTCTTCCCACACCACCGTAAGCCAACTTTGACAGACAGGAAGCGCCACCCAGCTCTCAACCGACTGAAGTCATAATGGTGTCAGGTGATTCACAGGTAGGTCACTCACCTGCCAAAAGTAGTCCATGGGGCTGGGGGGGGGAGGAGAGGCTTTAAAGCACCGTACAAGGTTTGCATTTGAGCGCCAATGATCAGCAGGCTTGAATTCCTTACTCATCAGCAAATGGGCAGGAAATTCAAGTCTGCAGGGAACGGCTGTGTGCAAGTTGCGCATGAGGAACTCAGCCGCACAGCCAAACCAAGCATTCTTGAACTGATGGGTGGGAGGTCCAAGCCTGTTTCCTGCACACATCAGCTTCTGCACAGAACTTACTCTTGCAGCCAAATTATCCACACCTCTACCTGGCCAATTTTGCTCCATTGGTCTATCGCATGAAGACTGCTCTTGTTTCTCCATTCCTTGGCAGGTGATAGCACATATCACAGTGGAAGTGAAGCAACCTGTGATGTTGTGGCGGACACTGTTAGGTCCTGTAATAGTGTTGCCCGAGTAGATATGGGAGCAAACATGGCATCTTGGTTTGTGGTGGAGTTTGGTCTCTGTGTTTGTGCCTTTGTTATGTGGTCTGTATGTGGTCCAACTAGCAATGGGAAGAATCTGAGGCTCAAAGGGGACTAGCTGCCTGCAAGCAAGTACAGGTCGGCCACCCAAGGCCGGCAAGAGGGAAGTGTCACTGGCAAGGATTGGCTATAAACCACTGGAAGTATGTTGGAGCAACTTCGGCTTTGAGCTGTAGATGATGTCAGTGGCGTAGGAAGCCTTTTCGCTGTCCGGGGCGGCGGCGTGGAGGCACCCACCTGGGGGCGGGGTGTCACAGCACATGCGTCATGACGGCACGATGCGTCGGATGCACTGCCCATGCCTAGAGTTTCCGGGCATGTATAGTGGATCTGGCCAGCACTGCTGCGAGCCGGCGAGTGAGCCATGGGTCAGGCAGCCCCACGACCCGCCACTTGCTCGCCGGCTCACTGCAGGAGCAGCAGGGCCAGCCGGATGCACTACGCATGCCCGGAATTTCTGGGCATGCGTAGTGGATCTGGCCGGCACTGCTATGAGCTGGCGAGCAAGCAGCGGGTCGGGCAGCCCCATGACCCGCCGCTCGTTCACCAGCTCGCAGTAGCGCCAGCTGGATGCATCCGGGCCGGCGCTGCTGCTCCTGTGGCGAGCGAGCGGTGGCTCCTGGGGCTGCCCCGTACAGATGGGGTGCTGGGCAGCAGGGGAGGGGCTGGGGATGTCACCCCCCCTCCCCTGGAACCCAGGGCGCAGTGCCCCCTACACCCCGCCCTTCCTACGCCACTGGATGACGTCAATTGGTACTCCATTATCTTCTCTTCTAGTTCTGTAGTGTAGTAGAGATCTAGGTTTGCGCAATGGGGGGGGGGAGGTCAGATTGTCCTTAGGAAAGAGACAGGTACATGCACAAAAAAAATGTGCAATAATGGCACCTCCAGGCAGATAAATCAAAATAAATGCTCGTTGTCACATGATCTCCTCCCTAACAAATCAGAAGCAATGCTCAGTAAAGCAAATCAGGACAAACGCTCCATGAACAGGCCGTCTGGAGAAGCCCTTAATATCTATTGTTTTTGCATTTCATATCCATTTGCCCCCCCCCGTTACTTTTTCAACCACCATATCTTTCCAGTTTAGAATTACAATGCAAGTATCTGATGAAATGGACTGTGGCCCACAAAGGTTTCTGCCATAATCCATTTCTGCCGCAAGACTCTTTATTTTGCCTTATTCTACTCGGTGCTTGGCGTGGTATCAGAGTTGGGGCGTTGTGTTCAATTTCAGGAAATATTCCTGAAAGAAACCTGTGAATGGTACCTCTAAGGGGCAATAAAAGAACCTGGCAACTAGCCGTGGAATGGGCCTGAGGCTCAACAGGCCAAGTCTGGCATTCTCAGTCTTCTGCTCCACTGAGCCCAGTCTCCTTCGCGAAGAACGTGATGCAACTGCTCTCACTTCTGAAAACTATCTGGGCAGACCAATTGTGTCTTTTCAATCGAACCTGGCTCTTTCTCATTGCGTATCCAGTTACTTCACTCTATTTACCACCCATCTGCCAGTAGATGGCGGCATTTTGCTGGTTTTGTTCTACACGCCAGCTCTATTTTCTAATGTCAACTCTCTGTCAAAACTGTCATGATCAAAGCCATCACGGTGCTGTCATCCACCTGAAAAAGTTTGGGATGTGTGTGAGTGTGTGTGAGAGAGTCCGGCCCGTGCTACAATCCTAACCTTTCTCTGAAAAAGGTCTCATCCCCACTCTTGGATTTACAAACTTTTCCTCTGTACATTCTTTTCCTATGTACATTCTTACCCATTCCTGCTTTCTGCCTCTTATCTCTCTCGTTGCTCCAACCGGAGCCAAGACTCTGACACGGAGGGAGAGGAATGCCAGGAGGGTCAGTGGCAGAAACTACACAAGTGTTAAGCTCCCAGCAGCACCCAAGCAAACAGTCTTTCAAGTCAGAGACTGAAGGCAGCACCCGCTGAATCAGATTCTCCCAAGGGATTGGGACCCTCAGAACCACAGGAGTAATGGAAAGGCTCAGGAGGTGCCAAGAACCTGCTGAAGTTATCTGTTCCTGTTGATCTGTCCAGGGTACTGAAGGACCAGTTGCTAACTTGGTTTCAATGTTCCTTGGTTTCTGATTGAACATGGGGTACCTGCCCACTGCTCAGCTCTGCCCGACCAAAGATTTGGAAGGCGATCTTGAGATGGAGGAAGAAATCAAGGAGACAGCTGAAGGATAAAGTGTTGTAACAACGAATCTCACACTGAACGGCTAGATGCATGCTTGAGTCACGACAAAGAAACAAAGGAAATCTTAAGAGGCGAGAAGGCTTCTTGACCAAATGATACAAACTCAAGGAAAACATATATCAGCTGATAATAAGGCAAGCAAATAAAAAAACCCAAGGAGGATATTGATAAAAACACTAAGACCAATATTAAAAAATAAATAAATACATGGGAAGTAGGAAACAGGTCAAGGAGATCATGGGGGCATTAGATAATAAGGGACTGAAAAGGTGAAGACCCAGTAGATCCCTGAGATCTTCCCAAGAGGCTTTGTTGATTGTGCCACAACTTGTGGAACGTCATCTGGTCACCCGGTAAAAGTGAGCATTCTCCGTAGTTGTGCCTGTCCTCTGAGACACCTTCCACCCTGTGACTCAGGAGCCATCGACTGCTGGGTACTTCTGGCATTTATTAAAAGCTCGCTTGTTTGTTCAGGCTTCCCCTGATTTGTAGCACTGATCCTGTTGCCTTGAATGGTATAAAATACCTATACTATTTTTGAAACTGAAATGGTTTTGAATGCGTTTTTATTTACTTCTTTATAAACTGCTTCAAGGTTTATTCCCAATGATAAGTGGGGAGGGGGAGGGGGCAATTGGGCAGTTCCAAGACAATGCATGAGACTTGACAGAGTCCGAGACCTAGTTTTAACTGAGTTTACAAAACTACCTTTGGGCTGAGGCTGGGCTGATTCAGTTTGTGGCTGTTGGGCCACGCTCCTCCTTGCAAAACAATTCCCTGTGCATGGAACACTACTTGCACTTTGATGTGCTTTCGAACTGCTAGGTGGGCAGGAGTTGGGATCAAGCAATGGGAGCTCACCCCGTTGTGGGGATTCAAACCGCCGACCTTCTGATCAGCAAGCCCTAGTTTGTGGCTGTTGGGCCACGCTCCTCCTTGCAAAACAATTCCCTGTGCATGGAACACTAACATGTTAGGGAGAAGGCTTAGCCAGAACTCAGACACAGTCCAGAAACAGGTTAACTGATTGTGAGGGAACAGAGTTTTTTGATGGATTAAGCAGATATGTAGTTATTTTAATCAGATACAGGCTTGTTTGTTTGTTTGTTTGTTTGTTTGTTTGTTTGTTTGTTTTAAAGTTAGGTGTATTTTATCTATTGCTTTTAAGTATTGCTTCCCTGTGGTTGGTGTGAATCAGAAATAAATAAATGAAATGTGCGTGCACACGAAAGCTCATACCAATAACAAACTTAAAGGTAAAGGGACCCCTGACCATTAGGTCCAGTCGTGTCCGACTCTGGGGTTGCGGCGCTCATCTCGCTTTACTGGCCGAGGGAGCCGGCGTACAGCTTCCGGGTCATGTGGCCAGCATGACTAAGCCGCTTCTGGCGAACCAGAGCAGCACATGGAAATGCCGTTTACCTTCCCGCCGGAGCAGTACCTATTTATCTACTTGCACTTTGATGTGCTTTCGAACCACCTGGGTCCCTTAATAATAAACTTAGTTGGTTTCTAAGGTGCTACTGGAAGGAATTTTTATTTTTTTATTTTGTTTCGACTACGGCAGACCAACACGGCTACCTACCTGTAAATAAATAACAGATATTTTGCAGCCCGGAGGATTTTGAATTATAAAACTAAGAACAGATTGGGGGATGTCACCGGGGAACATTCGATACCCAGACCCCCAAATATCACAACAAGAGCCCTTCTGCGGCACACAGTAACCAGCAGCACCCTTAAGACCCCCTTACCGGAATCAGACGCGGTCGGGCTCACGAGGCTGAGGAGTTCGCGCTCCTTCTCATAGTCGCTCTTGCAAAGCAGCTGGTCCTCCTTCAGGACAAATTCGTCCCCCTTCTGAAGCTGCTTCTCGCAGACGCAACAGCAGAAGCAGCCCACGTGGTACACACTTTTTTGGGCTCGCATGACGAACTCGCTGGGGGCAATTGCTCCAAAGCAGGTGCTGCACTTCACTGCAAAGAGTCTGCCATGGAAAAGGCCCAAAGCAGAGTGTTAGGTTTAGGCCTCGACTGGGGTGGTCAGCTCAGCAGTGGGTTTTGGGAACGGACCCCATTACTCCCTTAAAAGGTAAAAGGAACCCTGACAGTCAGGGGCATTGCAAGGGGGGCAGGGGGCGGGCTGCCCCGGGTTGCATAATGGAGGGGGTGACAAATTACCAAGGAACAATTTTTTTGTATTTTTTTGTATTGAATTTTTTTGTTGAAAATGCCTGCTCCGAAGGTCTTATCTTACTATACTAGGGATTATATAGCTATATATGAAATTTCATGCATATCGGTTAATATCTTGACCCTCCTCCACCAAAATAGCTGTTCACTTGGCTGTTTTCCTATGTCATGAAGGCTGAAATTTCAGTTCAGAGAACACTTACTGTTCCCAACCCTAACCCTGTGGAAAGCCATCTAATTAGACTTTAATTTGATTTTGAGATGTTTTTAGGAGGTAATTTAATTATTGTTTGATTTTATACCAATGTTATGTATCTGATGTTAGCCACCCTGAGCCCGACTTTGGCCGGGGAGGGTGGGATATAAATAAAAGTTATTATTATTATTATTACTTGTTATTATTCCTTTGTAAGAAAATATGAAATAACGTAAAACCATTTTTGCGGGGGGGGGAATCAATGGGGGGGTTGACAAGAAATTTTCCGCACCGGGTACCACCTGACCTTCCCATGCCTGGGGGGGGGGACAAAAAAATTTTTTGCCCCCGGGTACCAATTTACCTTGCTACTATGCCCCTGCTGACAGTTAAGTCCAGTCACGGATGACTCTGGGGTTGTGGTGCTCATCTCACTTTACAGGCCAAGGGAGCCGGCGTTTGTCCGCAGACAGTTTTTCCGGGTCATGTAGCCAGCAGGACTAAACCGCTTCTGGTGAAACTCATAGCAGCGCAAGGAAATGCCGTTTACCTTCCCGCTGGAGAGGTACCTGTATTTACCTACTTTTTATTTATTTTTTGGCATGCTTTCAAACTGCTAGGTTGGCAGGAGCTGGGACCGAGCAACGGGAGCTCACCCCGTCACGGGGATTGGAACCGCCAACCTTCCAATCGGCAAGCCCAAGAGAATCAGTGGTTTAGACCACAGTGCTTACGTTGCCCCCAAAAGTTTAGGCTATCTTGTGCTGGCAACAGAAGGCAGAAATTGCTTGTTTTTCTTTCTCTGTGTTGACATTGCCCCAAGCTTGTGCTTTAATCTCGCTTTTACTGACAATTTTTTTGTGTCACTGAATTTCAGTTCAGGGCAACTAGGGTGCCCTCTGGCTTTCTGAGGAAAATCTCACTCTAGAACACAACTTGTGTTCTAGCCAAACACTCACCAGTCTGTAGTCCTTATGTCATGGGCTGGAGGAATATCAAGCTGTGAGCTTCTTGGACCTTGTAATAGCCATGGTGCAAGGTGGCAAAGCCCTGAACTAGTCTGAACTAAGATCTGAACTAAGGCGTTAAAATATTTCCTGGACTGTGTGCTGCTCCAGATTGTGGCGGGGGCAGAAGGGGTGGGGAATGACCCAAAGTGTTTGAATGACACACTGCTTTGTCATAAAAGGCAAGCAGGCCACAGAGAAGAGCAGGGCTTGTCTTGCAGAGACAGGGTCGCCATTGCAAACTTTTGATTTCAAAAATTCTGGCAAATGGGCTGCACCTGTGACAGGTTAAGGGTTATCCAAACCCCCCTCTCACAGGAGCACATAGAAGAAGAAGAAGAGGAGGAGGAGGAGGAGGAGGAGGAGGAGTTTGGATTTGATATCCCGCTTTATCACTACCCGAAGGAGTCTCAAAGCGGCTAACATTCTCCTTTCCCTTCCTCCTCCACAACAAACACTCTGTGAGGTGAGTGGGGCTGAGAGACTTCAGAGAAGTGTGACTAGCCCAAGGTCACCCAGCAGCTGCATGTGGAGGAGCGGAGACGCGAACCCGGTTCCCCAGATTACGAGTCTGCCGCTCTTAACCACTACACCACACTGGCTCTCCATATTAATACATTTCAAATTTAACAAATTAACATATAGAAAATCATTGCTGAAGCCTGGCCCTTCTCCTAGGCCAAACATTCTTACTTTTCTCAATTTCATTATCGATTGACTTCCTCAGATCCCTGTTGAATTCATAAACAAACCTATTTAACAATTTTTCAAATTCACAATCAATTCTAATGTTACATCGCAATAAATTTTCTCCTTATCTTTTTAAACAAAATCATACATCACACTTACTTCCTAATAATTTTTACTCAACCTCAGCCTCTAAATACTTCTGAACCTTTCTAAAACCCTTATCAAATTTTACCTATTCAAACTAATTTTATAAACCTAAATTTTTCTTTTTTTCTACCCCCTTCCCTCCCTCCGGTCTCAAACTTTTTGGCTAATAATTCTTAACATTAGGTTAAGGGTTGAGGCAAAGTGGAGAAACAGGTGTGACAGTAATCCCTGTAATCTACTGCTGCCAGATCACCATATAGCTCTGGCTTCCCAACACAACAAGCACATATACAGTGCCAGTTTGGGGGGGGAGGGATCACAAACCCATAGACTTCAGTCTCACATGCAGCAATGTGTGAAAGTGTCGCAGTGGCTGAGGCCAGAAACCTGATGGGGCAGTAATGTGTCTACTCAAAAGCAAAAGATTGTAGCAAAGATAGGAGTTCATGACTGACTATTGGACTTGTACTGATAACATTGCAGAAATTATTATGAAGTATAAATAAAGAGCGCAACCAACGTTCTTAGAATGCACTGCTTGCCTTCCAGTTACACCTTGAATTTATCCAGACCTGGGCACCTAAACACTGGTTGCCGTAAATCTCTGTTGACTTAAAACACTTCCCTACCATCTGAAATATCACACATGATCTTGTGCTGGATTGCCAGCCTAAGATCAACTGAAGAAAGACCTACAACAAGTTTAAGACTTAAGAAACTTGAATTCTTGACATGGTTTAAGGTTGCCATGGTTAGAGAGCAGGGCTCTTGTTTCTTTAACAGCTGTGTGACTGGCAGAAATTCAACTGGTTGACCCTTTTTCTAGATTTTGTTTATGAGTTAGCCTATAAGACATGCAAATAGAAGGGGAAGAAATGGAGGCAGTGAGAGATTTCACTTTCTTGGGTTCCATGATCACTGCAGATGGTGACAGCAGTCACGAAATTAGAAGACGCCTGCTTCTTGGGAGAAAAGCAATGACAAACCTAGACAGCATCTTAAAAAGCAAAGACATCACCTTGCCGACAAAGGTCCGTATAGTTAAAGCTATGGTTTTCCCAGTAGTAATGTACGGAAGTGAGAGCTGGACCATCAAGAAGGCTGATCGCCGAAGAATTGATGCTTTTGAATTATGGTGCTGGAGGAGACTCTTGAGAGTCCCATGGACTGCAAGAAGATCAAACCTATCCATTCTCAAGGAAATCAGCCCTGAGTGCTCACTGGAAGGACAGATCCTGAAGTTGAGGCTCCAGTACTTTGGCCACCTCATGAGAAGAGAAGACTCCCTGGAAAAGACCCTGATGTTGGGAAAGATGGAGGGCACAAGGAGAAGGGGACGACAGAGGATGAGATGGTTGGACAGTGTTCTCGAAGCGACTAGCATGAGTTTGGCCAAACTGCGGGAGGCAGTGAAGGATAGGCGTGCCTGGCGTGCTCTGGTCCATGGGGTCACGAAGAGTCGGACACGACTGAACGACTGAACAACAACAACATAGACATGCTGTACCTATCAATCATACTGCTCATGTTCAGCTCCTGGTTGACCCACTCCAGCCCATGAGTCAACGACCCTTTATGGGGACCCTTTATGGGGTGGGCAGTGGGGGCGGCTTCCTATCCCTGCCTTATGCTTACTGAAGCAAGAGGGTCCAAATGGGGATTAGAGGGGATCTCATCTGTTTACGGCCTCCTCCACTATGGTGAGGTGTATATTTTTCTTTCAATAAATGATTTCTAATTCTGCATCTATAAAGACAGTATAAATAAGCATATGCAAATTTTCATGCAAATTGTGCCCTCTTTTGTGGATCCAATCAACATACAGTGAACATGCACAGAAAAAGGTAAAACCAAGGCGTGCTTTCCCATAACAGCGGCGGACTCAATTTACAAATGGAACACACTCAATTGAAAGCGAAACATGTTCTTATTCCAAGGCAAAGTTCACAAACCAAAACACCCACTTCCGGGTTTGCAGCGTTCTTCATCCAAGTTGTTTACAAACTAAGCTGTTCTCAAACCAAGATACCACTGTACCTGCTTTTTCATATTTAAAGTGCCCCCCCCAGACCTTCATTCCGTCTATTATTTATTGTTCCCAATAATGAAAAATCAAAATATATTACAAGAAGAAGCCGGGCTGATTAAGAAAGGGGGTTTCTTGTCCCTACAAAATGGACCACCAGTGGTTGTTGCTGGAAGAAAAGAACAATGAAAATGCAGACAGACAGCCGCAAGGCGCTGCGCCACATCATATCTCAAATTCAGCCCAGGGAGGAAGAAAAGATAATCTTGCAGTCCTGGCCTGGGATAGCAGCAGGAGGAGGTACGATCCTGCGGCAGACACTGCACTGAGCTGCCTGGTAACAGGAGACATGAGAATGAGCTTGACCCACTGACGGATGGGAGATTCCTTCGCTGACTTTCCGAAGCACCACTTAACTCTGACAAGCCTGTGGTTTCTGTAAGATGAGCTAACACCACACTGGATATTGTGCTATGCCAGATATTTGGCTCTTATTCTGCCTAGAAGATGCAGAAAACAAAATCCGCCATATGGTGAAGCTAATTGCAAACACTCGCTGCTCTTACTGAGGGTCCTATTTTTCAAAGGTCTGCTGAGATCCAGCAACAACAGCAGTGAGAGCATCCAGCAAACACGCGTGCTCTTTTCATGCAGCCGGGGCCCTGCCACACCGGAGACAAAGATCAGCGCTCCAAATGGTTCATAAAGACAAAATGTATCGCCTCTCCCTCCCTGACCCTCTCAGACCGCAGATGGGCAAGTGGTGCCACAGAATCTCCACTAACGGTGACTTTACAAATTACATGAGGATGAGATGAGAAGTCAACTCCGCCCCCCCGCGCCTCGTTTTCGTTTCATTACTTGATAGGATAGAGGCCGCAGGCTATCACAAAATCTAACACCTGATATAAAACTATCCAGAGCAACTGAAGGAGTTACAATCAGGTACATTTGCCTTCTTTAACTGACTTTTCCTTGGCACGGAGCATTAATTGTGAAGCTATCACAGATGGAACAGGGGGAAATTAGATGGGATTTGCAGGGCTGCCCCTCCCAATGAACAACATTTTTCTGACATGACGGAACAGACAAGAACGTGATTGACAGGGGCTTCTAGATTGTTGTTTGTTACCATGATAGTTGCATGTGCCGCATTTGAAGAATGACCTTCAAATCCCTCCAGAACAGGCCGTGGAGAGTCAGGGATTCCATGATAAATACTGGACGGGCACAACCCAAGAACTCCCTCCATCTCCTTATCCCACAGCTTTAGCTGCCATTAATGTGCATAATGCGTTTTCCCCATTTAAAACTGCTCCCCCCAAATCAGGTTGCTTAGAGGGTGGTCCCCCTGCCCCCACCAGTGCAGTGCTTAGAAAAGCATAGATGCCCGGGCTGAGAAAGAGGCAGTTGGAGGGTGATCCTATCCTGTGGGCTCTCGGCAGCTTATAGCAATTGCATCAGAATCCATTGCTGTCTCCAAAGGACTCACCATTTATTAAGTCTGAAGGCTTAAGGGAACAAAGACGGGCAGAAACAAAACAAAACAATAAATTCCACCCACACCCTATTCCTTCCTTGCTGTGCTTATTCTCCTTAAGTTTCTTTCAAAACACAAAAATTTCTTCTACAGTAGTTTCATTGCCCCATCTAATTATTTTTTTTTGACCGCAAATGCACAATTAAAAGGAAATGAAATAAATACATTAAAGCGATGATAAAACTTTGGTTCGTTTATGCTTCTTTTACCATGTTGGAGCGATCGTTTATGCTTCTTTTACCTTGAGGTGAATGTTGGATAATAACAGCGATCAGTGGTACTGGTTATGTACTTAATGTGGATCTACAGGGGCGGAGGGAGGTCCCCGCCGCCCGGGGCGGCAGCGCGAAGGAACCCCCCCGGGGGCAGGGCGTCCTGATGTTGCGCTGTCAGGACAGTGCGCACCAAAATGTCGCGCGTGCACACTCTTGGGCCAGCGCTGCCGCTCCGCAGCAACGTTGCGAGCCCTCTGGTGAAAAAGCTTGGGGGGTTGCTGCGCGTGAGGTGTCCCCAAGCCGCCTTTTCACCCGGCGGGCTTGCAACGTTGCCGCGGAAGCCCAGCGACGGAGTTCGCAGCGGCAGCGCTGGCCCAGACAGAGTGACGCGCGATTTCGTGTGTGCGCACTCCGTCGCTGGGCTCCCGCCGCTGCTGCCGCTTCCGTGATACGTTGCGAGCCCTCTGAGTGAAAAGGCGGCTTGGGGGCGTACCGATCGCGCGTGGCAGCCCCCCAAGCCGCTTTTTACAGTGCAATGTACAGAAGCGGTAGCGCCGGCCCAGACGCTGCGCACACGCAAAATGTCGCGCATGCGCACTCGCGTCTGGGCCAGCGCTGCTGTCCGCACTTGCAGCAGGGGAGCGCAGCCCAATAGCGGTGCCGGCACGCGTTCTGTGGGGCGGAGGTCCATTCTTACCCCACCCTCCCCTGAAACGCCCCTGTTCTTAACCTGAAGCACCACTTTAGCTAATGGGACCTCCTGCTGCCGCCACGCCGCCAGAGCACAATTTCTGTTCTTATCCTGAAGCAAAGTTCTTAACCTGAAGCGTTATTTCTGGGTTAGCGGAGTCTGTAACCTGAAGCGCGTATGTAACCTGAAGTGTATGTAATAATAATAATAATTTATTATTTGTACCCCGCCCATCTGGCTGGGCTTCCCCAGCCACCCTGGGCGGCTTCCAACAAATGTTAAAATACATTAAAATGTCACAGATTAAAAACTTCCCTAAACAGGGCTGCCTTCAGGTATTTTCTAAATGTCAGGTAGTTGTTTATCTCTTTGACCTCTGATGGGAGGGCGTTCCACAGGGCGGGCGCCACTACCGAGAAGGCCCTCTGCCTGGTTCCCTGTAGCTTTGCTTCTCGCAGTGAGGGAACCGACAGAAGGCCCTCAGCGCTGGATCTCAGTGTCCGGGCTGAACGATGGGGGTGGAGACGCTCCTTCAGGTATACTGGACCGAGGCCGTTTAGGGCTTTAAAGGTCAGCACCAACACTTTGAATTGTGCTCAGAAATGTATTGGGAGCCAATGTAGATCTCTCAGGACTGGTGTTATGTGGTCCCGGTGGCCACTCCCAGTCACCAGGACTAGCTGCCGCATTCTGGATTAACCCGAGGTACCACTGTACCCTGGTTGGTTTTCTGGGTTGTGGATTGGAGATACTGTTTTCCATTTCCACTCCTCCTGGAGGATTGATTGCAGAGGGTGATGATATCAGGCAACTTCAGTTCTGCCCATTGACATTGACATTATGGGATCCGTCAAGTATCCATTGTGTTCAACTTTCAAATGAAGTCAGAGGATATGGAGATTGGTGTCGGTGATACACTGATAGTACCCAGCTCTATCTGAGCCAAGTGTGGCACAGGGGACATGTTTGGAAGAAGAGAAGAAGAAGAAGAGTTTAGATTTGATATCCCGCTTTTCACTACCCGAAGGAGTCTCAAAGCGGCTAACATTCTCCTTTCCCTTCCTCCCCCACAACAAACACTCTGTGAGGTGAGTGGGGCTGAGAGACTTCAGAGAAGTGTGACTAGCCCAAGGTCACCCAGCAGCTGCATGTGGAGGAGCGGAGACGCGAACCCGGTTCCCCAGATTACAGATTACGTCTACCGCTCTACGTAACCACTACTCTCCACACTGGCTCCACTACACACACATAGTGCTGGCCAGATGAGAGTAAAAAAATACACCATAGTGCCCCAGATGAGAGTAAAAAAATAATAATACTGAAACTCAATCTTGACAAGGCAGAGGTGCTGTTGGTTGGTGGCTTGTCTGGCCAGAGACGTGATATTCAACCTTGAATAATCAGGGGTGCATTCTGGGAGTGTTGTTAGGTTAGAAAACCACTCCTGTCCCACAAATTTGTCAAATCCTCTTTCTAACATTCTAAGTCAGGATCACCACAATGTATTTTTGGCAATGAATTCTGAAAGCTAATTATGCACCGTGTGAAGAAGCATATTATCTTGCCCATCTGGAATTTACTGCGAATCAACTTCATCTGGTGAATGTGAGTTCCAGTATTAAGGGAGGGAGGGAGAGAACATCGCTCTGCCCCTTTTTTTGCACTTCCCTGTTTAGGGAAGCTTTTAATGTTTGATTGATTATTGTATTTTAATATTTTGTTGGAAGCCGCCCAGAGTGGCTGGGGAAGCCCAGCCAGATGGGGTATAAAAATATAAATAATAATAATAATAATAATAATAATAATAATAATAATAATAATTTTTTACTGTGGCCTTATGAATACTATTTATAATTTTATGTTTCTGTACGCCACCTTTCCACCAAATGGTGCTCAAGGCAGCTAACAAACACGATAAAACCAAAGGAGGCAAAACTCCACTAAAATCCATTTTAAAAATCAATTGCAACATCCTTTTCAAGTCAGCCTACGGGCCAAAGTCTTGTCTAAATAAAAGCATGTTTATTCTGCCAGCAGAAGGTCACCAAAGATGTGGCCAGCCTTCCTTGCGAAGCTGGCAGGGGAAGCAATGCTCCTCTTGAGGTGCCTATGAGGATCACGCAAGGGTTGGAGGCAAGGAAGGACAGATCACCTTATCAAGCCCCCATACACACATACATTCTGTGTGCACAGACCTTGCAAGGATACAAACTGTATGTGTTTAGGCTCTGTACGCATGGTTGAGAACTCACCGAATGCTTTTTCCTTTTACAAAGGTCTTGGCCCTGAGTACAGAGTCTATATATGTCCCACTTGTATGCGCTGTGGATTTGTGCAGACAGTACGTCAGAGGTGACGATGCCTGCCATCACGATCCCGCTCCCTCCCGTTTGCTCGCACGTGTTCACACCAGTGCTATTTTTCCTATAATAATAATAAAAAAAGGTGGCAGAACTCACCATGAACGCCTCCCTTGTTCTCTTATAATGGCAATGGCGCCCACCAGAGAGGTGCTGGAACTGAGTTCTGGCTGGAAAAAAAGCCCTGGTTCACAACTACATATTTGAAAAAGCCATTCTACTTTAAGAAGGGTGGACCCAAGATAGACAGAGAGGCTCTGCCATTGCTGGTGAGGTATCCTTGTTTTGTTTTAGTTACAGGTAGGTAGCCGTGTTGGTCTGCCATAGTCAAAACAAAATAAAATAAAAAATTCCTTCCAGTAGCACCTTAGAGACCAACTAAGTTTGTTCTTGGTATGAGCTTTCGTGTGCATGCACACTTCTTCAGATACATGAAAGCTCATACCAAGAACAAACTTAGTTGGTCTCTAAGGTGCTCCTGGAAGGAATTTTTTATTTTTTTGTTTTGTTTTGTTGTTTTGTTTTGTGTGTGTTTTTTTTTACAAAACGAAAGTACAGCAAAATTAAAAGGTCCCTTTTTAACCTCTCCAACCACGATCATGAGGGAAATACAGTGGTACTTTGGGTTACAGACGCTTCAGGTTACAGACACTTCAGGTTACAGACTCCGCTAACCCAGAAATAGTACCTCGGGTTAAGAACTTTACCTCAGGATGAGAACAGAAATTGCACAGCGGCAGCGGGAGGCCCCATTAGCTAAAGTGGTACCTCAGGTTAAGAACGGTTTCAGGTTAAGAATGGACCTCCGGAACGAATTAAGTTCTTAACCCGAGGCACCACTGTAGTCTCAATCTTGAACCATCCTTCAATGGAACGTTTCTAGATTTAGATTTCTGAGGCTTACCACAGTCAATCCTTTAAATCTTTGTAGTGTTCTCTTTCTGTAAATAAAATATCATCATTGTCAAGCAAACAGATTGAAGAGGGACAATTTCTGAGGTTGTTAGCACAACCCTTATCTCTCTCTCTGCCTCTCCTACCTCCCCCCACCCCCCACCCCCGTGGTGGACAAACGTCCATTTTACTGCCTGGCAACGGGGTAGGGGCTAAGCCTGCAAAAATATGAGTGTTTTTTGGCTGGAGTACCGGAGGGCCTGCAGCCCTACCGAGAGAGAAAAATTAAACACCCCATGCCATGGCTCCAGAAAGGGGAAGAATTAGGTTTCATACCGTGAAGGCTGGACCATGGCATTCTTTAGCTAATGCTTAACAAACCCCTCAACAAAAGGAGCCAACTTAGCTGCATGTTTGTAAAATGTATTCTCAGCAGAATCAGGTTTATTGGAGAATTTTGTGGTCCCCCCACCCTTTTCTCTGCATCCCTTCCTTGACTAAATCCATGCCCATTCATGCCAACAGTGCAAGATTTCATGCTCTGAGAGGTTTAGCTACCAGGGCAAAAATTAGGTATATCGGAAAATCTCCATTAATTTCAGCTATAGCACAAATGCCCTAGCAGATGGGTGCACTGCAAAGAAGACAAGAAATAACGCCCATATAAAAACTAAGGCCTTTGAACCACTTTATGTTCCCCTACTTGTGAGTTGAAATAATGCATGAAAAAATATTAGAAAACAAATACCACTATTGCCGCTATTAGGCCATGTTACATTGGGAAGAAGGGACGCGGGTGGCGCTGTGGGTTAAACCACAGAGCCTAGGGCTTGCTGATCAGAAGGTTGGCGGTTCGAATCCCCATGACGGGGTGAGCTCCCGTTGCTCGGTCCCAGCTCCTGCCCACCTAGCAGTTCGAAAGCACATCAAAGTGCAAGTAGATAAATAGGTACCACTCCGGGAAGGTAAACGGCATTTCCGTGCGCTGCTCTGGTTCGCCAGAAGCGGCTTTGTCATGCTGGCCACATGACCCGGAAGCTGTACGCCGGCTCCCTCGGCCAGTAAAGCGAGATGAGCGCTGCAACCCCAGAGTCGGACACAACTGGACCTAACGGTCAGGGGTCCCTTTACCTTTACGTTTACACTGGGAAGAACTCCTGCTCTAACCAAACTGAAAAATAAACAATATATGCATGTGGTGTTTGTGGGAGGGCAGGTATCGAAGCCTCAAATCAAAAACATAAAACGCACACCAGCTGAAGACAGAAAATAGATTTTTAAGGGAGAGGATAATGTTACAATAAAACCTGGGTTATACCTACTCATTTGTGTGTATGCCCATGTCCTACAAGCCTCTCTAGTAAAACAAGTCGTGCAGGTTTGTACAATAATAGGGAAACCTGAAGAACCTATTGAAACCATAGCATGGCAAAATAAACATTCAGGACAACTTCCTAGAAAGATTATGGTTCTTCATTTCCATTCACTGTGCTAAAGCTTACTTAGTTGGTCTCTAAGGTGCTACTGGACAATTCTTTTTAATTTTTTAAAATTCATTTCGTGTGCTAAAGCTGTTCTCCTTTAGTTCAGAATGAAGTCCTGGCCTGACCCTAAATCAGGAGACAGCAACCTTTTTCAGCCGGGGGCCGGTCCACCGTCCCTCAGACCATGTGGTGGGCTGGACTACAGGTGAAACTTGAAAAATTAGAATATCGTGGGAAAGTCCATTTATGTAAGCAATTGTTTTCATTAGCTACTGGAGTTTAATATATGAGATAGACTCATGACATGCAAAGCGAGATATGTCAAGCCTTTGCTTGTTATAATTGTGATGATTATGGTGCACAGCTGATGAAAACCCCAAAGTTGAAATTGTTAATTTGGGGTTCTCATCAGCTGTACGCCATAATCATCACAATTATAACAAATAAAGGCTTGACATGGAAAGGAGAAGAGATACCAACGGTGGAAGAATGGCAGATGAAGATGATGGAATATATGGAACTTGCAGACCTGACCGCCAGAATCCGGGACCAGAGGGAGGAGAGGGTGTCACAGGATTGGAAAAAATTTAAAGACTATTTAGTTAAATCAGTTAAATTGAATATTTGAGCAGAATCAAATAGAATAGCGGCTTTAGTAGTTTTATGTTAGATAATTGTTAAGAAGATATTTCTTTTTCTTGCGTGAATGATTTATTTGTTAAAGAATATGTTAAGATTTTGGGTTTTAACTATGATTTATATTTGACAAAGTAAAGTTAAACGTATTAAGTAAGTAAGTAAAGTTAAGAGTATTAAGAAATAAGGTATATGATAATGGAATAAGAGATAAAGCTACCTATAACATATATATGATTGTGAAGACAGTGGAGGGAGCAGGGGAAGTCCCCTAAGTAAGAAGATAAGAACAAGAAAATTACAAAGATAGGTGTTGTTTTAAGGTTTGTATATGTTTTTCTTTATGTTTTTATATTGTTGTTGTTTATATTGTGTTTATGTATTGTGTTTCTTTATAGTGTGTATGTTGATTTGTATGCTTTTCTTTTTTTGTAATATTGGAAAATAATAAATTCTTATTAAAAAAAAAAAACAAATAAAGGCTTGACATATCTCGCTTTGCATGTCATGAGTCTATCTCATATATTAGTTTCACCTTTTAAGCTGAATTACTGAAAGAAACGAACCTTTCCACGATATTCTAATTCTTCGAGTTTCACCTGTATATTTTGAAAAAAAAAAATGAACGAATTCCTATGCCCCACAAATAACCCAGAGATGCATTTTAAATAAAAGCACACATTCTACTCATGTAAAAACACCAGGCAGGCCCCACAAATAACCCAGAGATGCATTTTAAATAAAAGGACACATTCTACTCATGTAAAAACACACTGATTCCCGGACCGTCCACGGGCCGGATTGAGAAGGCGATTGGGCTGCATCCGGACCCCGGGCCTTAGGTTGCCTGCCCCTGCCCTAAATAGTATCCAAGTTCCCGCCCCCCCCATCATCCCTGCTACACTAAGCAGGAGGTACGTTTCATGCCCCCTTAATTTAATGGGGGGGGGGAAACCTGTCCCCAAGAAAACAAAGATAAGTAGAAAACATAACATTGCTAGTCAAATTTATTATCAGAAAGCAGGGAAGGAGCTAGCGGTCAGAATTAATTACTCCCAGGCAACTTGCAGCATAACAAAGCATAAACACGTCCCTCCAGGCTGGCGTTGGGGGGGGGGGTTGTCCAAGAACCTACAAAGGGGGTCCGACAGACCTTGCTAATTATTAAGTCCCTAATTTAAACGTATCCCCAGAAGCTTTTGAATGCTCTTCTCAGAGCTTCTGCCTCTGCTGAGATTTACGATGAGACAGAAGATATAATCGAGGTGGCCCATTTAGGAGGCTGAGTGTCCCTTCATTCGGATCACAGAATCACAGAAGTGTAGACTTTGAGGAGACCCTAAGAGTCCTTTGGTCCAACCCCCTGCGATGCAGGAATCTCAACTAAAGCATCCATGACAGATGGTCACCCAACCTCTGCTTAAAAACCTCCAAGGAAGGAGATCCCTCCAAAGGGGGGGGGGTTGCGAGGGGTGGAGCACAAGAATTACACACGGAACTTTGTTTAGAGCAGAATTAACATTACAGCCTTTAACAGATCACAGATAATTGGAATAAATAACCTTTGTGAGGAATCTGAGTGAAAATGTTTTAACTGACAGCTATTTTTTAATGCTATGCTATATATATATTATATATATGGGACTGAGCAAAACTTCAACAAAATCACTGTTGTGTAGTACATGGTTTGAGTCGGTTGTCCTGGATCTAGTGGGAAATCTGGGTGATCTGCAGTAGTTCAGCCAGGATTTCTGATAACAGCAGCAGCAAAATAGCTACCTCCCGACTAAATTATAGTGCTAAAATGAAGAAAGCTTGGGATAACCACGAGTAGATTCACGTACGGAAGGGCTGGCAGTTCAGTTCTGGTACACAAAGTAAATTGCTTGGGCTCAGAATTCTTGAGAGATATGCTTTGGTGGATGTGTGTTTTCATTTGGTTCGTTTTTTAAAATTTCTATTTCTGTATCAAAATACGCACATCTGATAAAGGAGAAACATTCATTTACCAGCTAAACAAGCCAAATTTAATAAAAAACATTAACAGCTGGATGACACGCAGAAATATAAAAGGTAGTGCGAGGTTGGGGAAAGGGTACGCAGCTGTGGGGGTTTACACATGCCAAAATTTCCTCTTTTACATAGCTATTAAATGAACAGGAGCTCAGTCTTATCTAAAGGAGGTGCCGGGGGGGGAGGGAGTGGACATAAGTGATTAAAAAATAAGTAAGAGTGAGCCCATGCTCAGTATGGGGTTGCAGCTGAGTCCGACATCTGAAAGGGTTGAAAAATTATTCAAATCACAGTATAATCATGAGTCAAATCATTATTTTTTTAGATATTAAATATGGTGTAGGATGAAAAGTCACTGGTGCCCAATGGTGGTCACAGTCCCTCGTGAACCTATAAAACAATTTAAGTTGTCAGTGTGAGTTTGTTAGATGGAGATGTTGTTGTTTATAGTGAAATACTGAAGAAGACAACGTCGAAACAGTGTATTTATCCGGAACGCTGTCTCACTGGATGTATTTAGTTACTCAGATTGTACAGCTATTATTACTTCGCTGCAAATTATAAAGACATAATTGTGCCCATCATTCATCGGTCTACGTGTTGCCTCTTTTACACTAGGTCTGAAAATAAACTGGGCTTTTTCAAGAGTTTGTGTCAATCGCTCAGGAAGCCCTGCAGACCCAGGATGGGCACTCCCTCCTCCTCCGTTCAGATGAGCTACCAATAAAAGACACCAGGCCATCAAATGGGATCAAATCAGGCCACAACTGACTACAGATGAAGAGGTTTGGCGTAGGCAATGGGTAACCGTGGGTAACGCGGGTGGCACTGTGGGTTAAACCACAGAGCCTAGGGCTTGCCGATCAGAAGGTCGGCGGTTTGAATCCCTGCGATGGGGTGAGCTCCCGTTGCTCGGTCCCTGCTCCTGCCAACCTAGCAGTTCGAAAGCACGTCAAAGTGCAAGTAGATAAATAGGTACCGCTCTGGCGGGAAGGTAAATGGCGTTTCCATGCGCTGCCCTGGTTAGTCATGCTGGCCACATGATCCGGAAGCTGTACGCCGGCTCCCTCGGCCAATAAAACAAGATGAGCGCCGCAACCCCAGAGACATCCGCGACTGGACCTAATGGTCAGGGGTCCCTCTGCCCTTTACCTTTACCCATTTAATTTCCAGCCTGCTTGCCAGAAATGTCATCAAGTGTCAACCCGGCAGTAGGGATTCCTAGGACTTACATCAAATAGGGGAGCCCTCCAGGCCCAAGCCCCAATCTGAGCGTATGGACAGAAGCAACTCCTTCACGGATCCCTTTAACGGTATACCCTATTTCTGGAGGGGAAGGTGAGGGTACCGCCACCCCCCCCTCACTCCATCCAAGACTAAGGCTACCCAATCCCTAAACAGCCCAAGTTGTGACGATTGCAAAACCCTCAGGCCATAAGCCAATTCACCTGAAAGGCAAATTCCTACCTGGCCCAGAATACAACGACCACCATTGCTAAAGCAAGGCCAAATCAATATGTGATATCACGACGCAGTGGTTGGGTGGGTTGATCTGACAAATGGGAGCTGGGTGTCCGGGCAAGTAGCTTTAAATCCCCCGGGAGTGGACCTGAGGGAAACCTGATTGCTCTGTCAGGAGTGTGCCCTGCCCTTTGAGCCAGAGCCGTCTCACCCATTTACTCTGGTGGCACGGCGCACCAGGGCGCAATGGCCTGGAGGGCGCCTCCGCCCTCCAGTCCCGCTGGCAGCGCCTGCCGGCAGCGCCCTCTGACTGCCCAGCAGAGCACAGGAGCGCGAGCCGGCCGCCCGCCCGATGGAGCGCGAGCTGGCCAGCCGCGCCGCGCCTCCGGCTGCGCCGCGCCATCCGGATGCGCGCGGGAGCGCGAGCCGGCCGCCCTCGCCTCCCATCCCGGAAGCGCTGGAAGGGCGCGCAGAGCCCCGCGCCGCTCCAGCGCCACGCCCCTCATCCCCCGCTCGCCCACCCCCCTCCCAAGGGGCGGCAAGCGCGGGAGGGAGGCGGCGGAGAGGCGGCATGGCGGGGGCGCCGGAGGGATAGCCGTGCCAGGGCAGCAGATCCCCTTAAGACGGCTCTGCTCTGAGCCAGCCTGACATTGGCCAATTCAGCAGGCTGGTGGTCTGCTGGGGACAGCTGCCAGCATCCAGCTCTCCGGTGTCGGCCGGGGGGGGGGGGGACTGGCTGTCCCGCAACACTGCCGCACCCCAAAAATGGGGTAAGCAGACTTGGATAACTTTTTGAGTGATAGATGTGCCCTCAAAAACACCTCTGCTCTTTCTCCATTGCCGCCTTCCTTACCTTGGGGAAGTGGAAGGAGAGAGCTCAAGAGAATAATTTTTTTTTTTGACAGAGAGAGAGTGTATACATACAGTCGTACCTTGGAAGTCAAATGGAATCCGTTCCAAAAGTCGGTTCGACTTCCAAAACTTTTGAAAACCAAAGTGCAGCTTCTGATTGGCTGCAGGAAGCTCCTGCAGCCAATCAGAAGCCCCATCGGATGTTCGTCTTCCAAAAATAGTTTGAAAACCGGAACAGTCACTTCTGGTTTTTGATCGTTCGGGAGCCAAGGTACAACTGTGCAATCCAGCAGGGTATAAATTTTATGAAATAAATAAGAGCAGCCCTTTCTTATCATAGAATCATAAAATTGTCCCGTCCCTAGCTGGGCTCAAACCACCACCCTTCTGGTTAGCAGCCAAATGCAATGGGCAAAATGAAGACTTGTGCTTTTAGGCATGGTGAAAACACCCATTTCAACGTGGCGCTTTAAAAAAGCAAGTTTGGAACAATGTAACATTGAAAACAACGTGAAACATTTTTGAACACGTTTAAAAATGTTTGCGAAAGATTTAGCTCTGTACTGTACTGAAATTCTGATACAGAGGTCTTGCACGGGACCTTTGCATTATAATTTTTTAAAAGTCCAGATGGTTGTACTGTGATTCCTATCTCCGAGGTAACCCTCCACAAATGTGGACATCTTGATAGAATAGCTTCACCGGGTTCAAACATACCTCCAGCATGCAGTCAGCGGAAAGGGGCACACTCACATGGTTTGGGCTGCCACAAAGCACTGACGTTGTGCTCGAGTGAGGAGCAAAAAGAATTGAGGGTGTGGAAATAAGGAATACCCACCAGAATCACCACCACACACAGCAGAAAGAAAAATGCTCTAAAATGTGGTGACTGCAGATGTATAATTGACTGTTTTTACTTAGCTGCTTTTCTGTGGTAAGAGGAAATCTGAATTAAGTGTTGTTGTTGTTTAATTATTATAAATTTTCATGAATTACAAAAGAGCGTGCAATGTCTCTTTTTGTTGTTGTTGTTCAGATTTATAAAGTCTTTTGGTCACGTTCGACGTAAGACAATGCGGTTGAATTAAATGCTTAGATGGCAGATGAAAATGATGGACTACAGTGGTGCCCCGCTAGACGAATGCCTCGCTAGACGAAAAACTCGTTAGACGAACGGCATTCGCTAGCGGAAGGCTGCCCTGCAAGACGAAAATGTCAATGGGGCTGCCTCGCGAAAAACCGCTACTTGCATTGGTGCTTCGCTAGACGAAAAAATCGCTCTGCGAAGACACTCGTAGAACGAATTATTTTCGTCTAGCGGGGCACCACTGTATATGGAGAAACTATGACCGGGAAACTTCGTGACCAGAGGGACGACGCACTGGAAGAAGATTGGAAGAAATTTAAATTGTATTAAAAAAATTACTGTATGATTGAGAATTAGAAATAACTAGGAAGGAAAGCTAGACTGTAGACGAAGAGTAAGGTTAAGTGTTTTAAGACAGATGAATATAAGTTAAGAAAAATAGATAGGGTTGAATATTTAAGGAAGTTTTATAGTAAATATGATTCGGTAAGATGTTTAGAAATTACTAAAGATGACAGACAAGGAACGCAGGAGGAGGAGATAGGAGGAAGTCTATTACAATGTGAGGAACAAACATTAGGTATAAGATTTATATGTATGTTTTCATGTTTGTTTTTGTTACTTTTAAATGTGTATGTTTATTTTATGTGTTAAAAAATTTCAATAAATATAATTTAAACAAAAGAAGAAGAATTAAATGCTTTTAAAAAGCAGCCTGACGACTTCCGGCGGCGACGCCATTGCGGGTGGTCGTGGGCTGCTTCGGCTGCGAAGCGCCCAGTCCATCCCGGGGGTTAGGAGCCCCGCTACCGCAAAGCGGGGCTCCGGTTGGGGTGCGGGAAGAGCGTCCCGCACCCTGGGCTCCCCGGCTGTGCCCGTTGTGGCTCCGAACCCTTCCCTCGCCCCCCCTGTAAAGGGGGAGTGGGGGTGAAGGGACGACGGAGCCGGGCTATAGGGGACATGCCCCAACCGGGATGTAAATGCGGCGACAAAGCCTGTGATGAGCGTCTAAGTTCTACCTGTATTTAGTCATCTGAAAGAACCCGGTGGTTCGTGAGTATTTGGTTGACTTTTCTACTTTTGAAACGATCCGGGGGGAAGAGGAAAGGCAGCCTGCCTCCCTCCCTTCGGGAGCGAAAAGAAAGTAACCAGTTTAAGTGACTGCTGCTACAATAATGGATACAAAGTGCTCGTAATTTGAAAGTTGAGACTGTTGAGTTTTCCCTTCGGGGAGAAAGTGGGGAGAAAATATCTCCTTTTAAAGTTTTGGTCTTCACACTCTGGCTTCGGAAAAAATGGCGAATTTGGACTGACGTGGGAAACAATTGAAACAAAAGAAGGAAGAGACAGGAACTGAAATTTGACACCCACCCTCCCTTTCAAAATGCTGAACTTTGTGTTGAAACTTGTTTTGAACTCTAGTCTAAATGACGAAGAATTGTTGGATGTCTTGAAGCTGGAACTGCTTAATCGCAAACTGCAAGTTTTGAGTGGGATTATAAATAAAAAGAATCAACTTTCCACAGAGGAGGCTTTTCAGAAATTCTATACAATGGAAACAAACTTTGGCAGAGAGCTGGAAGGGGTGCTTGAAGGATGCTATGAAATGGCTGGGCGACTCCGGGAAAAGGAACCGGTATCTGGGGGTGGCAGCCCTGGAACCGGAAAATATACAATATCCAGACCCCGAGGTGGGAGCTCGGGGGCAAGGGACATGGAATTAAGATTTTTACAAGAAGTAGAAGAATGCTACAAAGAAACGGAGGAGCCCAGGAAGGACGTGAGGTGTACCCTGAAGCTTGATGCAAGGTTTGTTGTGACTGTTGCCTGGATCTGTGGACATTTGGGAAAAGAAGACAACTCGAGGAATGGCACCGGCGAAAGACACAGAAAGATAATGGACAGAGGGGGTGTGGGGTGAAGTAGGAATTGTTAATATTAATGGGTTGTTATGGTATCTGAAATCGGAGTGTGAAGGTTGTTAATTATAAGTTTATAGTGAATAAATAGTGAGATATTGAGATTTATGTTAATAGCAGCATGATAAAGGAAAGAAGAAATAAGTTTAGATTTTTTAAGAATATTTTGTTAAGATTTATGATAAAGTAAGAAGATTAAGATGATTGTTTTATTTTTAACTAAAGTTAATTTTTAGAGAATAGGTGTTATAAAAAAAGAAGATTGATTTAAAACCGAAGGTGAATAGGCAGGGGAAGTCATATGTCAAGATTTGAAACAAGAAATTTTTTTTTTTTATGGATATAAGTAAGAAGAAAAATCCTGGCTTTGTTTGTATTTGTGTTATATATGTTGGTGTGGGAGGGGTTTATGTTGTATTATGAAAAAGGCCAATAAATTCTTATTAAAAAAATAAAAAATAAAAAGCAGCCTGACATTTCAGTGACAATGATGTCATGTCGGCAGCGCATGAGCAAAGAAACTCCATCTGGAAGCCCCCACAGAGGTGGCAGATGGCTGTGTCATTTTTTGATTAAGCAACGCAAACTGTATTATTTGCTGCATGTATTGTTTGAGGGATTAGGCTGAGATAACTTGAGCGAGCGGCTAGTAGGAAACAGATATATTGGAGCAGATCAGTCCTCCAACTGGGGTCTAAACGGTTCTTTGTCTCCTCAGCTGCAGTCAAGGACTTCCATTTACCTTCCTTGTGACAGGAAGCCAGTTGGGGAGGGCTGGGAGAGGACACAGGACTTTACAGATGCTCAGTCCGTGTACAGGTGTGCCAATAAAGAAGCTGTCAGGTGCATTCGAGGTGCAGGTTCCTTGTCAATCCTAGTCCCCTATCACTGATCATTCAAAGTAGCTCAAAGGCAATATCCTTTCAGGACAAGGCATTGTTTGTTATATTTCCGTAGGAATTAGCTGCCATAAAATCAGTGGGCGATATAACATTGAACCAGAGTAAACTATAGTCGATGAACAAAGCGGCTGACAAACAGAGTTGTGGCCGGGGGGGGGGGGCGAGCCTGAGATTGTAAAATGGAGTTATCCATTTCCAGTTAGACTCTGACTTCATGATCTAATCTTTCATCTTTTCATTTATCAGCTCATTCCCCTGTGGCAGGTGGGAAATTATTTTTGTTGATCCTCCTCCTCCTCCTTTTTTAAAGCTCTATAGCTGAAACGTGCAATCCACTGGTTTTCAAAATTTAATTTATAAAATGAAAAACAGCTGTTGTGGTATCAGTTACAAGCCAGATGAGAATCTCCCAAACCCCAACTGGACAGTGGATCTAAGTGTCTCCAAAGAGGCATTCTTCATTCATACAACCGTGTGCTCCCTCATCTGTATGCATGCCCTTTCGCTATCCTGCTCAGGATTTCTCGAAGAAATGTATCTTGAACGAGCAGGAAATGCTCAGCCAAAAGGAAACGGGCTTTGTATTTTTACTCAGGAGTAAGCCCCACTGAACTGAGTGAGCACGCTCAGTTGTGGAGCAAAAAGATTTCCACATAATATTACCATTTTTGCCTACCTATGTTACTTGGCTGTATTCTTTGGTACAGACAGATTTTTCGATTTAGTGCTTCTGAGCATGCGCGAGCGCCGAAAAACTGGAAGTAACCCGTTCCAGCACTTCCAGGTTCAGCGCGGAGTGCAACCCGAAAATGCATAACCCGCAGCGCTCGCAACATGAGGTGTGACTGTAATTCAAAGGGACGATTCAACAGGAAATCACTGAATTCATTTCTATCATCTGTAGCTTGAATCAGAAAAAGATTTTTTTTAAAATTCAGTCACACTCTATGTGTAAATTAGCTGACCAAGGCCTGGATGTCATCGAAAACTGTTGTGTGAATGACTGCTAATAATATAATTATACCGGTATGTATTTTTTGCATTTCATTTCCCCCGAC
This sequence comes from Lacerta viridis, assembly GCA_900245905.1. Classification (NCBI taxonomy): domain Eukaryota; kingdom Metazoa; phylum Chordata; class Lepidosauria; order Squamata; family Lacertidae; genus Lacerta; species Lacerta viridis. Next base: position 496,631 of record OFHU01004114.1, on the reverse strand, counting down.
CTTGCTGTTAATAATTCCTACCAATCATGGGTTATGCCGAAATTCAGGATAGCACCTCATGTATCTCACGAAATGGACTGTAATCCATGGAAGTTTATCACAGGACAGATCTCTCTATCTTTGTGGCAGCACAACCCTTCACTATTTTTTATTGAAAATTTCAAATCTGTGATTGTATGTACTTAATATGGACAGCCCTATTTTTATAGCTGTTCAAAGCCATAGCAGAGCAACTTGCACTAGTGATGAACAGCATGAATTTGTCTATGCCACCAGGATGAAGAATCTGGTCCATTTATTGTTGCGTGAGATGCAGAGGCTGTTCATACAAGCAACTCGGAGAGAGGATATTACCTTTAAACCTATTCGTTTTATTGCTTCTGCTCTGCAAATATTTGCTCAGGAAAGGACAGGTTTCTTTCCATGGTATCTGTGTCAAAACAGGCTCCATTAATTTCTGATTCTCTTAAATCTTTCTTTCCCATAATTTCAGCTTACAAGGCAAATATTGATCATCCCAATTAACTGCTGGCTAAATAATGTAAAGTTGCTTAATGTTTTCCATTCTGCATGGATGGCAACATGAACGTCGAGCAAGACACCAAAAACTAGTCTCACAAACACATCTGGTTTAACGAAGGGCCGTCTTGATCACTTCAGGAAAAGATGCCCTTAGAAGATGCCTAGCAACCATTTCCTGCCCGACACCAGGAAGAGTTTATCTTGCAGTCTCTGAGAAAGGCAAATGTCTTCTTCCATTCTTTCTCTAGTGTGACTGCATGCAGGGAAAAGCTGGGCCTACTATACTTCTGTTGAGCACAGCTTCTCAAAGAGCAAGGGCAATTTCCACATTCTCAAAAGCCACAATATTTTCTAGGTAGGAAACCCCGGCCTGTGAGGCTCACAGATCAACCACCTCATGCAAGGGCAAGACTCTGTTGTGAAACTGATGCCATCTAGCAGTGTTTTATGGTTGTGAACCAGGGGCGTAGCAAGGGGAGCGGGGGGCAGGCCGACCCGGGTTACATAATGGAGGGGGTGACAAATTATCAAGGAATAATTTTTTTTGGAAAAAAAAAGCGAAGTTTTTTTTGAAAAAAAATTTTGATTTTTTTTTTTTGAAAATGCCTTGCTCCGAAGGTCTTATCTTACTATACTAGGGATTATATAGCTATATATGAAATTTCATGCATATCGGTTAATATCTTGACCCTCCTCCACCAAAATAGCTGTTTACTTGGCTGTTTTCCTATGTCGTGAAGGCTGAAATTTCAGTTCAGTGGAGCACTTACTGTTCCCAACCCTAACCCTGTGGAAAGCCATCTAATTAGACTTTAATTTGATTTTGAGATGTTTTTAGGAGGTAATTTAATTATTGTTTGATTTTATACCAATGTTATGTATCTGATGTTAGCCACCCTGAGCCCGACTTCGGCCGGGGAGGGTGGGATATAAATAAAAGTTTATTATTATTATTACTTGTTATTATTCCTTTGTAAGAAAATATGAAATAACGTAAAACCATTTTTGCGCGGGGGGGGGGGGAATCAATGGGGGGGTTGACAAGAAATTTTCCGCACCAGGTACCTCCTGACCTTCCCATGCCTCGGGGGGGGGATTTTTTTTGCCCCCGGGTACCAATTTACCTTGCTACACCCCTGTTGTGAACCATTGAAGTGCAGGCATGTTATTTACAAATACAGTGGTACCTCGGGTTACAGATGCTTCAGGTTACAGACTCCACTAACCTAGAAATAGTACCTCAGGATGAGAACAGAAATCGCGCACCAGTGGGAGGCCCCATTAGCTTTTTTTTTTTTTAAGGACCTATATGTCTTTTATTTACCTTTTCAAGCAAGAAGTGGTGGGCCTGCTCTAGGTTCCAAGCTTTTTACTGCTGCTATTTAAACTATAAAAGCAACCAATTTTATTTCTAAAAACACCAGAATCAAAAGGGAAAGAGCCAAGATAGAACGAGGCATGCATTTGGGATTTTGCGTTTTGGAAGTCAAACCTACTTTTTGCTACTGTTCTGCTCAAATAGAACTACCAATATGAAATGGTGCCCCATCCACTAAAGGGGTGCTTTGAGACATAAAATATGCCAGGTTTGAAATTATCTAGGTGGAATTTAGAAGGGGGGGGGAATGAAACAAAGAATAGGAATACACTGTTAAATATGTACAACTAGTGTCAAAACTCACAGCATAATTCAAAGGTGTCCTTGGATGGTTTAAAAAAAAATCACTAAATTTATCTCCAGAAGCAGAGGAGGTGAAAAGCAAAATGTTAAACACTATTGTGCCTGTTACAAGATCACTACAGAGTATTTCTTTATACCTGTTACAAGATCACTACAGAGTATTTCTTTATACCTGTTACCAGATCACTACAGAGTATTTCTCCCTCTGCCAGACTCAGTCAGCAAAACGATAACTCAATGATGTCGACTCCCAGTGAAAAGTAGGGAGTCTGACCACCCACAACGCCACTGATGGCGGATATCCTATGTGGGTTGACCTTGCAAGAACAACAGCTGATTTCAAGAGTTGAAGCCAAAATATACTCACTGTGCAAGACAGTGGCTTCATCCAGACAACACATTTCTAGCCTTCCAATCCAAACCATGGTTTGCAGGATCAGAAACAAGAGCAGAGTTTTCCTAGCCCCTTCAACCTCGCCTCTTCCCTTGTGCCCTCACATATTTATCCACTTATCGTTTTATTTATTTGCAGTGTTTATAGCCCACTCTTCATGGAATGTTTTCAGTCCCGGAGTACAGAACAAAGGAATAAAAACAAAGACAGAAAGACAATATACAAAAATTACAAAATCACACAAACAGGTCTAATAAACATCTTAACAATTCTATCATAAGATAAAGAAGCAAAACTACAGCAACAAAAACAAAATTTTCAATTTCACCAGCTTATCTTAATCGGTTTTATTTTCGCTTCATGGAACCCTTCCCGTTTGCTCAAACCACAGTTTACTCTCACACCTGAGCTTGCAAACCGCAGTTTGAGCAAGCTGTCCAAACTGAGATTTGCAATCCTAGTTCAGAGGATTTGCTTGGACATAATAGCAAACTTTGGTATGATCGAATTGGGAAGAATTTCCGTAAGCAACACCAAGTGGGGGAAGTGGGGGAAGGGATGCGGAAGGAGGGAAGAAACAAACAAACACGGGGCTCATTCCTGATCCTGGTTTGGGGGTTCAAAAATATGAAACATAAATGCAACCAGTAGCTGGCCTAGTCTCCATGTATGTGTGTCTCGTGGGGTGCATGTCTGCAATGCACACCCATAATAAATGAGTGACGTTTCAGTAGTCTAAAACAAACCAGAATGTGATTCTATTTTTTGTATTATTTTTTCCAAAGTTTAGCTAGATTCTGTATTAATCCTAAAGTGATTTTTAAAAAAAAAAAAAAATGAAGTAAAAGGGAAGAAATAGGGATACCAAGGATACATTAGGCTGCTGTTGGCCCTCTCTGGCAATCTCCTTTTAATCTGTAACTTGATTAGGTAATGTTGTTATATTATACATGACATGAACTGATGCTCCCCAATATCCTGTACGCTATTCCCAAATCCGGCTTGGAACTGTAAATTCTCTTTAACTATTGAGCAGCCCGGCCAAATGTAGCACTTCCTCAGATTTCTAGGAGCAGCAGAACCATTTGGAAATGATTAGTGCTACACTATAACTAAAGACCGATGGGAAAATATTAATCTGGATAATGACGAGTGATCACAAGGCACAACGCATGCCCACACACCCCCTTGCTTTCACAACTGTTCTGTTTGCATTTTTCCTATTGTATTCAGCAGTGGCACGCATATGGGGGATCTGGCTAAGGTTTTGAATTTATAATACTGTATCCATTCAGTAGTTATTTCTGACCATGTGCCGTTGCAGGGTTTTTTCCTGGTGTTTATGCTGTCTGACTCAAATAGTTGCTCAGCAGGGTGAAGACAAAGCAAGAAACTGGAGAGAAAGGATAGAAAAGAAATAAAAAAATCAAGTAAGTTATGAGAAAGAGGGGAAACAAGAAAGTGGTGTTATCCAGCTTGTGGAAGTGGGTTAAAAAATAAATAAATAACCGAGGTCAAAATCAGAGTCAAGATACAGACCAAGCTCTTTCGTGTTGTAAACCAGCCATTTTAAAAATGTTCTACCTTGAGGAAGAAGCTTCCGAGTTAACCCAATCGCTTAAATATCTCTGTGACAAACTAGCACATGCATTGTTATGTATTGAAGTTCTCACCCTAGGCCACTAGGGGTGCTGTGTATATAGTTTCACTCTGCCCACCGTGACTGCAGTTCTCACTCAGGTCCACATGCAAATGAAGGATTGAGAGTGCCGTTCACGGATTGGGTAGCTAGAGAGAGTTGTTACTGTTGCATGTTACTGAGTACTATATAAGCAGGCTGGCTCAGCCCTTCAGTTCAGTTCTGTTCCAGCCTGAGAATAAAGAGAGCTGCTTGGAGAATCACTGTGTCGTTCTGCTATGTCCACCCACTACTTAATATGCATCACCAGTCGTCAGGAGTGGCGTGTGGCAGATGGGGGCAGAGAAGCAGAGTGGCAGGTGGTGATGCCAACTTGGAGCTCACTGATTTTGCCACCACCGTACCCTGCCCATCAAATGCCCTGAGCCAAGAGTATGCCATAGAACACACCCAATACTCTCCTACAGTTCCTCGGAAAGTTCTGCCTGCCATTTGTGAACTTCCCGTTGAAGGACCATTCAATAAGCTTACAAGTTTTTTTTTAGTTTTTTTTTAACACAGTTGAAAATCGTTGTGGTAGAATGTATGAACTGGCCGGTACATATTTTTTCTTGGAAACTAAACTTCTTGGTTTTCTGTGAAGACACATTTGACAATGTGAAAGAAGCACCTTCCAAGATACTTTTGGGTTTAGTCACTGTATCCTGCATTTCCCCCTCCAAGATGGCCCTCAAACCATCATGATGCTGGGGACAAAGTTCCCTTTTCTTCCAGGGATGAGGGTGGTATTCCCCAAAATGCCACAAAAAAAATGCTGAATTGCAATTAATTACCAAACTTAAAACCATGGAGAGACCTGGTCTGAACAAAGACATTGGATTCTTATCTCATTATACATGACAAAGCTATCTTTAGCCATCTCAGGACTATTTAATTGCTCATCTTCTAACATTGTGTATGCCATCAAATGCCAACAGTGCCCTTCAGCTCTCTATATTGGACAAACAGGCCAAACCCTACGCCAAAGGATAAATGGACATAAATCTGATATCAGGAATCACAAGACAGAGAAACCAGTAGGAGAACACTTCAGTCTCCCAGGACATTCTATACAAGATCTCAAAGTAGCTGTCTTACTACAAAGGAATTTCAGAAATAGACTGGAAAGAGAAGTTGCTGAATTGCAACTCATTACCAAACTTAAAACCATGGAGAGACCTGGTCTGAACAAAGACATTGGATTCTTATCTCATTATACATGACAAAGCTATCTTTAGCCATCTCACCCCTTGCTTTTTCCTGTAAGACCAATTGCAGTCGTTAACAGTCGTCAACAGGTTTTCCACACCTATCAGCCAATCACCCATTCCCACCACCCTTCTGAGTAATACCCCTCCCCACTCTCTCACTATATATAAGGGTCTGGTGACTTCTGTTTCAGTGTATCTGAAGAAGTGTGCATGCACACGAAAGCTCATACCGAGAACAAACTTAGTTAGTCTCTAAGGTGCTACTAGAAGGATTTTATTCATTTTTTATTTTGTTTTTTTTTTTTAAATTACAGATTGTGATTTTAAGGCAAGCAGTGTTTGTGACTCTCCGCCAATCATTCCAAGCTGTAGATCCTTACAAACGGCTGGGAACATACTGTTCTGATCTCTGCCTGGTTTGAAATTCATAGCTACCTGCCAAGTATCTTCCCAAACACCCCAAACCCTTGTTACTCTGCACACCTTCATGTCAATGTTCTCAGCTCCTTGTGATTTGAACGGCTACTCAACATTCTCCAGTGTGCCTCTGAACATCTTTTACCACATCATCCTCAAATGTCCCAGTACAATTGTCCCCAAGTTTCAACTAGCCTGGAAGTGAGGTGCTCAGCTATGATCTGAGACCCCACAATGGGTCTCTTCTCTTCCAGGCTTTGGGCAAATTCATCCAGAGAGGTGGACTTACAGGAGTCAAAGGCCTCATTCTCACAGGGAGCAAAGCTGTTTGCGCGGTCAGGCAGAGTCCCCCCCAAACCCCAGGCAGCCCCTGAGCGGAATAACGACACAAGACAACGTGCTATGGGATTAAAATTAGGCCACAACTTTATTAAGATTCAGATGTAGGGAGACCTTGGCTCAGGCATTGGGCGTTTATCCTTCCCAGCTCCCCAGCCAGGGACCTGGGTAACTTCAGGGTTATCCAGCATGTGAGGGGATTGGGCTAGCTCTGGAGAACCTATGTTCAAGCAGATAACCCACCCACCCCCTGTTTGCTGCAGGGGGAGGGCAATGACAACCTCTGGGCATATGGCCAATGCCTCCCCCCAAGACCCCTTTAATGGGAACCCTGGTATTGATGCCGCAATTGGGGCATGGGGTCACCGCCCCACCCCACCCCCTTTATGAAGATGACTAAAGGATTCCACCCAAGGCCTGCAACCGCCAAAGTTGTGACGTGTTGCTACAGGAAAGGCGAAACCTGTCAATGCAGGGAAATTCCTTTCCGGCCCTTCAACAGTGGCTTTGACATAGCAGCGCTTGTGTACCTGTGGAGAAGAGGTTAACCTGCAAAAATGAAAAGGTGAATTGAGGGTGGGAGAAGCTCTGGAGCCCAGGTGGTGCTTCCCAGGTATGTAACACCTTCTATTGTGTGGGTCTGTGTTCCCTCCCCTTACCTGGCCAATCCCCCTGGCAACACCTCCCCCAGGCGGGATTGGGCAGCTGACTGGGTAGGCGGAGACCCCAGGTATCCAGCCCGGGAAGGTGAAGCCAGCCCAAACTACCAGGAGCTGCTCTGGGATCCAGGCGGCTGCGCGCGACCACACAAAATGCGCACCCCGTTTGATGTGGGGAACGGTCGTTCAGACTGCAGGACAGAAGAAGAAGAAGAAGAAGAAGAAGAAGAAGAAGAAGAAGAAGAAGAAGAAGAAGAAGAAGAAGAAGAAGAGTTTGGATTTGATATCCCGCTTTATCACTACCCTAAGGAGTCTCAAAGCGGCTAACATTCTCCTTTCCCTTCCTCCCCCACAACAAACACTCTGTGAGGTGAGTGGGGCTGAGAGACTTCAGAGAAGTGTGACTAGCCCAAGGTCACCCAGCAGCTGCATGTGGAGGAGCGGAGACACGAACCCGGTTCCCCAGATTATGAGTCTACTGCTCTTAACCACTACACCACACTGGCTCTGATGGAGAGCACATGGCAATGTTCTTCCAAACTCCCCAATTCACTGCACACAGAAAATGGGCCGCCAGTCTAGCTGTATCCCTGACATGCAATTCCCTTCCATATACTCCCTGTTCTATAGGACATATAAATAAAACATCCAAACATTCATTTGTGGGCACAACATTAAGATCGCCAGTGTCCAAGCAATGATTCTTCAACATCAACTTCATTGGACTGGTCATGCTGTGCGGATGCCTGATTATTGTCTCCCAAAGCAGCTACTCTATTCCGAACTTAAAAATGGAAAGCGTAATGCTGGTGGTCAACAAAAGAGGTTGAAAGACTCTCTCAAGGCAAATCTTAAAAAATGTAGCAAAAACACCGGCAACTGGGAAACACTGGCCTTCGAGCGCTCCAATTGGAGAACAGCCTTTACCAAAGGTGTCACGGGCTTTGAAGACGCTCGAACTCAGGACGAAAGGGAGAAACGTGCTAAGAGGAAGGAACGCTTGGCAAACCCTCACCGTGATCAACTCCTGCCTGGAAACCTATGTCCCCACAATTTTAGCTTGTTAAACTTTAGCTTGTTAGAAGAACTGGCTCATGTTTGCTTTTCATTGTGGTATTAAATTAACATACCTTGGCTTCAAATAGTAAATAAGCCTCGGCTCTACCGAATCAGATTTGTTTCTATGAATTAAAAATTGCTCCCACCAATCAATCGAGGTTTAGCGGTTGAATCTACCAGTTGCCCTGATGTGCATGTTAAACCCTATGATGGATTCAATTAGGTTACAGTGTTTTTGTGTGTCAGCCTCCCAAATTACACATGCTGGGGCAGAGAAGCAATGGGAGAACTTCCCTCTGGAAATGTCAAGCTGAAAGAAAGGAACCTCTGTCTGTCTCATGCACAGCTGGGAGCCAATGTATTCCACTCCCCCAGACGCAGATACACTTCTGTTAGGTCGGTCATTTCCCTCTCCATTTTAAGGCATGGTAACGGTTTCGTCAACGGCTGCTGCATCCCATGTTCATTGCATTCACTCTGGGAAATGGTAGCCAAAACTGAAGTTATTGGGAGTGTGAAAGGGATAAGGGGTAGCAGCAAACCATCAGATTTGGTGAGTAAGCACAAGGGCCTTTCTGCTGGCAGCAAACAGAACCACACGCCAGCACCCACCTGTGAAATAACTCTGCAGCAATTTGGCTGTGGTAGTGGGTGCCAGAGATAGCAATGAAATGAGAGCATATACTTCAGACTTCCTAAAGACTTTTTAGGTAACAGATGAAAGGGCAAAATAGTCATGCCCCAAGTTGACTGAATCACAGGACCCAAAGGCACCAGGTGTTAAATTTACTATTTTAAGGCGGGATCTGACTAAAGCCGCTTTTCAGCTGTAAGTTCCTCAAAGTAGTTTACAAAAAAATTGTGTTATAATTTATTTATTTTTAAAAAATATTTATACCCCTACCCTTGCCGATTCAAAAACCGGGCTCAGGCGACTAACAGCAAATATAAAACATTGATTAAAAGCAACTTAAAAAACAGGTTAAAAACAGCATAAAATGCAACATAAATGTAGCATCCATGTCAATAAAATTCATAAAATTCAGGGTCATTTTTTGGGGGGGGGGAACCCAGTTCAATAAACATCAAATGATTGCTAGGGCTAACTGACCAAGTTGGTCCTGCTAGGGCCAGCAAGGAGACCAGGGAAGAGTTTAAATGTAGGGTCCCAGAAGGGTTTCTTCATGGAAAAAAGGAAAGGGAAAAGGGAATGAAGGATCGGCTAGTTCAAATTGAAGGCCAGGCGGAATAGCTCTCTCTTACAGGCCCTGCAGAAGGAGATCATGTCCTGCAATTATAATATACCGTATTTTTCGCTCCATAAGATGCACTTTTTTCCTCCTAAAAAGTAAGGGGAAATATCTGTGCGTCTTATGGAGCGCAAATGGTGGTCCCTGGAGCTGAATTGCCCAGGGGCCAAAAGAGGATCATGCTTTTTATTTTACAAAGAGAAAAGGGGGTGTTGAAAGGACCCCGCTCAGCAGCTGATCAGCAAGAGATCGGGAGAGAGATAAGAGTCCCGGCTCCCTTTCAGCCCCGCCCTCCATTGTTGAATGTGCTGCAGAGGGAGGTTGTTTGTTTCCCCAGCGACATGTGACTGGCTGATTAGATTATCTGTCTGGAAACTGTAGAAAAGGCTCCCTTTCCTTTAGAAGCTGCAGAAATGTGAGTTGAACCCCATAAAAATGGGGCTTTTCCTCTTTGCTTTTCCCCCTTTGCAAAAGGAGCTTTGCTTTTCCCCCTTTGCAAAAAAAGCTGCAAAACTTTTAGCTGATCCTCAAAAAAACAGGGCTTTTAGAGGAGGAAAACCAGAAAAATATTTTTTTTCTTGTTTCCTCCTCTAAAAACAAGGTGCGCCCTATGGTCCGGTGCACCCTATGGAGCGAAAAATACGGTAATACTATTCTACAGTAGCAGCTTTTAAAAGTTGGATTTAATAGAATAAAGGCATATTTACAGCAGTCTTCAAGGTCACAATCAACTGGGCTTGCTGGATATTCCCGGGAAGAAAAACCCACAGTATAGATATCAGGAAAGTGAATTCACTACAGCTGAAACAAATATCCGCAAATATTCAAATATGAACCAACATTCCAGTTTCGTGGCTAAGATTTTGATTGTGACCATTTCAAAATCAAAATCTGAATTCACATCTTGTATGTGAATGTTTGCTTTAAAAATAAACAAATCAAAATGCTGATGTTTTAGAGTCGTTGGCATTCTTGGTTGTTTTTGCAAATATACACTGAACCAACATGGGGGATAGTAGGAAGAATGTTGGACTTGGACAGTTTTCAGATTGTTACTCAGCCATGTAGCTCACTCAGTGACCTTGGACCAGACATGCTCACTCAGAGAAACCCACCTCAAACAGCTGTCATGGATAAACTATGTACAGCATCCAAGAAGCTTACTGGAGGGATGCTGGATTAAAATGAATGAAATCTACCCTTTACCAATACGTTACATTTCAGCTTTCAGATACAATCTGGGGATCAAACTAGGTGATATTTTGAGTCGCCTCCAACTCTAAACTTCTACGATTCAATATACCACCAAATACTAAAGCACAGCCCTTTAGATGTTGTTGGACCCAACTCCCATCAGTCCAGCCTGGCCACAAGTCAGAGATGGGGAGAGATGTGGTTGAGAAAGATCTGGACAGGCCAAAGGTTAGTCACCCCAGCTATATGCTTGGGAGGAAGTCCCACTGAAATGAGAGGGACTAGTTACTTTGAAGTACATATGGATAGGCTCAAGGTGAAAAAACCACAGCACGACAAATATTCAACGCAGTCAATACTAAGTACGATGTCTATCATTTATGTCATATTGCCAGATACTATATCTACATATCAGCAGGCGTGGACCTTGGTAATGTGGGAATGTTCAGGGAGGAAGAAGAGGATATATTGTTTATTAATATCCTTCCTAACTTGCGCTAGCAAGTTCCTTTACTTAGCAGAGTTTCACATTCCCCTTTTAAACGCACAGCGGGTAGCTGGTTGCAGGCTTGTGTAAGCCTCTCACTATTAGGTTCCTGGTAAGTTCCCTTATATCCCTCTTAAAAGAATAAACACGCCACAATCTTGTGTAAAGTATATACCGTAAAAGTAGTTTACTCACATTCAGTTCACAGTTGGATCCCTGAAGGCAGACTTAGTTACAAAGCATATACATGTGGAGCTATCCTATATGGGGATAATCCCAGTGTCCTCTGTTGGCTGGAAGCCGACAGAGCATCTCTAGCTAAAAAGCTGCTCCAACGACAGAGCAAGTCAAAGAGAGAGAGAGAGTGCTGCGTGCCTTGTCGCTTTTGTTACCTGGACAGGTAAGGTCACGCCCACCTCTAGTCACATGCAAAGGAAGTATGTCCCAGCCAGGAGGAAACAGGAAGCTTTTGACTGGCTGGACCAAACATTCCCCCGCATGCCCACTCTAGGAAAACAAGGAATGTTGTACTTGACTGCTACTTACATATCACATCCCACAGGTAATAGGCCACCCTGTGCAAGGCCATTTGATGCCCTCCCCACCCCTACCCCCCAGTCCTTGCAGCAATGGCTTAAGCCAGGCCTTGGGAAGGAGGGGTGAGGCTCTGGCAGGGTCCTAAAACTCTTCTACCTCCTTCCCAAACAAGGCACCTTCCCCAGATGGACTGCTCATGCTGCCCTAAATCCGCTTCTGCATATCAGATATTGCATATTACTGATTATGTACTAGAATTACATGCCAAATGCTACTAAAGATCAAACATTGAAACCCCGTATAAGTGGATATCAAACACATATACACTACCCTTAGGTCAGCCAATGTCTAGAGGCTATTTCCCCTTTTTTGTATACATTCACTTGTGGCCCCCTTGAACCAGCCCCTAACCAGGAAACTGCATGGGGCAGCAATCCCCACACATACTTGCTTAAGATATGCTCAAATAGTATTGATCCAAGTGGACGAACAGTAGCAGCAACAAGAGATCAATAATATGGACGCCCCAAAAAGTTCTAAACTTCCTCCCACAGTCCACATGTGCCAAGGAAAGCTGGTGTCGTTGGCCTTATGCCCTGCACCAGGAAGTGACAGCGCTGGCTGAAAACATGGAAGACGGGCAGTTCGCCCACTCAAATGTGGCAGGAAGAAAGCTCCTTTGGGTCTCTGTATCTTCAGCCAATAAGAAGTGCAAATAAAGTCCAATCTGCTCACAATGCTCCCTTCACAGCTGTCATTTCAGCCAGGAAAGATAAGCCTGCTTATTAGCATTCAGCACATTATTATTAGCCAAAACAAAATAAAAATTTCTTTCCAGTAGCACCTTAGAGACCAACTAAGTTTGTTCTTGGTATGAGCTTTCGTGTGCATGCATACTTCTTCAGATTATTATTAGCACACTTATTGTTGTTGTTGTTATTATTATTATTATTATTAGATTATTATTAGCATTCAGCTCTTATGGGTCAGATCTGTGCCATATATTTGAAGTACCATTATAATACTTCAACAGTCACAAATTCCTCTCAAAGAATTCCGGGGAGTGTAGTTTGTTGTTCCCCTCGCAGAGCTACAGTGGAGGGGTTGATTGTTAAACTGTCGTACTTTTCCGTGTATGAGTTTTTCCCCCCTGAAAAAAACAATGTAAAAAATTGGGAGTCGTCTTATACACGGATAGTGCAAAGGGGGGACGTGGGACTGGTTGCTGCCACGAGCAGGAGATTGTCAGCAACTATTGGGCGTGTTATTGGTGGCTGCGGCAAGGCCTGGTGTTGATTGGCTGTTGCTGCCGCAATTGGGCGGGCGACTGGTGGCTTCTGCCGGCGAGGGGGCAGACAAAAGTTGGCTTTCGCGATCGCGTGCAAGTGGCTTCGTAGGTGAGTTGGGTGAGCGATTTTCGGCAATCCCCCCCCCAAAAAAAGATAAACAACTCTGGGCAATCTCCCCCCATTTTCTTAATTTTAAGTCCCCTAAAATAGGGGGTATCTTATACATGGGGGCGTGTTATACACGGAACAATACGGTACTCTAGAAACTGTAGCTCTGTAATGGGAAGAGGGATCTCCTATCAACTCTCAGCACCCTTAGCAAGCTATAGTTCCCAAAATTCTTCTGGGAAAGCCTTGACGTTAAATGTGGCATAATCTTGTTTAAAATGTATGGTGGAGATATAGTTTATCTACCTATGTATCTATCTGTTTCATAAAACTTATATACAGCTTGACATTAGGAAAAAAAACCTCAACATTTACAATGGAATCTGACAGCACAAGTGTCCCAACCAAGCGCCAATTAAATGGTTAAGCATACGCAACTCTCCAACTCTACCCAACATGCAATTTAGGCTCATCTGGAGAAGATTTGACAACAAAATTGGCACAGCAAAATTCAGAGAATTGCTTTAGGGAGTCCTAGAATTCAACTTCCTGTGGTGAGATAATGTACCAGTATATTTATCAGGTTAAAGCAAGAGCCAGCAGCAATCAAAGATTTGTTGTGGTAAAAAAAGGGGGGGGGGTAAAAAGGTAAAGGACCCCTTGACGGTTAAGTCCAGTCAAAGGTAACTATGGGGTCGCGGCACTCATCTCGCTTTCAGGCTGAGGGAGCCGGCGTTTGTCCACAGACAGCTTTCCGGGTCATGTGGCCAGCAGGACTAAACCGCTTCTGGCGCAACGACACACCGTGATAGAAACCAGAATGCATGGAAACGCCGTTTGCCTTCCTGCCGCAGTGGTGCCTACCGTATTGGCCCGAATATAAGTTTTACCCGAATATAAGTCGCAACTTTAAAATTCAAGGGGAAAATAGGGGAGAAAGACAATACCCGAATATAAGCCGCTCCCTTTAAATTCCGCAGGCACACACCCATTGCGTTTTACCGTATGGCTGTTGCAGCAGTGATATCGTAAAAGCCAATTTTTGTAAGGTCGCGAATTTAAGCCGCACTTTAACTTTTCATTGTCAGAATTTGGGGGGGGGGAGTGAGGCTTATATTCAGGCCAATATGGTATTTATCTACTTCCCCTGGCATGCTTTCGAACTGCTAGGTTAGCAGGAGCTGGGACAGAGCAGCTGGAGCTCACCCCGTTGCGGGGATTCGAACTGCCGACCTTTTGATCGGCAAGCCCAAGAGGCTCAGTAGTTTAGACCACAGCGCTACCCGCAAGCTGAGCACCAAAACTCACTACATAAATCACTCTTTGGTGAATTCACTACACCTAAAAGTAATGAAGGGAAGAATTGGGGGGTGGAAAGGTGATAAGAACTGTTGGAGGATTGGTGTAGCCATCAGTCTGGAAAGTAGAGAAGTACTGCCCATTTAAGATTTTCCATTCCAAAGAAAGGAAAGTGCGTTGAGGTTTATTCTTGTACTGTTTATACAGTGTGCATCACTTAAGTGCATAAAATCCACTGTGAGTTTCTGGTGAACACCACAGGCAAAAAACAAAACAAAACACAGTATCACAATGCCACATTTATAGCAGTTGAAAGGTTTTGTGCCCAGAAGGTTTACTGCAAACTATTATCTAATCCACTTTCACGCATCAAATTACTTAAAGATTTACAGTGGGCACCTCTCGCTGAAAAGCTTTCTGGTAAATCTGTTGAGAGAGCTCTGTTGCATCCACAAGGTTCAGGGTCAACAATGCATTAACAACAGCAAAGTATTCAGTGACTGGCTAACTTGTTCCCAAACAAACTATTTTATTCATGTGTTTTAACTTCAGGAAGCAATTAATCGTTGCCGCAAAGGTAGCATGCGCCTCTGGAAAGAGAAGAGATGGAGGCAGAAGAGAGAGCTATGCGTCCATCACTTTGGCCTAGGAGTGAGCAAAAAGAGCAGAGAGATTTGGAAAGGGCTTCTTCTAAAAAATCACATTATTCACAGTTTATCCCTATATGTGCTTACTCAGAAGAAAGACCAGCTGAGTTCAGCGAGACTTACTCTGAAATGAGTGCGCAACCAGGATGTGGAAGCAAGATGGCATCTGTTCAAAGACTATGACAATTCTTTATCTCATTAGCCATTACACATCACCCCAGCCCACAGTTTGTGTTTCTCCAATTAGAAGAGAAGAAGAAGAGTTTGGATTTGATATCCCGCTTTTCACTACCCGAAGGAGTCTCAAAGCAGCTAACATTCTCCTTTCCCTTCCTCCCCCACAACAAACACTCTGTGAGGTGAGTGGGGCTGAGAGACTTCAGAGAAGTGTGACTAGCCCAAGGTCACCCAGCAGCTGCATGTGGAGGAGTGGAGACACGAACCCGGTTCCCCAGATTACGAGTCTACCGCTCTTAACCACTACACCACACTGGCTCTAAACAAATTAAGAAACTGAGAGGACATGACGTGTCACCTCATTCAAGGTGTGGACCCCACTCAGCTACAATTGTGGAAGGAGAACTTGAAAGAAGGCCTTCTTAGGTAAAAAGGTAAAGGACGCCTGGATGGTTAAGTCCAGTCAAAGGCAAATATGGGGTTGTGGCCCTCATCTCACTTCAGGCTGAGGGAGCCGGCATTTGTCCACAGAGAAGCATGACTAAACTGCTTCTGGTGGAATGGAACACCGTGACGGGAACCAGAGTGCACAGAAACACCGTTTACCTTCCCGCCGCAGCGATACCCATTTATCTACTTGCACTAGCGTGCTTTTGAACTGCTAGGTGGGCAGGAGCTGGGACAGAGCAACGGGAGCTCACCCTGTCACTGGGATTCGAACTGCTGACCTTCTGATCGGCAAGCCCAAGAGGCTCAGTGGTTTAGACCACAGTGCCACCCGCGACCCTTCTAAGAGTGCAATCAACACACTGTGTGCTAGCAACGAGCAACCTGCAGTGTGTATCACACTGGGAATATATCAACAAGTGGAAAATTACAGCTAATATGTTGATGGATGACCATCATAAAATACCCAGGAGGATTGAAGTAGACTAAGTTAAATAGACTGAATCTGAATCCAGAATTGACAAAAGTCCTATTCTGATATTCAACACCCACATAACACGAGGCAGAGCAGAAATGTCCTACCCCTTCCATCTTTTCAGGATTCTGATTTGGCCAGTTCAGACTAATCTATTTGACTGAGGCCTTCACAATTTGGGTTTATAACTGAGATGTCTTCTCCTAAGGGTGTAGTAAGTGGCATATAAAGCGGGGTGTTTTCAACTGTGAGACGTTAGAGAATTCTGTCACTAACACAAGTATTTTTGACAGAAGGGACCACAGCTCACCAAATAACACCTGTGTGTATATTATTATTATATAATAATAATAATAATAATAATAATAATAATAATTAATAATTTATTGGTACCCCGCCCATCTGGCTGGGTTTCCCAGTGCGCATGCAATTACATGCAGAATATCATTGTGCTGTCAGACATTCCTTGGAGAGCCAGTGTGTTGTAGTGGTTAAGAGCGGTAGACTCGTAATCTGGTGAACCGGGTTCGCTTCCCGCTCCTCCACATGCAGCTGCTGGGTGACCTTGGGCTAGTCACACTTCTCTGAAGTCTCTCAGCCCCACTCACCTCACAGAGTGTTTGTTGTGGGGGAGGAAGGGAAAGGAGAATGTTAGCTGCTTTGAGACTCCTTCGGGTAGTGATAAAGCGGGATATCAAATCCAAACTTTCTTCTTCTTCTTCTTCTTCTTCTTCTTCTTCTTCTTCTTCTTCTTCTTCTTCTTCATTCTCGAAGTGAACTGCACTTTCTTTAGAGCTCCCCAACTCTGCCGGCCAACCTCTCTCCCATTACTTCCTCCAGCCATCTGTCTCTATGATACAAGTCCTCATCGAGCAACCATTTGTGGTTTCCCTGCAGGTAATGTGTGGGTGTACGATAAAAACTCTTTCCTTTCTTTCTGGTTAACCAGCATTCTCAGGGCCAGATCAGAAACAAGCCCGGTCCTAATAGTCCAGCGTATAAGCATTTTAAAGCGTCATTAAACTTTTAAGCTGGTCCGTCGAGATCGTCCCGTAATCTTCTAATTATTATGGATGGAAGCGGGGAAAGAGAGCATTTTACCTGAGCTTGTCTTAAGTAGATTTGCCCCCCTAATGGTTTTCCTACCAATGTACCGTGTCCATGTTGCTGCTTAAAAGGACGTCTCCATTTCATACGCCCCCCCCCCCAAGCTCTTTAACTGTCAGTGGAGAATTCAAAAGATATAAATAATTAAATCTTTTCTCTCTTCCCCCAAGTGGTGAGTATTCTTGGTATTCCTATCAGCCGAGCAGCTTTGCACTGCAGAGTAAAATAAATAAGGTAAGTTGCATCTGCGAGGTGTTGGGGAGCTTTGCAGGCATGCAACTCTGCGAGAAGGTAAGAAAAAAGCCTAGCGTTCTTGGCAGGGTGACCACACGCCCTGTTTTGTAGAAGACAGTCCTCTATTTGACGAAGTCCTGTATCTGTTCCAAGCAGAGGCATGGGAAGGTCAGGTGGTAGCCGGTGCGGAAAATTTCTTGTCAACCCCCCCCATTGATTCCCCCCCCTGCAAAAATGGTTTTACGTTATTTCATATTTTCTTACAAAGGAATAATAACAAGTAATAATAATAAAAACTTTTATTTATATCCCGCCCTCCCCGGCCGAAGTCGGGCTCAGGGTGGCTAACATCAGATACATAACATTGGTATAAAATCAAACAATAATTAAATTACCTCCTAAAAACATCTCAAAATCAAATTAAAGTCTAATTAGATGGCTTTCCACAGGGTTAGGGTTGGGAACAGTAAGTGTTCTCTGAACTGAAATTTCAGCCTTCATGACATAGGAAAACAGCCAAGTGAACAGCTATTTTGGTGGAGGAGGGTCAAGATATTAACTGATATGCATGAAATTTCATATACAGGTGAAACTCAAAAAATTAGAATATCGTGGAAAAGTCCATTTATGTAAGCAATTGTTTTCATTAGCTACTGGAGTTTAATATATGAGATAGACTCATGACATGCAAAGCGAGATATGTCAAGCCTTTGTTTGTTATAATTGTGATGATTATGGCGTACAGCTGATGAAAACCCCAAAGTTGAAATTGTTAATTTGGGGTTCTCATCAGCTGTATGCCATAATCATCACAATTATAACAAATAAAGGCTTGACATATCTCGCTTTGCATGTCATGAGTCTATCTCATATATTAGTTTCACCTTTTAAGTTGAATTACTGAAAGAAATGAACCTTTCCACGATATTCTAATTTTTCGAGTTTCACCTGTATAGCTATATAATCCCTAGTATAGTAAGATAAGACCTTTGGAGCAGGCATTTTAAAAAAAAAAAGTTTTTTATGAACCGCCCTAGTAGGGCAGTAATTGTTCCTTGATAATTTGTCACCCCCTCCATTATGGAACATGGGGCGGACCGCCCCCTATGCCCCCCCTTGTTACGCCCCTGGTTCCAAGACAGATTTAAACCTAAAGCACCAAAGGATGGCAGCAGGCGAGCAGGTCAGCTGACCACAGCTTTCCCCACTAGGATGGGTTGCATTGCATTTTTAGTTGAATTATAGCAATTGTTCCAACATTTGCATCTATTCAGACAAAAAGAATCAGGGAACCCCCCACCCACCCACACAAAGAGTCTTCATAGAGATAAACGAAAGCAAGTAGCGCACAAAATTATTGGAGGTGGGTGGAAGGAGTGCAATTTGGATCATGGCAGCAGTCCCAGAACAACGGAATGTTTAAACCACACACACACACACACACACACACACACACACACACAAATTCCCTGGAACGAACCCATATCCCCAAAGCTTGTCAGTGCTACTTGTGAGGAAAATCAGCTAACCCTTATTGTACTTGCCTACAGTTTGTGCATGGTGAACAGCTAACAGCCCACACCCAAGGCAATCCTGTGATCAACTAGACATAAAACAAGCAGCCCGGCGTTCTTCAAAATTATTTGAAATTTGGGAGATAAAAGTGGCCATACAGTCATAGAATTGTAGCACCAGAAAGAGTCCCGAGGGTCCAGCCCCCTGCGATGCATCTAAACCACTGAGTCTCTTGGGCTTGCCGATCGGAAGCTCGGCGGTTCCAATCCCCGCAATGGAGTGAGCTCCAGTTGCTCTGTCCCAGCTCCTGCCAACCTAGCAGCTTGAAAGCATGCCAGCGCAAGTAGATAAATAGGTACCACTGCGGCGGGAAGGTAAACGGTGTTTCCGTGCGCTCTGGTTTCCATCACAGTGTCCCGTTGCGCCAGAAGCGGTTTAGTCCTGCTGGCCACATGACCTGGAAAGCTGTCTGTGGACAAACGCCAGCTCCCTCGGCCTGAAAGCAAGATGAGCGTCGCAACCCCATAGTCGCCTTTGACTGGACTTAACCATCCAGGGACCCTTTATCTTTTTATCTTTATCGGGAAACAGTGGCTAGTTTTGGCCAGAGGGGTCTGGCTGCTTTTGGAGACAGGTATTGCTCAACTGAGAAGATTTGTGGTCCTGCTTCTTCAGTAAATGTGGGTGTAGCACTCTGGAGCGAACTTCTCCCATGGGAGGAAACAGACAGACAGGCTTGGTTTTCATGGCTATCACCGAGGGTGAGGGAGAAGGGATAGGGACAGTGGGAAGAGGAATGATGGCTCTGTTCAAAGCGATTTGTTCCGCTGTCAACAAGAGAAAGCTCTCCCTAAGTGTAGCATTAGGAGACAGAGCCCACAGGGGGAAGACTGGGACAGACAGTGTATAGTCAACCATGACAGGTCAGCAGGTGGGCAGAATCGATACAGGGCCCTGAAGGGCTGCAAGAGTACAATTAGTGTCTTGGGGACAGGCAGCAAACACGCTAAGCTCATCTAGGAATTTGTGCCTTAAAAGTTGCACAGTGACAAACGACAGAGGAAACCAGCAAATCCTTCTCGGAAGAGCACGAAGGAGGATCGATTAGCATACCGAACAGTTCGAGCAAACGCTGTTCTTTCCTCATCAAACTAGTAGCAATCTGCTTTTTCAACTCCAGTAACGAAAGAGAAGAAACTTGGAGAAGCAGAAAGAGTGGGGAAAGGGACAGTGGCACATATTCAAAACATCAACTGGCTGTAGAATGATTCTGTAATGCTACCCATATGATACGACTTAATACCACCATGTAATATTATAATAGAAGTTTTCCTGAGCAACTGAAATTCACAAAGTGGTGAGTAAGCTCTCAGTTCACCACATCCCTTCTTCAGGGAGGAGGTTAAACAAACCAAAGAGCAAAAAGGAAGGGAGGAGAGAGAAAAGAAACTCTTTCTTGGCATGATGAAAGCCTTCGTTTTCAGTCTCTAACAATCTTAAAATGGGAGGAGGGTTTTTTGCTGAATTCGTAAGACTGGATCATCTGTGTCTGGAGCAAAAAGATCTCAAGAGTCACCTAGAAACACATGATGGAATTTGTTCAGTTCGTATTCAGGTATGAATTCACCTGATCTGCATCTCTTGGAATATCATGTACACCAGAACATTCTTGTCCCTCAGTTCCACACACTGTGGCGGGTGGGTGGTAGACTTCTTAAAAAAATTATTTCCCTTCTTGTTTTATAAGTAATAGCTACTCCAGGCAGCCCAACTGCCACCACAACTGAGGCATTCATAATGGGGCGCAGATGCTCGAGCGAGTGGCAGTACATCATTGGCCCATTGAGTAGCCATTTTCCCCACACACACACACTTATGGGGAGGTTCCCCTGTCGGAGTCCCGTATAAAGCATCGGCACACATCCGAAAGACATGTGCATGCGTATCACCAGAGTCAGCGAAAGCAGAATTGTGTAGGAATTGTAGCATCAAGCATTTTATTATTTACAGAAAAAGAAACAAAAGAAACATGGCTTGTTGTGTGAGCTGCTTCTCACACACATCCTCTCTCGCTGGACAGAGAGAACAAAGAAGAGTTTGGATTTGATATCCCGCTTTATCACTACCTGAAGGAGTCTCAAAGCGGCTAACATTCTCCTTTCCCTTCCTCCCCCACAACAAACACTCTGTGAGGTGAGTGGGGCTGAGAGACTTCAGAGAAGTGTGACTAGCCCAAGGTCACCCAGCAGCTGCATGTGGAGGAGCGGGGAAGCGAACCCGGTTCACCAGATTACGAGTCCACCGCTCTTAACCACGACACCACACTGGCTCTCTCAAAGTGCGGAAGTTGTGGGCTTGACTTCCGCTATCACACACAGTGATAAGGCATGTGATCATCTGATCACGTGACCCTCTGCAATAGTAGCAGTGAAAATACTGACATCACTGTCCCTAAGTGAGACAGTAAGTTATCATGACCTGCCACTCCCAGGAGCGTTTGCAACCAGTTTTGAACACACATGCATACCAGCTGGACACTCCAGCCACCTGGAGCAGCTATCGCCTGTAAAGCATGAGCAGGGGGCAGGAAGAGAAAAGGAGAGAATCTCAGACTCTGAGGCTTAATATAGCCCTAAAAGCCTTTCCATTTGCTCATAACCCTGAATAGCACCTTTAAGCAATTCAGGCTGCAATACTGCACATCTGTATGCCATGGAAATATCTGGCTGAATACCAATGAGTAATGAACAGTTAGGGTAGCGCTGTGGTCTAAACCACTGAGCCTAGGGTTTGCCAATCAGAATGTCGGTGGTTGAAATCCCCGTGACGGGATGAGCTCCCGTTGTTTGGTCCCAGCTCTTGCCAACCTTGCAGTTCAAAAGCACGCCAAAGTGCAAGTACATAAATAGGTACCGCTCTGGCGGGAAGGTAAATGGCATTTCTGTGCGCTGCTCTGGTTTCACTAGAAGCGGCTTAGTCATGCTGGCCACATGACCCGGAAAAACTGGCTGCAGACAAACGTTGGCTCCCTCGGCCAGTAAAGCAAGATGAGCGCCGCAACCCCAGAGTTGTTTGCGAATGGACTTAACTGTCAGGGGTCCTTTACCTTTACCTTTAATGAATAGTTATTGTGGCATGAACTCGCACTAGCAATTGTGACAGCCAGGAGTCCTTCTGAACCAAGGCAAGACACGGTTGAATGTTAATAAAATGGCAGTGTTTAAGGACCTACAGCTTCATTGCAAAGGAGGAGAAAAGGGCAAGAACCCCAACAGGCAAGGGGCAGCCACGCAACTTTTCTCCCAGCAGAGAAGCAAGGGACCCCTTCTGAAACAAAGAAAGGCCACTTTCAGTTTAGTTAAGTGCTAAATATGCAATACCAGCTAGGCAGTTGCTAACTCCACAGTATAGGTGAAACTCGAAAAATTAGAATATCATGGAAAAGTCCATTTATGTAAGCAATTGTTTTCATTAGCTACTGGAGTTTAATATATGAGATAGACTCATGACATGCAAAGCGAGATATGTCAAGCCTTTATTTGTTATAATTGTGATGATTATGGCGTACAGCTGATGAAAACCCCAAAGTTGAAATTGTTAATTTGGGGTTCTCATCAGCTGTACGCCATAATCATCACAATTATAACAAATAAAGGCTTGACATATCTCGCTTTGCATGTCATGAGTCTATCTCATATATTAGTTTCACCTTTTAAGTTGAATTACTGAAAAAAATGAACCTTTCCACAATATTCTAATTTTTAGAGTTTCACCTGTATATGAGATAGACTCATGACATGCAAAGCAAGAAATGTCAAGCCTTTATTTGTTATAATTGTGATGATTATGGTGTACAGCTGACGAGAACCCCAAATTAACAATCTCAACTTTGGGGTGCTGAAAGACACTTTTATTAAGATACCAGAAGCCTTTTTACTGGGACTAGTAGGAGAGGAAATCCCCCCAAAAGACTTAACATTCTTTTTGTATGCCACAACTGCTGTGAGGCTACTACTTGCCAAGAACTGGAAGAGCCAAGAAATACCAACAATAGACGAATGGCAAATGAAGATGATGGACTTTATGGAACTTGCCGAACTGACTGGGAGACTCTGCGATCAAGGAGAAGAAACGGTCGAGGAAGATTGGAAGAAATTTAAAACTTATTTGAATAAATATTGTAATATTTAGCGTTGCCTTAGGAGGCAGTTATAGGTTTTTGCTATATTCTTATGCAATAGGAACGTATATGTTTTAGTATATTGGTTAAGAGGTTAGTTTATAGAAACTGCTAGAGAATATTAGGGAAATGAAATTCAGATGGGGGGGGGAGACCAGGGGAAGTCACCCAACAATGTAAAGAATAAGTTATGTGTATGTAGGAATAATTTAATGCTTTTTTCCCTTTTTTCCATTTTTTCCTCTTTTTTTCTCTTTCCTTTCCTTTTTGTATATGTAATACTATGTTATCTTTTTTAAAATCTGACCAAATCAATAAAAATCATTAAAAAAAAAACACAAAGCCACTCTCAGCTTAAGTTCTAGCTGAGTCCTATGCTCAGTCCTATGAGGTGTGTGCATGGCCTGTCTACCTCATCCATGGGAGTAAGCCAACACTGAGGCTGCTAAATATCCATCATCTCTGCTCCTTCCTATACAATGATAATTGCTAGACACAAATCTAATCAGGGATGAAGCAAATGGCGGGAATCCAGGTCTATTCTTTGCTCTTTCTAAAATAGAATTCTTAAGCCGGGTGAGAGCAGCCCACATTTCGTATGCCCTTCAACCAAATGATTTAGAAGCCTGTAACCCCATCCAGATTTTTGGAGGGCTTTGAGGGACAGAACTTCACTGAGCCCCTTATGCATAGCTGTCAACTTTCCCAATTTTTTGCGGGAAATTCCCTTATTCCAGCGCCGTTTCCCATTGCAAAAAAAGGGAAAGTTTGACAGCTATGGCCGTTTCCCAATGCAAAAAAAAAAGGGAGGTTGACAGCTCTGCCTTATGGCAGTGCCCCTTCTTCTGCTAACCATGCTCTTTCCCTACTTGACTCCTCCCACCTTTTTCTAACCACGCCTCTTCTCTCTTTAGCCCCTCCCCTTCTCCTCTATAGCTACCACACCTTTCCCACTTTGGTCCCTCCTGAATTATACGCAAGTCTTGTCCAGCACGACTGCTTCCAATTGCCTAAGAAACACAATATGAGCATTTAGACTTCACTGGCTGCCTCTTTGCAATGTTTTGTAAAAAGCTATTAAGTGGGAAATGCACAAATCAACAGCAGGCATTCAGAATAACTGGCGACTGGCAAAAATTGAGGTTTATTGTTTTTTCTAGAATAAGAAAAGAACTAAACGTGGCTAGGAAAGACTGATTGCCGAAGAATTGATGCTTTTGAATTATGGTGCTGGAGGAGACTCTTGAGAGTCCCATGGACTGCAAGAAGATCAAACCTATCCATTCTGAAGGAAATCAGCCCTGAGTGCTCACTGGAAGGACAGATCCTGAAGCTGAGGCTCCAGTACTTTGGCCACCTCATGAGAAGAGAAGACTCCCTGGAAAAGACCCTGATGTTGGGAAAGATTGAGGGCACAAGGAGAAGGGACGACGGCAGAGGACGAGATGGTTGGACAGTGTTCTCGAAGCGACTAGCATGGAGACTGACCAAACTGCAGGAGGCCAGTGAAAGATAGGCGTGCCTGGCATGCTCTGGTCCATGGGGTTCACGAAGAGTCAGACACGACTGAACGACTGAACAACAACAAGGGAATCATTTTCCAGTACAATTAAGGGTTGTGGACTGGCCTTCCCATCTATAAATGTGAATGATCAGGCCGCCATGTTGACGATTTTGAAAAACTGGTTCCAGATAGACAGATCCTCAGCACTGGCATTGTACACAATCAGACAAAGAAATAATTAAATCAAATCCCGGCACCGAAACATTGTTCACTATTTGGAATGAAATTAAAAGGAATCAAACTGTAAAAAAAAAAAAAACCATTGCAGTGAGGAAATGGAACAAGAACATTTAATGGGTAATCTTTAACTTCTTTCTAATCATGGACTAATGGGATTTACTTAGAAAGCTATTCAGAGATGGCATCTCTAAAACATTTAATTAAACAATGAAATGCAAAAGGCTTGCCCACAACTTTCAGTGTTAAAGATAAAGAACATACCCCATACTCTGATCACAAAACACGCCCCTCTTTGTGGAACAGCAGAATTTGAAAACCTGACATTAAAAGATAATTTGCACACACACACACAAAATACGTAAAATATACAAAATTGCTACAAATATCAGGTTACACACCTAAGATCCTGAGATCAAGAAGTAATGGATGCTCTGAGAAATTAAAGTCTGGTTTGTAACCAAGATCTATTCCAAACCTTAAGCATATAGGTTCCTAGGATAGACAGAGAACGGGAATATTGTATACCATATTTTTCCGTGTATAACACTAGGTTTTCCCCCCTTAAAAATGATGTCAAAAATTAGGGGGCATCTTATATAGTACACAGATAGTGACTGGCGATTGGTTGTTGCCACGAGCAGGGAGGGCGTCTTATACACAAATCTTATCTCAACCAATCTTGGTATAGATAGGAAAGATTGAATGAAAGGTTGGAAAAAGGTCCTGGGTGTATGAAGAAGAAAAAGTTTTGGATTTGATATCCCGCTTTATCACTACCCGAAGGAGTCTCAAAGCGGCTAACATTCTCCTTTCCCTTCCTCCCCACAACAAACACTCTGTGAGGTGAGTGGGGCTGAGAGACTTCAGAGAAGTGTGACTAGCCCAAGGTCACCCAGCAGCTGCATGTGGAGGAGAGGAGACGCGAACCCGGTTCACCAGATTACGTATCTACCGCTCTTAACCACTACACCACACTGGCTCTGTGAGGGCTTGTGCATTTGTATGAATATGAGGTGCAGAGCTTTTTTTCCGGCTAGAACTCTCCAGAACTCAGTTCCAGCACCTCTCTTTTTTATAATAATATTTATTAAATTTTGCATACATTCTTTTAAACACCCATTAATGTTCATCTCTTATACATATTTCTGACTTCCATCAACCACTTCTTTGGGTGTGTGCTTTTGTATTCGTGAGCTTGTGCGAAGTGTTCCCATGTGTTGGCGTGAAGTGTGTGTGTGTGTGTGTTTGTATGAAGTCGTTACGGTTTTGTGAAGTGCTTTTCAGTTTGGGTTTGTGACGAACTGCTCGCATACTTGGTTTATTAGATGAAAGCCAGAAAGAAGATGCAGCGTCCTTCAGTGAAAGAATGGTGTCGGGACATGGATGCCTTCAATCTTCTGCTTTACTTATTCTGTTTTAATTCATTGTATTCTGAGCAGGCACCCAGTTAAAATAAAATAAAAAAATCTTGGTCAATCATTCATCCAAAGAGCATTCAGAACTGAACCAACAATGGACTAAACTGGAACTCAGATGTTGCTCTCTACCCAGAGGCGTAGCAAGCCGAAGTGGTACCTGGTGTGGATTTTTTTCCTCACCCCCCACATCTGCCCACACCCCTTTAAGTCATAGTGAGCGTTTTGCGTTCCCCCACAATGCTTTGCGGCACCTCATTTGCATACAGGTGTTCCCCCATACATGCAAATGAGGTGCTGCAAAGCATTGTGGGAGAACGCAAAACACTCACTCTGACTTGAAGGGGTGTGGGTGGGTGGTACCCCAGGTCCAGGTGGACTGAGTAAAGCAAGCATAGCTTATGCTTTTGCAGTGCTGTGGTGAATCCTAAGCCCAAAGCCACTGGATTTGCTCTGGCTTGTGCTTGAGGCTTCTAGGTGGAGGTGCCAAATGTCACCCCTTGAAGATGGCACCTTTGTACCCCCTGAGAGGGCAGTGCCCTGGTGAAATGTGCCAGGCTGCTGGGTGGAGCCCTGGCTGGGCAGAGCTGTGCTTCTGTGGCTCTTCCCAGCAGGAAGGAAAAAGCAAAGTGTGTGCTGTGTAAGCCAGCTGCTGCACTGAGCAACTTATGAGTTGTGGGGTGGGCATGCTGAGAGTCACCTCCCTCCCCTGGAACCCGGGTCAGCCGCCCCCACCCCCAGCAACACCCCTGTCTCTACCTTCACAAGGGCTCTGGGATAGCATGCTTCATATCGTCTGGAACCTTAGCTACAAGTGACTAAAACTCACAAATGTGGTTTTTATTTTCTCCCCCCCTCCCCGTAAAATGGAAGCCTGAGTAAATGCTTGTGATTGCGGTTTTGTAAAAGCAATTCTCGGAATAGCAGTCACAGCTGTCATTTTGATCTCCAAGTTGGTACCCAAACTTCATTCCCGCTCACACAAAAACCAGCCGCGATGAAACACAGCCCTGTTCCATCTTCGTTTCTTCTCCTTCAAAATGTTAAGAGTTGCCAGAGGAGGGTTTGATCGAACAATGTTGGCAAAGTCACCCTGCACTGCAATGGAATCATTCGTTTATCATGAAACAACATATTACATTTCCCAAACCACTTCATTGGCAGTTAGCCAGCTGAACTCAACAGCAGAGCAGCTCCAAAATATTTGGTGCAAGAACTGCAGGCGGTGCCAGTCCAACAACAGGCAAAGAGGCAGCTGTTTCGAGTGATCAATGTTGGACGCCATTAACAAAGTGGCAGCTCCCCACCAAAGCGATGACCCAAAGGGTTCATAGCAGTGTCTCTCTCTCTCTCTCTCTCTCTCTCTCTCTCTCTCTCTACACACACACACACACACATACATACACACAGTGGTACCTTGGTTCTCAAACTTTATCCAAAGCGGCTCACATTCTCCTTTCCCTTCCTCCCCACAACAAACACTCTGTGAGGTGAGTGGGGCTGAGAGACTTCAGAGAAGTGTGACTAGCCCAAGGTCACCCAGCAGCTGCATGTGGAGGAGGAGACACGAACCCGGTTCACCAGATTACAAGTCTACCGCTCTTAACCACTACACCACACTGGCTCTCAGGAGATGTTGAACAGCCATGCTATGTATCAGCAGAACGGCCCCTACGGTCTTCCTTCGTACATTAAATGCCCTTCTGCTAAGCTGAGTCAGGAGAAACTCACAATTTCTGATATGAACCATGGAGCTGAAAGTCGAGTTCATAGAAAACGTGGAGCCCTGCATTTCCCCAAAGTAGTCTGATAGGTGATTTTTGCAACTCCCGTGGGCCTATGCCCTGACAGGGGCCAGTTTCACCAGCCAGCCAAAGCTGAGGACTTCGATTTCAATGGGTGTGCCAAACATGCTGTTTAATATGCTGCATTGAAATCGGTGGGACTTTTTTTTTTAAAAAAAAAGCTTAACTTCAGCAGAATTTGTATTTATTTATTAGTTAATGCTTAGCGTTGTTTATTTCTGCTCTGTGTTACTCTTGCGTGTGTTTGTGGCTAAGCCCATTTTCATTCTCTTTTTGCATTAATCTGCAAGATTTTCTGTTTTGTTTTGTTTTTTTAAGAAAGGAAATCAGTTTAAATGCCAATTAAACACACACTTTTCAACCTATATTGCCCTAAATTTGCCATGTAATTTCTCTCAAAGTCTGCATTTTTCAAGGCACTTTATCCTAAAATATACATTTTTAAAAGCAGTTTTAATTAAAAAATTAATATTTTATTGATTTGTTAGCAAAAAAAAATACAAACATAACAAAAAAGTAAACAAAAAAAATCTGAAATTCAAACCAAAAATACAAAGATGCAGCACAGTTCCAAAGGGATAATAGCAAAGATTCCCTTTACAAATGATACAGATATATAAAAATAAATGTATGCCTTGCTTTTATTGAAAATAAAGGTTCTATATAGTCTTAAATGAGCCAGACATTTGCATATACTGGTGTGCCCATGTGCCTCGATAAATGAGAAATAAAATCATACAGTATACAGGTGAAACTCGAAAAATTAGAAGTCCATTTATGTAGGCAATTGTTTTCATTAGCTACTGGAGTTTAATATATGAGATAGACTCATGACATGCAAAGCGAGATATGTCAAGCCTTTGCTTGTTATAATTGTGATGATTATGGCGTACAGCTGATGAAAACCCCAAAGTTGAAATTGTTAATTTGGGGTTCTCATCAGCTGTACGCCATAATCATCACAATTATAACAAATAAAGGCTTGACATATCTCGCTTTGCATGTCATGAGTCTATCTCATATATTAGTTTCACCTTTTAAGTTGAATTACTGAAAGAAATGAACCTTTCCACGATATTCTAATTTTTCGAGTTTCACCTGTAGGTCATTTGAGCTCTGCCCTTTAGATACCTTTTGTATGTGGTGTTTTTTCAACAAGGGCAGTAAACCAAACCTTGTTATTCCAGCGATCCAAGCAGCTTTCTTAGTGAAGAACTGCATTGCACAATTTGGAGAAGTTTGAAATCTGAAGGATGCGTACAGTATGTTTCAAACCACACTTTAGTCCAGGAGGCCAGCTCAAAGTGGAATTGGGCAAGAACCCATATTTTGAGCATCCCTACAAGAGTTGCTTTAATATTTAATTCTGTGGCCGGTGTAATTAATTTCAGCTCAACTGCTTCTTTCAATCTGGCATGTAGTCTTTCTCTAACTCTTGTGCTAATGAATATGCTGTCTTCTATTACCTGTGCACTGTTTTTGTGTGGGGAGTGGAGGTACCCCCCCTCCATGGGCTAAACCATTGTAACCAAATCTGTCTCGTGGAAGGAACCGAAGAAGTGTGCATGCACACGAAAGCTCATACCAAGAACAAACTTAGTTGGTCTCTAAGGTGCTACTGGAAGGAATTTATTTATTTTTTTACTGTGGCAGACCAACACGGCTACCTACTTGTAACTAAAATCAGAAAGTTGCTATGAACTAGTTATCTAAACTATACAGCTGAGTCATTAGCAAAGTAACCAAAGGCGACAGAAATCAAAGACTCAAACGATGTGTAATCTTAATCCCCACCAACAGAACTCAATTTTCATTTTCACACCAAGGCTCCAGCCCCTCAGCCAGCTTTTGCTGTTTTCAACCGTGGCCATGCAAAATAAAACAGTAATTACAACAAACAGAACATTCACAACAGCAGTTAAATCTAATCTATTTGCAATACTGCTTGGGAAGGCAGAAAAGTGGTTCAAACTTCAGAAGATGCCAAGTCGAATCCTGCCACTGTTAGGAGAGTCAAGAAGCCGGAAGAATATCAATCTGGTTTCGCCCTGGATAAACTTCATTAATCAGATTATTGCTTGCGTTTTTGTGAAATAGTTCCCATTCTAATCACATCCCACCCCCCACCCCTTTGCTTAATGGGTGGTAAACGGGCACACAATAAGAACAGAATAAGAGAAGAGAGGTCCCAAAACAGCTTCACGGTCACAATCGTCTACCTGTTTAATTTTCATGTCCCGCTGAACGCAAATAGGAACGGCAGTAGGAACAGAACACTTTTCCAATTGCTTGAGGGCTAGGTTGTTTCATATACAGGTGAAACTCAAAAAATTAGAATATTTGGGGTTCTTGTGGCCATAATCATCACAATTATAACAAAAAATTTCATTTATGTAAGCAATTGTCTTTTAAGTTGAATTCTGAAAGAAATGAACCTTAGATATTCTAATTTTTCGAGTTTCATCTGTAGATAGATAGATAGATATAGTAAAAGAAGACAAAGAAAGAAAAGAGGAATACTCTTTCCTTCACTCTAATAACCAACAGCATATAATTAACAATATATCATGGGGCAGTGTGGGTGTAGGGAGAGATAAACCCTAGAAAACTATAACTGGGAACCAGAGGCATGACAATAAGATTATGCAACCTCAGCGAGATGGGGCATGTCAGAAAGGAAGAGAAGATTCAACCTAGGAAACTTCATTTGTTTGTTTGTTTGTTTGTTCGCGGAACATTTGCTATTCCATTGTCCACAGGACTTTCTGTCGGTGATTCCCCCAGCATGGCGTACGGAAGGAAAAGCTGATTTTCTCTTCTGATACCAAAATGCCCCAGGCCAGTCGATGGAAGTAATCATAGTGGTATAAAGTTGTTAGTTCTTTTTTAAAAAAATTATTTTTTATGGAAGTGTCCCAGAGTGGCCAGGTAATTGGATGGGGTTCTCATCAGATTCCCCCCCCCCTGTCCGGGGACACTTTTCCCAGGAAACGGGGGCATCTGGTAACCTTAAGCCAGTCACCATAACTTCTCACCATTCAAAAAAAAAAAAAAAAATAGTGAGCATTGAGCCAGAAGCAGGAGAAGAGAAAATTATTCTGTTTTATCATACAGCACAGAAAAGTTGATCCTGCAATCAATGGAAAAAAAGTGAAATTTTCAGACAAAGGGAAACAGGCAAAATGTGCAATAGTAGCCTACATCTTAACAACATTACCCTTTTGTCTAGTTATTTGGTTATTGGGTTCATCTGATTATGCAGAAGGCACGCTGCCTTTCTTTTTCTCCCAAGCATTATGCTTTAATTATCACTTGCAAACATATATACCTGCCATGTGACATTTGAAGGACACGCCTCATGGACAGAGAATGTCCCTGAGCAACAACTGTCCTTCAAATGAGGTCATCCTTCAAATGAGTGAACTTTCCCTGCACTCTCAATTCACTGTCTACATTTCCCAGCACCTGCTGAAGGTCTCTTTGCAATCTGGCCCTGCAAAGAAACTCAGTTTTGAGAGAGAACAGAACGAGTAACAGTATAACTCTGACCCAAGAACATGCTAATTTTCCAGCTCCACGGAGCTCATTCGCAAGCCAGATGGAACTAAATCTCCTGCTGCACGCACAGCAAAGATATTTTAAAATGCAATTATAAACAACAACAACAACAACGACCAGGTATTCACAAAACGTTCATCTATTCTAATACTTCCAAAGGGCATTAGAATGTTACTCCATTGCAGCAAGCACAACATAAGAGTATTGTAGGCAACAAGCTTTCCTATGCCAAATAGCAATGCACATAAACTCACACAGAACAGCAGGCCATTAATGGAGGCAAGCACCCAGAAATTATGAGTGATGGGTTCTCCCTTTTACCATGCCCAGTGCAAATCCAGCCCTTAAACTAACCAGGGGAACTGCCATTTGGATAAGTCTACAAAATAAAAGGTACGGGCTGGGTTGCGCTATGTCAGCAGAGGGGAAGAACCCCAAAGCAGGAACAAAATATTTACTTTTAAAAAGAGATCAAAACATTCATGTCAACACAGATGTTATTAATAGCTGTAATTTCATTACAATTAAATGCAAATCGACATTACGTATTTATATCCGTTTTACGTCATTTTAATGGTAGCGAAGAGTGCTGAGGGTTGTAGCTTGGCGAGATGCTGAGCATTTTCTGTTAGCAATCCCTACATTTCCCCCAGATTCTTTTGGGAGACGATGCCACTAAGTTCAGTGTATGGTGCAGAGCTTAATGACAAGCCCTCTGGCTAAGATTTAGAGGCCTTCC
The DNA here is from genome assembly GCA_900245905.1 of Lacerta viridis. Lineage (NCBI taxonomy): Eukaryota > Metazoa > Chordata > Lepidosauria > Squamata > Lacertidae > Lacerta > Lacerta viridis. The sequence goes on along the minus strand of OFHU01004114.1, from coordinate 464,464 downwards.
TGGGCATTGCTTTCTCTCTGTAAAGAAAGTATTCTGCCACAAAAGTGTCTTCTGGGTTAAAATTGGTTGTTACTCCTTAAAAAAACAAAAAAAACTATCATTTTCTTAGTACAGAAACAAAAAGGTGTTTGGATTACTGGTGCTACCCCCTCCTTCTTATTCAGTTGCCTGCAATTGCATCTGCTCAGCATCATCAAAACAGCCACTGTCTCCTCAGTCTAAAGCACTGAGTCTAGGGCTTGCCGATCAGAAGGTCAGCGGTTCAAATCCCCGTGACGGGGTGAGCTCCCGTTGCTCGGTCCCTGCTCCTGCCAACCTAGCAGTTCGAAAGCACGTCAAAGTGCAAGTAGATAAATAGGTACCGCTCCAGCAGGAAGGTAAACGGCGTTTCCGTGCGCTGCTCTGGTTTCGCCAGAAGCGGCTTAGTCATGCTGGCCACATGACCCGGAAAAACTGTCTGTGGACAAACGTCGGCTCCCTCGGCCAGTAAAGCGAAATGAGCGCCGCAACCCCAGAGTTGATCGCGACTGGTCTTAACGGTCAGGGGTCCTTTACCTTTTTCTTTAAGTGCTTTAGAAGGACGATCTCAGGTTGCCTCCAGGCTGTCAGTGTTTTGCAGGAGGGATTCAACTGCATACCAGAAAACTTAGGTTTGTGCAATTAAAGTGGATTCAAGTGCTCCGGCACAACACATCCACTTTTTTTAGAAAGTGCATTTTGTGGTTAAGGAAGTAGCAAGGGAGTGCATTAAAAAGTGTGGGGTAGCAGCAATTTGATGGAAATGCATATTCCTCTAAAAAAAAAAAATCAGGATGAATACTCACTGTCATATAACCTCCCCGCAAACAAATAAGAACGTATGCTCAATAAATAGCAGGCATCATATAAACTCAGTGTAAGCTTTGTGCAAGTAAATCAGGAATGAATACCCAGCAAACAGGCAATCTGGAGAAGTCCCAAATCTCTTAATATTACAACCGTTGTGCACATGGTTTTAGTCAGAGCAGACCCATTGAAATAAATTCACCTAAGCAAGTAAAACCTACTTGAATACTACCCATTCTTGCCAATCCACATCAACTCCATAAAGCCATGGGAGAAAACCCAGGGTTCTTGTAGGTGTGTCTGGGCATTCGGTTCCGCCAAATGTCTCAACACTATGATCTGAACAAAACACCGAACGAAACCAGTTCGGGAAATTCTAACACAAACCCTTTCCGATTCAGGGCTACAGAATATGGTACCAGTTTTGACACAACCACCACTCTTCTGGAAAAACTGCTTTGTTTCTCCCAGATAAATCCGCCCTAGAACCATGGGCCTCGGGAGGACAGCAATCAACCTTGGCATAGTTTGAAACTGGGTGCCTCCATTGTCCCACCCTGTAAAACTCCACTAATGGATGGATGGATAGTGGGTTTCTGTTTAATGCACTTAGCTAAGGTGGAAGGTAACTGGACAGATTAATAGAAATGCAATAGAAATAAGTCACGATAGGAACGGGAACATCCATTTTGGAGACAGTTCTGGGGGAGGGGGGAATGTGTGAGGATGGTTGTCCCCATCCTCTGCTTGTGGGTTTCCTGGAGGCCTTTGGATGTAGCAGGAGGCTGGACCACATGACCCAACAGGGCTCTTTTATGGGTTGCAATGAGAGTCAGTTCAACACTGAAGTGAGGGACATAATGGGGCCATTTGCCCAGTAGCACTTTGAAGGAAACAGGAAATAATGTGGTGTGTGTTTGTGTGTGTGTGTGTGTGTGTGTGTGTGTAGGCACCGTATTAGCTGATCCCTCCCTTTGAGAGTTGCACCCTTGCCTAAATCTGGACACTCTCCTTCACAAAAGACACGGGTATCACTTAGGTGTGTGGGAATCAGAAGCTGCATGCAGAGGAAAACTCGCAGCAAGATCACATGTCTGCAGTGTGAAGCCATGAGGCAAACTGTGACGCGTGTTTATTCTCAAGTTGCCCTTAATATGAAAGGGCAGCATTCATTCACCAGCGCTCACTCAAACTGCGGGGTGGGGTGGGGGAGCTGTTATCCCCCGCCCGCCCCTCAGTTTCAGTGAGAGAGATCCAGAGAATTTTGTCCTATCGTCCTAGAGAACATTTGCTGAGGTGTCGTTGGGAACTTGGGTGGGCACCTGTCTATCTGTAACTGCCAAGTTGGTCCTTACTGGGGGGCTGGGGGGGGGGACTCCAGCCATGACGAGAAACCTTTTCCTTCCCTCTAAAGCGAGATGTGGCTCGTTCAACCGGGAGTGCGAAGAGGCCTTCAGGATGCCGGCACAGGCCATCAAGCTGTGCCCCGAGTCTAAGACTCCAATCCCGTGTGTCCTGGCAGCCCGACCCTATTCATCCAGTCCTCCCGCTGCTTTGGCCCGAGTCTCCTAGGACTGCAGCCGCCTTGAAAGGAAACGCGAGCGCTCCGGGCGCACAGGTCCCGGTGGGTCTTGGGCGCCTGGACCCCACTGGCCGCCCGCTCTTCTGCGGGTTTCCTCGACTGCAGCCCCGCGCCTTTGCTGCGCTTCGCGCGGAAAGCGTGCCACGCTCGTGGGAACAGGCCCCGAGACGCCTTCTGGCTCCGACGTGCCTTCCGCGCGCTCGCGGGTCTTGGGTTAAGGAGAGCGCGGGGCCCCGCTGCCCGCCCCGCCGGCGCGCACTTACTTCTCGTAGTCGAGGCGGCAGTAGAGCTTCTGGTCGCGGAAGAAGCAGGTGCCTCGCAGGGGATCCTGGCAGGCGGCGCAGCGCACGCAGCGCTCGTGCCACAGGCGCTCGTTGAGGCGCAGCAGGAACCGCTCCGCGATGATGCCGCCGCAGCCTTCGCACACCGAGCGCGCCCGCTCCGGGGCTCCCCCTGCAACGAACGCGAGGGCCGTGAGGAGCCGTCCCGGGATCGCCCCATCCCCTCAGCCTTGCCATCCAAGGCGCACCTCAGCCCGACGGCCAAGGAGGCCCCTTTCTCCCGCTGCTGTCCCCATCCCCTCGCGACGAGCACCATTTCCTTGCCCCTGGCGCGAGGGAGCTGGAAAGTGGCGCCCGCCCCTCCGCCGCCCAATTTCCCTGCGCGCTGCGGACTGGAGAACAAGGCGCTCGGCTCTCTCGGCACGGGGCGGCTACGGAGGGCCACTTAGACAGGCTCCGCGGGAACGAACTACTCCAGCCTGCGGAAGAGACAGCCCTTGGCAGCCGCCATTCGGGGGCTCAAACCCGTTTTCTCCGACGGGGCGGAGGCGCTTGCGGTTCCTTGAACGCGCCACGACGCGCCTCCTCCCCACCTCCGGTGCGCCCCGGCCTTAGTTCCATGGAGCCGGACGGGCCTCCCGGCTAAGAACGTAAGTTAGGATCGGGCTGTGGCTCGAAAAGTAAACACCGGCTTGAAGCCAGACCGAGAAAACAAGGCTATGACCTTGAGGTGGGAATATGCGCAGCCCCAAATGGACTTGCGACGGGGCGCCTTCGCACTCCGATCCCTCTCAACCCACAAGCTTTATCTCATTTCCCTACATCTCCCAAACTAATCGCGTCCCTTGCAAACCCCGACGGGGATTTCTCTCTCCCTAAAGATGTCCGTTAAATCTGATCTTTAATGTCCTTTCAAAACGAAGGCGCGGGATCCTGAGCCGCTGTCGAAACGATCTTCGGTTTAGATGCAAAGCATCCCGCCCACCGTCGTGGGGTTATGAAAATAAAGTTTATTTTTTAAAAAAAAATGCAGTTGGATTTTAGACAACAAAAAAGGACTCTGTTTTTGTTTGGTTGGTTTTCTTTTTTCTAAGGGAGGACTAATAAAATCCTATTGCACTTGAAGAAAGGAGGCAAGATTCAGGCTGAGCGAATGTTTGCCGCCCTAGGGCCAAAGCGAAGCGAAAACGAAAAAGGCTTCGAATTCTAAACGAAAAATTCTTTTCTCTCCTTCTTAAAAGGTGTCTTATTCATATCTGCTTCTCTTTCGAAATACAATGTGAAATATACTTCTGAGACTCGGTCATTTGGTGACTTGAACAAACGATTCAAAGGCGCGCTTCTCCCCCAAGTCCCCTTCCGCCCCTTCCAGGCTGGAAAATATTGAGCACCAGGGGCTGTATATTTGGAAGGGAAAAGACAGAACCAAGATTTTGCTCCCTGGAAGGGGCGAAATATTTCAAAATTTATCCATGTTTTCTTAGGTACGGAATCGATCTTTTCTGCCTAGAATTTGCGGTCCTGTTATATTATCTTTTGTCCTCGGGTCAATCCCGGGACAATCCCGTGTCACCTGTGGTCGCGATGTTCTCCATCTGCCCACTGCGCGACCCTCGAAACTTGAAACGCGCAACGTTCAGGACAAAGAGGCTTTCATTGCGCGGCGCTGCTGAGTGAGCCGACGGAGAAGATGCGCCGCCGCCGCCGCCGACAGAGGAGCAACTGCCGCGCAGAGTGCGGGCATACAGAAGCAGAGGAAAGAAGTTCTCCGCTATTCCCTTCCAAGAAACGTTATTAGCCCTGGCGCGATGATTATCCGCTCCAGCTCCGTGCAGCGTGTACAGAACAAGATTTCTGTACTAGTAATTACCCTCATAGATCTCTCTGTGTTTGTAGGCTTGGGTAAGTAAACTAATAAAGACATAGATATTGCTATTTGGGCAGGTTCTTTCTTAAATTCTATGGGTGGTGGTGAAGACAAAATGGGTCCCTTCTCTCTCTCCTTCCTAGCGAAGGCACTTGGGACGCTTATTTTCTTCCCACAACGGAGAAAACCGCCCCCCCCCAGCCCTCTTTTCCTCCCACCTAAGACGCACCCCAGAGCTGGCCGTTTGAACCCTGCCGGGCTGGCAACACTGCAGGCGCCGCCTGTCCTCCGTCTCTTCCTTCGGGATCGGGAACAAACGAGCAGCTCCCGCGGGACAGAAAGGCAGGCGGAGTAACTCCGGCACCCGAAGGGATCCGGCACGGAAGCAGGGCTCGCTTTGGGAAGGGGCTGCCTCGGCGGCGCGCGAGGAACTTTGGCACTCACCCAGCACCGAGGAGAGGGAGGTCGGCTGCGGCGGATGCGGCTCCAGAGCGTCGTGCAGAGTCTCCTCCATTTTCAGGCCGTCCAACATGGCCCACAGAGGCAGGGTGGGCAGGTGAGCCCGCGACTCCGCTTTAAAAAGGGCCGGAGGGGGGAAAGTCAGGGCCAGGGCGCTTGGGATCTCCCCCTCCACGCCTCCCGGCAACCTGGGCCTGCAGCTCCCTCCCGCCGCGCGCAACTTCTACCCTCTAGCGGTTGCTGGACGCCCCGAAGGCGCCCGCGGGAACTCACGGACCCCGCAGCCCGGCAAGCCGCGGAGAGTGGCTGGTTTCCGGGTGCCTCCTGCCTTCGCGGGCCTCCCGCCTTCTCCGTGCGCTCGGGGCGCACGCGGCAGAAAGCGCTTACCTGGCTGCTGCAGCGGGCCGAGGCTGCCGTCGGAGACCGGGTTGGGAAGCCCCCTGCGCCCAGCCTTCACAAGGGCGCCACGTCCTTCGCTGCGCTCCAAGGCGGGAGATGGGCGCCACCAGCAAGGGGCGGCGGGCGGCCCACAGCGTCCCGGAGCTCTGCCCGAGGTAGCCGCGGTGCCATCCCCGGCGTGCTGAAGCCGGGCCAGGCGCGCGGGTCTCCTGCAGGTGGGCTCGGCTCGGCTCGGCCTGGGCTCTGCCCCCTCCCCGCTGGGCGAGCCCCGCAGTCTGAGGACGGAGGTTTCCTCCCCCCGGTGCGAGGCTCATCCCTGCCCCCCACCTCACCTCAAGCCGGCAAACCCGGCGCTGGAGCAGGACAGGAGCCCGTTCCGCTTGGAGGAGACGCGTTCACACGTCAGGGCGGGGAGGGGTTGTCCTTAGCCGGCCAAAAAGATCGACAGAGGCCCCCAAGTTGAGATGAGGGAGTGACGGAGGGAGGAGGGCAAGGGCGATCTGCAACTTGCAGAAGTATTTCCGAGACCGACGTCGCAAGGCGACGTATTGTTTAGAAAAACGCATACTTTGGCTCAACAGGGTTAGCGCTATATATGCATTGTTATTGCTGTTGCTGCCGCTCCTGGAACAGAGCGATTCTGATCCGTTCTTCCCTCTATCTAGAATCGGCGACGCGACCGGGTGGGGCGGCGCTGAGCCGTCGGGGAAGGCAAGAGTTCTTCGCTGTGCGAAGCGCTTTACGCCCGAGGCACGGTTACTCAGGAGTAAATGCCGCTGATTTCAGGATGCATCGAATGGGAGCCTTCGCTTCGCTGTGACTGTGACCCACTGCCCAGTTAAGGCTACATTAGTTTAGACCCCGACCCTCGTGCGAAGGAATCGGTATGTGAATACCTCTTCATCAGGGATTCCTGGTTTGGGGGAGACCCAGCCCTAGGCACCCTAATATACCGGTACGCATTTCGCAGGAGGAGAAGAAACCGGGGATGCTCAGAATCCCTCCTCCCAAAGCAAGCAAGACACACACACCCAAATAAAGACAAAGGAAGCAGGCAACGTCCGCAGCCCACCGAAAAATCAAGAAACTCCTCCTCAAACTAACAGTGGGGAAAAGTTTTAACACCCCTGTATCTTTTTACAGATAAAACGGGCTTTTGGAAATCACCAAGGCTTCCCGAAGTTGGTATGGTGCCCGTAGACGCCACCATGGGCGAAGCCAGGAATTTTGTTGTGGGGGCAGCCAAAGTGGTTGAGCTCCCCCCCCCTTTCTTTTTTCTTTTAAATAAAAGTTGTTGGGCAGTTGCTGCAGGAACGTCGACGCCACCGGGTTTCCGTCAGTCCAAGAACTCACACAAGCCTTTATGAGGGCGCATGCATACGACCAAGTTCTACCTTAAGGTGCAGTCACGTGTGGATGCGCGCGCCAGGCGCTTTCATGTCGATTCAGAAGGAAGTCCCATTCATTCATTCCCATAGTTTCAAATAAGAGCAGGAAATCTAAGTGCGCTCTTGGAAACGCCAAACACCTCAACAAAGAGATGCTAATAATAGCAGTGCATGATGATGATGATGATGATTGCGTGATAAAAGCATTATGTTATTGTTGTTATTTCTTGCATTTATATCCTGTCTTCTCCGCACCAGGAGCATGGGCGTAGCCAAGGGGGCAAGGGGGCAGCTGCCCTCCAAAGTCCATCAAAATCAATAGAAATCAATGAAACAATACAAATCTGCCGCCCCAACAAGAGCAGAAACCCTGGCTAGGCCCATGACCAAGGTGGCACACACGGTTCTCCCCCTCTTCATTTCATCCCCACAACAAACCTGTGAGGTAGGTTTAAAAAAAAAGGTAAAGGACCCCTGACAGTTAAGTCCAGTCCCGAACGACTCTGGGGTTGCAGCGCTCATCTTGTTTTACTGGCCAAGGGAGCCGGCGTTTGTCCGCAGGCAGTTTTTCCGGGTCACGTGGCCAGCAGTGAGGTAGGTTAGGCTGTGGCATTGACTGACCCAAGGCGAGGAGGATTCCAACCGTGGCCTCCCAGGTCCTAACCCCACACTTTAACCACCGCACCCCCCCCACTGCCATCGGAGCTTGCCACCATAAGTGACTGACACTTGAAATGCATTGCTTTTTCAGCTCCCATCCTCTCTTCTGACCGATCATTTCCGCTTTGATTGTTCTTGATCAACAATCTCACAGGAGCCAACTCCTAGGGCGACCCTCCCAATAAAAGCCCCCCCCCACCAATTGATAGGCATTGCCATTCCAGTGGTGCGCGTGGGCCACGTCTTGTGATCCATAACGCGAGGCGGGGTTTACCTGCCCCCACCCAATATTTTGTTCAAACTGGCGTCCCTGAACAATATAGACGCTTACTCAGAAGTAAGTTCCCACTGATTGCAATGGGGTGTATTCCCCTGTGAAGTGTGCAGAGCAATAGACTCCAACGCGCTCTGATGAGGGCGTTTAAACAGCAGGTTTGGACCAATATACGAAGGAGGGATGTGTGCCGGAGTGGGGTTGGGACTGGAAGAGCTTTGTTTCCTCTTGTGTGGTCTTGGAGCAGGGGTTGTCAGCTGGCTGGCGCTTGGAGTCCAACAACGTGGTGAGAGCACCGCTACCTCTGGCCTCGCCTTTGCGTAATAGCTGATTCCACGGAAGGGGAAAGGGAAGGCAGGGGAGTTGAGAAGAGCTCTCCAGGAAGAATTGCGCGGTGGAGCGAGAGACCTCAGGAAACTTTGCTCCTCTCTCCTCCTCTTGGATATTGCGCGCAAAACCTCAAAGGGTGCTTCCAGACAACCAAGTCAATCCTCACTCTTTCCTTCTCTGCTTCCACATCCTGCCAGTGCCATCTCCAGCGCACGAGGCGGTTTACAAACTGGCAAAAAGTAATTTAAAGAGCAGAGTTCTGTTATCCGCTGCCCGTGGGTGTGCAGCCGGACCCCGCGACTCCTTAGCGGCGTGGCGCATGGACCACAAGGAAGCCACGCCGTTTACGCAGCAGGGCGGCGCAGCTCTAGGGCAAGCAACGCCTCCCCTTCGCCATGCATGGCGTCAAGCACCAACAAAGCATTGTTGCAACGGAGAGGCGGAGGGGGGGGAAGAGAGATTATGGGGAAACGTGGGAACTGAGAAGCAGAGCGGCGCTTTGCACGCAGAGAGTTCGGGCTCTGGCCACCACCCCAGCTGAAGCATCTCAGGCAGCAAGTCAAGGGCAGCTCCTAGGGAGCCTCTGCCACGCCAGGCAATACCGGGGGGCGAGAGGGACCAAGGTGCAAGGTGGCTTCAGGGATAGCTTTTAGAGTTTTTGAGAAGAGGCGCTGGAGCCGCTGCTTGGGCTGCCCCTCCTCAGCATCCTGAGGAATGTCCGCAGTTCGCTTGTTGACTCATCAGAGGAGTCTTTGGGTGCCTCCATGTGGGCACTGATGGAACTTGGGAAAGGAAGAACCGGCTCCGGACAATTGCGTCGCCAGCAGCAGGTGGAGCTGCTTTTCAACAAGTGGACATTTACCGAAAAGGGTCGAGGTAAAACAACAACGGACCCAGGTGGCGCTGTGGGTTACACCACAGAGTCTAGGGCTTGCTGATCAGAAGGTCGGCAGTTCGAATCCCTGTGACGGGGTGAGCTCCCGTTGCTCGGTCCCAGCTCCTGCCCACCTAGCAGTTCGAAAGCACGTCAAGTGCAAGTAGATAAATAGGGACCGCTCCAGCGGGAAGGTAAACGGCGTTTCCGTGTGCTGCTCTGGTTCGCCAGAAGTGGCTTTGTCATGCTGGCCACATGACCCGGAAGCTGTCTGCGGACAAACACCGGCTCCCTTGGCCTATAGAGCGAGATGAGCGCCGCAACCCCAGAGTCGGACACGACTGGACCTGATGGTCAGGGGTCCCTTTACCTTTACCTTTAATAAACAAAGGTTTGTGGGATGTAAACACAGAGCAGCCAAACACAACACTCCTAGAGAGGACATGAAGGTAACTCAGTCCTCCAGGCTTAACTTCCTGCTTACCTGGACTGAGTTACAGGAACCAGAAGTAGGTGTGGTCTTACCTGGGAACAACATCCCAAAGATCACTCTCCATTTTGCCTCATCCTTTGAAGAAGCAGCATGCTCTCTCTCAGCCTGCAGCTGAGAGAAGCAGAGGTGAAGCCTGTTCCCTCATGGAAGCAGCTTCACTGCATGTAAATACATTTATCTAAGTTTGTCTGCCTCCTTGAAGCATGTACTGTAACTCTTGGATGTCTGTAAGTAAACTCCTTTTAAATCTAATAATCAGTGCTGTCTTGTATCTTTACTTTTAAGAGGGAACAAGGGGAATATACCAGGAATATAGCTGGCTTAAGCAAGCCTATGCAAACGTTTTCTGCTGTGTTTTAAAAGGGAATGTAAACTCTGCTAAGTTTGGAGCTTGCTCACACAAGCTGGGATTGAGATATATAAATAATATATACTCATCCACACTCCTAAACATTCCCACAAAGGGTTATTGGGCCCAGTATTGCATATTTTTGTGTATTTTTGAAGGATTGCATTGGATTGTGTTTTTGAGTTGAGTTAGATTTTTTGAAAGTACTTCCTGGTGAGCACATGTTTTCTTTGTCTTTGTTCTTTTGTCTTGTGCTGAAAAGGGATTAACCCCCTCCCCTCCCTCAGAGTTTACAGTACTCAGAGGCAGTGAAGATTTATTTGAGTTTTTTGTATTTTTGAGCATTTTTGAGGTTTTGATTTTTGGAATTTTGACAAATTTTTGGATTTTTGAACTTTTTTTTGAACTTTTTGAATTTTAAGATGGCTAGTGTAGCTTTTGATAGTGATGCAGGGCTAGGAATGCCCATGCTGAATGAACGTGATTTTGTTTCATGGAAGAAACGCTTGATCGCATTCCTGGATTCAAAAGGAGTCCTGAATGCAATTAAAAATCCTAAGCCTACTGGCTCAAGTGAAGAGGATTTTGCAAAGATTAAGTTATGGAAGCTACAAAACCATAATGCCAAGACCATTATTTTCAGACTACTTCAAGAGAAGCAGCTATCAATGATAGATATTGAGAGTGATGCGTCTCAAATTTTAAAGGATTTAGAGCGCATTTACAAAGGGAGATCTGAATCTCCAGGAAGGAATGCTAGAAGCAAAGATAGCAACAATACAAGGAATGGCAAGGCTTCTAAAGCAAAGAATTCCCAGACCTTTCAGCAAAAGGCAGAAAGGAAGGAAAGATTTAAGTGCTCCATGCTGTTACAAGAGAGGAGTTTAGCTGTCCAGAATTATGAAAATGTGCATAATACGTGGATTTTAGATTCTGGAGCGAGCTCGCATTACTGTTTTGTGAAAAAATATTTTAATGAATTAAATGATCAAGAATCTGAGATCGAAATAGCTGATGGCCGCATCTTGAAGTCGGAAGGTGCAGGTTCTGTGCATTTGGAATTCAATGTAGATAATGAGTCTTTTAGAACCAGAGTGTCTGATGTTCAGTATGTGCCAGAATTGAACTGCAATTTACTCAGTGTGTCCGCTTTGGACAAGAAAGGCTTCAAGATCACATTTGAGAATGGACAATGTAGTGTGACCAAAGATGGTGAAGTGTATGCTGAAGCCAGACTAACAAATGGGGTTTATGAGCTTAATGTTTCAGAAAAGCAGTCTGCAAAAGTCGCCCATTCCAGCCAGAAGGATGAAGCAGATTTAACGCTGTGGCACCGAAGATTGGGACACAGAGACAGAAACGTCATTCTGGATCTACAAAAGAAGGATCTTGTGAGAGGTTTGCAGGTAAAAGGGAGCAACAACCAGGCTCCAACAAAATGCATAAGTTGTATAACTGAAAAGGCTGTAAAACCTTCTTTTCCACGTTGTGCAGAACAAAGAAGTACTAAAGTTTTGGACATTGTGCATTCAGATCTATGTGGACCAATCAATGTTCCATCACTTGGAAACAACAAATATATATTGATATTTCTTGATGATTTTTCGAGATATTGTGTTGCATATTTCATCAGAGAGAAATGTGAGACAGTAGAAATGTTCAGAGACTACATTGCCATGGTCAAGAACAAGTTCCAGAGAGCTCCAGGTGTGTTGATGAGTGACAATGGAGGTGAGTACTGCTCACGTGAAATGCAAGATCTCATGTCCAAGGAAGGTATCATACATGTAACCACAGTCGCATATACCCCACAACAGAATTCGATAGCCGAAAGGAAATTCAGATCCATTATGGAAATGACAAGATGCATGCTAAAGGAAGCATCCTTGCCCCAAAGGCTATGGGGAAATGCAGCCCATACAGCCGTTTATCTCCAGAATAGATTGCCCACCAAGGGGGCAGAGCGCACACCATTTGAACTTTGGCATGGAAGAACGCCTAATTTGTCACACATACGTGTGTTTGGTAGTCTGTGTTACTATCACGTGCCCAAGGAACACAGACACAAGCTAGACTCCAGAGCACAGGCAGGTATCCTGGTTGGGTACGCCTCTGGAGGAAAAGGATACAGAGTGATGGACTTACAAACTGGTAAGGTCAGCGCACAACATGCAATCTATTTTGATGAGCATGCAAAGGTTGACACAAGGAAGACTGTCATTGACTGTTCCAAGGAGTCAGAATGGACTCAAGAACTTATACACTTTCCTTCTGTAACCCCACAAAGTACTAATCTGCCTTCTAGTGTCATAGCGCCCCCTACAGGTGATGCACCAGAAGACGCAGAGGACCAGAATCCTGGCGGCTCCAGAGACGAAGAGGATCCAGAAGGGGACATGCCAGCGTTGGAGGATGATGAAGAAGCTGATGCGGTTCAGGAACCAGAACCAGAGGTCAGACGCTCATCCAGAACCAACAGAGGTGTTCCACCGGTAAGGTTGTCCTACCTTGCAGGGTCGGCGTCACCACAGGAACCTTCCACATGGGAAGAGATTCAGCAGATGCCAACTGCAGAAGCCAGTCTCTGGAAGAAGGCCGCGCAGGAGGAGATGGATGCACTGCATCAAAATAAGACTTGGACCCTCACAGAACTACCTCCGGGTAAGAAAGCCATTGGCTGCAAGTGGGTTTTCAAGGTTAAGAAGGGGTCAGAAGGGGAAGTGCAACGCTACAAAGCAAGGCTAGTAGCACAAGGCTTTTCACAGAAATATGGTGAAGATTATGATGAAACGTTTGCACCAACTGTAAGATACAGTAGCGTAAGAATGCTTTTGAGCATAGCAGCCTCTAAGCAAATGGACGTGCGTCACATCGATATTTCGACTGCGTTTTTGCATGGCGAGATTACAGAACAGATTTATATGAAACAGCCTAAGGGTTTTATAAAACCGAATGAGGCTCATCTAGTCTGCAAATTAGAAAAAGGACTTTATGGATTAAGGCAGGCTGCTAGAGCTTGGAATCAGAAATTGCACAGTATGCTGGTGCAACTTGGATACAAGCAAGGAAACGCTGACAAGTGCTTGTACAGTAAGTCAAGTAATGGACAATTTTCTTATATATTGGCTTTCGTTGATGACTTGATTATCGCAACATCTAATAACAGAGACTATGTGCAAATTGTGAAACACCTCAGCAAAGAGGTGGGAGTCAAAGAACTAGGAGATGTCAAGTACTACCTAGGAATCCAGGTGGAAAGAGAAGAAGACGGATCGTTCCTTCTCAGCCAGCGACAGAAAATAAATGAACTGATTGAATGCATGCAGTTGCAAGATGCAAACACAGTTGCAACGCCCATGGCCACAGACTTCCTCAAGAATCAGCAGGATTCGAAGCTGTTGCCAGATAACAGTGAATATAGGTCGGTAATTGGTAAACTTTTGTATTTAGTTACCACATGTAGACCTGACATAGCCAATGCAGTGGGGATTCTTAGCAGGAAAGTGAGTTCTCCCACTGAGCATGATTGGGCTGGTGTGAAGAGGGTGGTGCGTTATCTGAAGGGTACAGTGAACTGTAAATTAAGGTTGCCAGCTGTCAGTGACCCTAAGTTGGTGGGGTACACTGATGCAGATTGGGCTGGGGATAATGCTGACTATAAATCAACAAGTGGTCATGTTTTTATGTTTGGGGATGGACCTGTTGTGTGGGGCAGTTATAAACAGAACTGTGTAGCATTATCTTCCACAGAAGCTGAATATATTTCTGCATCGGAAGCGTGCCGAGAGATTGCCTGGCTCGATGAACTCATCAAGGACTTTGGTTTGGTGAGAAAGCAAGCTGTCAGTTTGCTGGAGGACAATCAGAGTTGCATAAAACTGACTCAGACTGAAAAGTTCCTTGCCAGGACAAAACATATAGGTGTGAGGTACCATTATATACGTCAGGCAGTCCAGGATGGACTTGTGGAACTGTCGTACTGCTGCACCAATGAGATGGCTGCGGACATCCTGACGAAGCCCCTCCCAAGAGAGAGTTTCCAGAATCTACGTGTCAAGCTGGGACTCTGGGTGGTTGAATAAAGTTGTATGTTTTTGTATGTTGTGTTCGTCTGAGAAGGGGTTTGTGGGATGTAAACACAGAGCAGCCAAACACAACACTCCTAGAGAGGACATGAAGGTAACTCAGTCCTCCAGGCTTAACTTCCTGCTTACCTGGACTGAGTTACAGGAACCAGAAGTAGGTGTGGTCTTACCTGGGAACAACATCCCAAAGATCACTCTCCATTTTGCCTCATCCTTTGAAGAAGCAGCATGCTCTCTCTCAGCCTGCAGCTGAGAGAAGCAGAGGTGAAGCCTGTTCCCTCATGGAAGCAGCTTCACTGCATGTAAATACATTTATCTAAGTTTGTCTGCCTCCTTGAAGCATGTACTGTAACTCATGGATGTCTGTAAGTAAACTCCTTTTATATCTTATAATCAGTATTGTGTCTTTCTACTTTTAAGAGGGAACAAGGGGAATATACCAGGAATATAGCTGGCTTAAGCAAGCCTATGCAAACGTTTTCTGCTGTGTTTTAAAAGGGAATGTAAACTCTGCTAAGTTTGGAGCTTGCTCACACAAGCTGGGATTGAGATATATAAATAATATATACTCATCCACACTCCTAAACATTCCCACAGAGAAGACTCCCTGGAAAAGACCCTGATGTTGGGAAAGATGGAGGGCACAAGGAGAAGGGGACGACAGAGGATGAGATGGTTGGACAGTGTTCTCAAAGCGACTGGCATGAGTTTGGCCAAACTGCGGGACTCGGGAGGCAGTGGAGGGTAGGGTCACGAAGAGTCGGACACGACTGAACAACAAACAACAACAACAACCAGATTTTTAAAGAAAGCCAACAAGGGGAGGGAATGCATATAATCGGGTAGTGATCAAAAGACACATTCCTATATTGCAACAGGTTCCTTTTTCTCTCCTCAGCTGTTTCTAGACTGGAAAAGAAAGGGAACCCGGAGTTTGAGAAAGTTGCCTGAACTCGAGGAAGACGGCTTGGCTGCCTCTTAGGGATGACCCAGGTCATCAGCCTGAGTTTCCACAGCCGCCACCAAGCAGGAACCACTATTGGCAGCAAGAGCAGCAGATATGTTCTGTGCCTAAGATAATATTTCATTTTCTTGCTAATTACGCTGTTTTAATTTTATATCTGCATTTAATTTTATATCTGCATTTTATATCTGACTTTCCTTTGGTGAAATGTTTCATTTTGAAGATTTTTTGTTAAATTAACTTTGCTGCATTAAATGTGCATTCTGCAGTTGGCCTTGGTCATGTTTTATTTTGAAATCTTTTAAGATAATATTTTAGTTTCCTGCTAATTGTACTGCTTTGAATGTATACTTTATATCTGACTTTCCTCTTGTATTGTTTTATGTTGTATTGTTTTATTTGGTGTTTTCATGTAGGTTGCAAACCAATTTGAGTTTTCTTTCTTAAAAATGTAAAGCGGCGTAGAACTGAAATGAGGAGTAATAATAATGAGCTTGGCCATAGTTATAATTTTTCAAACTTTGCTAATTCAGTCCCTATAAGAGGGTGTAACCAAGGACTTCAGTGTGCTTGACCATACAGTTTTGGCTGGGAGAAATACTGCAAAACTTTTGAGAATATGGCTGTGAACACAAGACATTTTGTTCTAGAATCCATGGAGACTGGGCACTAGTCCTCACACAAAGGGATGCGGGTGGCGCTGTGGGTTAAACCACAGAGCCTAGGGCTTGCTGATCAGAAGGTCGGTGGTTCGAATCCCCGCGACGGGGTGAGCTCCCATTGCTCGGTCCCAGCTCCTGCCCACCTAGCAGTTCGAAAGCACGTCAAAGTGCAAGTAGATAAATAGGTACCACTCCAGTGGGAAGGTAAACGGCATTTCTGTGCGCTGCTCTGGTTCGCCAGAAGCGGCTTAGTCATGCTGGCCACATGACCCAGAAGCTGTACGCTGGCTCCCTCGGCCAATAAAGCAAGATGAGCGCCGCAACCCCAGAGTCGTCCACGACTGGACCTAATGGTCAGGGGTCCCTTTACCTTTACTAGTCCTCACACATTTTATATTTATTGTAAAAAAAATAAATGCTCCTGAACAGCAGAAAACTGGTCTCATTCCCAAAACAAAAGATCAGTGTGTCCATGGATGACCTAATCAAGGGGAAGGTCTAGACTCAATCTAGATGAACACAAACATTTCTGTATTGAGAAAAAATACATTTTTGCGCTGCGGACATGTTAGTGTGTACACAGCCTACAGGGCAAAATGTGGTTTCAAGATGTGTAAGCCACTGATCCCAAAATTTTGGAGTTCTAGTGTGTTTCCATGTACTCATTTTTGTGGAATTCATGCTGGTCACGCGCACAAGTTTTTTTTTTTGCACTGTTCACATAAAACCCTCAGCATCAAAATGCTATACTGTACCTTAAAAAAATAATAATCTGGATTTTATTCTTCCTTCAGGAAGTCCATGGAGTGAAAATGGCCTGTTATACATCTGCAGTACCCTCTGGTGTGGAAACTTGTTTGCACATATTTTGTATTTTTTGTCCTAAGTATGATGTTTTGGAAGGACACTGCAGTCAGCAATATTTTCCTCAATCCTTGCAAGCTCTGTCACCCAAAAATCTCGCACTCATGGGTATTCATAACAGTGTGAAGCTACTTGACCACAATGTTTTCCATATTAGGAGAATATTCCACAGGGATTCTGTTTTGTATTCCCATCATCGCATTATGCCAACTGGGACATCGATTTAAAAATTGTGCTTCTTAGAAATTCTTAGAAATTAGCACTTGAAAGTAAATTCCAAAGGTTTTCTCCTCTAAGCACTCTTTTTCAATCACTTCTTTTGTATTAATTGCATTTTCCTGTTGTGCTTTCATCCCATGGCACTGCTGTGAGGCCTAAAGGCTAGCAAGACCAACTAGCTGGGTCTTTCCCATCAGATGGTTGTCTGCAACCCCAGACAGATGACAATTGTGCATGTTAAGGATTCAACCTGTATGGTATTTGTCCTTTAAATCTTGCATGGGGTAAAATATGGGAAGGCCGCTTTCATGCCGCTGCTGTGGTGTACCTTAGGCTGCAATCCTAAACAAACTTAGCAGAGAGTAAGGTCCGTGAACATTTGAAAAAACAGGTAAAGACAGGATTCCCCGGGGAAAAAGCGGTGGAGAAAAACACAAGCCACCAAGTGGTAGTGGTTGGTAGTGCACTCATTGTAAGAGGCCAAAGAAACATCTCTAAGACAGAGCCAGAATGTCTGTGTAATAAATAATAATAATAATAATAATAATAATAATAATAATAATAATATATACCTGCTCATCTGCCTGGGTTTCCCAGCCACTCTGGGCGGCTTCCAACAAAATATTAAAAATGCAATAAAACATCAAGCATTACAAAACAAAATTTTAAATTTTAAAAATCGAAAAATCCTTCCAGTAGCACCTTAGAGACCAACGAAGTTTGTTCTTGGTATGAGCTTTCGTGTGTGTTTCAGTGTATCTGAAGAAGTGTGCATGCACACGAAAGCTCATACCAAGAACAAACTTAGTTGGTCTCTAAGGTGCTACTGGAAGGATTTTTTATTTTTTTTTTTATTTTGTTTTGACTATGGCAGACCAACACGGCTACCCACCTGTAAATCAAACATTACAAACTTCCCTAAACAGGTAATGGGGCCCTTTATATGTCCAGCTGTCCTTTGTCAACCACAAATTGTCACTGTTTTTTGTCTTGGATATGGTAATTTATGGACCTAATCGGTATCTAAAGCCAGTTGCACATAACAAAATATGAATTTTAGCAAAGTACAGTGATACCTTGGTTTACAACCATAATCAGTTCCGGAGGTCAGGTTGTAAACCAAAACAGGTTGTAACCCGAGGCATGCTTTCACCAATGGGACCTCAAAAAAAATTGGTTGTAATCCAAAAAGGGGGGGGGTTGTAATGCAAAAAAAGGGGACACATACTTCCGGATTTGGCATGGTTGTAATCCAAAACGGTTGCAAACCAAGGTACCACTGTAATTGATATAGAAATGAGCAAACCAGTGATATTTTAGGGAGCAGGCTAGCAGGCGGGGCCCATTACTTACATCATAGGAGCCTACACAACACAAAACACTGTTGCTGTATGTAGGTTTTATTTTATTTGTTTTTTTATCTTATATTTTGGAAATGTACATCCAGTTCCCCCCCCTTTAATTTTTTGGGGGGCCTCCAAGAGAGTGGGGCCCTAAGCTATAGTTTGTTTAGCTTATACATAAATCCAGCACTGGATGTGCAAGGAACAGAACAACCCCAATCAAACACACACACACAGACACACACACATCCTAAAGCAAACAACAACAACAGCCTCAATTTTGAAAATAAAAATGGGGGTGTGGTGCCTGAGGGTGGGTGCCATAGTGTCCACAGGCACAACTTTAAGGATCCCATGCTGAATACCAGCCAGAGCTGGCTCAAGACATTTGGGCAACTGAGGCGAACCACAAAATGTTGCCCGCCCCCCGCTAAGGAAAGAAGGGGTGAGTGAATTCTCTTTGGCGATCACTCGTAGCCGGGTAAGATTGTCTTCCATAAACACGGTTTTAACAATGAGTCTGTAAGTGACTGTGGAGGCCAATTCTGGACTCACACATCCTTCCACAGTGGGGACATTGGTTTCCTGGCGGGAGTTGATGACGGTGTGGATTTGCCAAGCGTGCCTTCCTCTTAGCACTTTTCTCCCTTTCGTCCTGAGTTCCAGTGTCTTCAAAACCCATGACATCTTTGATAAAGGCTGTTCTCCAACTGGGGCGCTCGCAGGCCAGTTGTCAGTGTTTATACTACTTTTTTTAAGATTTGCCTTGAGACAGTCGTTAAACCTCTTTTGTTGACCACCGGCATTACACTTTCCATTTTTAAGTTCGAAATGCAGTGGACACTCGGGTTGCGAATGTGATCCGTGCGGGAGGCACGTTTGCAACCCACAGTCTTTGCAACCCGCAGCACCTCGTCTGCGCATGCGCTGGTTGCATTTTGGCACTTCTGTGCATGCGCAAAGCACAATTTAGTGCTTTTGCGCATGCACGAGAGCCGAAGCCCGGAAGTAACATGTTCCGATACTTCCGGGTTTGGCGCATCCATAACCCGTAAACTCGCAACCCGCAGCGAGTGCAACTCGAGGTATGACTGTAGAGTAGTTTCTTTGGAAGTTGATAATCAGGCCTCCGCACAACATGACCAGTCCAACGAAGTTGATGTTGTTTTCGTAAGCTTCTGTGAATATATTTAGGATGGTTTGGAGGTCATTCTCTGAGTGTGCACACACTACGTTGTCATCAGCATACTGTTAACAACAGTTTCAGGTTAAGGACGCATCTCCGGAACGAATTAAGTTCGTAACCCAAGGTACCACTGTAACAGGACATTTAGAGGAGTTTGTTTGTAACAATCTTGCTTTCTGGAAAGGAGTGCCTGTCTCCCCCTTGTTAAATTAAATCCTTGATTCGCGAGCCACTTTATTTCAGGCACATTAAAATATATCTGTGGAAGCCAAGTTGGGCCATGCCCAGTGCCGTCTTAAAGGGATCGGCTGCCCTGGCGCGAGGATCCCTCGGCGCCCCCGGTGGGCCACCTCTCCGCCCACCTCCCTCCCGCGCTGGCCGCCCCTCGGGAGGGGGGGTGGGCGAGCGGGGGATGAGGGGCGTGGCGCTGCAAGCCGGCCGCCCTCCGGAGCCCCAGCTGGAGCACTGGGAAGGGCGCGCAAAGCCCCGCGCCGCTCCAGCGCCACGCCCCTCATCCCCCGAGGGGCGGCCAGCGCGGGAGGGAGGTGGGCGAGCGGGGGATGAGGGGCGTGGCGCTGGAGCGGCGCGGGGCTTTGTGCGCCCTTCCCAGCGCTCCAGCTGGGGCTCCGGAGGCCAGCCGGCTTGCAGCTCGCCCGCCGGTGCGCGAGCGCCCGCCTGCCCGCCCGTGGGGGCGGGTTGGGGAGGGGGCGCCCGGTATGCTGGCGGGCTCGCGGGGGCGCCCCTGGGGGGCCTGGCGCCCTGGTGCACCGCGCCACCCAGCCCCTATGACGAGACGGCTCTGGTCATGCCTGCCAGACCCAGACCCACATCCTTGGCCTTCCTGTGTTGAGAGGAGCGTCTTTCACCAACATCTGCAAACCTAGCAGTTCGAAAGCACACCTGCTCAAGTAGATAAATAGGTTTACCGCTGCGGCGGGAAGGTAAACAGCGTTTCAGTGTACTCTGGTTTCCATCATGGTGTCCTGTTGCGCCAGAAGCGGTTTAGTCCTGCTGGCCACATGACCTGGAAAGCTGTCTGTGGACAAATGCCGGCTCCTTCGGCCTGAAAGTGAGACGAGTGCCGCAACCCCATAGTCGCCTTTGACTAGACGTAACCGTCCAGGGGTCCTTTACCTTTACCTTTTTACCTTCCTCCTTCCTTCCTCGGGTAAGAAGGAACCCCAAGAAACAACAGCAATTTCCACACCAGTTCCTTATATATTATTTTATTTCTCGTTTTTATTGGAAGTGAAAAAATAATTTAAACTCATTTATTTGTACAGGTGGCACCGTTTTGTTACTGACAAGCTGTAGGGTGTCCTGCCCCCCCCACCTTGCTGCCAGCCAGGGGTAAAAGCAGCACAACCACAGCCACATAGAATCCTGTCGTTTGGACACTAAATGCTCACAGAGATGCCACCACCTCCTTATTATTCCCCCCACCCTGAATGGGCACAAGTTGACCAGGACCACACCAGCCTAAGTGGAAACCATCATTAGCCTTCAGCCTCTCTGTCCCATCCTTCGTTTCTACACCTCCTCAATCCGTTTTCAGGGTCAAGTAATCTGCAGCGGGGTCTCCAGCATTTCCATGAGGAAGGTGTCGATGGGGGTGTCACCGATCAGCTTGAAGAAGAACAGGTGCTCCAGGCATTTCAGGCCGATAGATCGCAAGGCCGGCAGCCTCAGGAGGAGCTTGGCAAACCTGAAGGAACCAGAGATGTAGAAAACCCGAAGTTAGTGACAATCAGGGAATGCCAAAGGGTGTGCTCTGTTGAGAGACAAAAGAAAAGAGCTCCAACTCATTCGCTAGATCGGAAGTAGGGCTTCGTGCAAGGCTCTTCCTGCACCAGGGCCCACATCTGAAGGAGCGTCTCCACCCCCATCGATCTACCCGGACACTGAGGTCCAGCGCCGAGGGCCTTCTGGCGGTTCCCTCACTGTGAGAAGCCAAGTTACAGGGAACCAGGCAGAGGGCCTTCTCGGTAGTGGCACCCGCCCTGTGGAACACCCTCCCACCAGATGTCAAAGAGAAAAACAACTACCAGACTTTTAGAAGACATCTGAAGGCAGCCCTGTTTAGGGAAGCTTTTAATGTTTGATGGATTATTGTATTTTAATATTTTGTTGGAAGCTGCCCAGAGTGGCTGGGGAAGCCCAGCCAGATGGGTGGGGTATAATTATTATTATTATTATTATTATTATTATTATTATTATTATTATCCACTGAAGTCAAATGTGTTGCTTGGAACTTTGGATGCCACAAGTTTTGTTACCCACAACACACACACACACACACACAGAGAGAGAGAGAGAGACAGACAGACAGACAGACACACACACAGACACACAGCCAGCATACATGATTAAAATTGTGGACAGAAACAGCTGTTTCAGCATTTTACGCTTCCCTTTGAACTACATTACTACATTGTAATGCAGGCTAATTACAGCAAAGCTAGAAAGTACAAGCCAAAAAGTTACATCTGTTAAATTATAGCCCACATTAGGAATAAATATCTGCCGATATCTGCAGGCCTGTTGCTGGCTGCGAATATGCAGCCAGCAACATTCTATAAAAGATCTCAAAGTAGCTGTCTTAATACAAAGAAATTTCAGAAATAGACTGGAAAGAGAAGTGGCTGAATTGCAACTAATCACCAAACTTAAAACCATGGAGAAACCTGGTCTGAACAAAGACATTGGATTCTTATCTCATTATACATGACAAAGCTATCTTTAGCCATCTCACCCCTTGCCTTTCCCTGCAAGACTAATTGCAGCCGTTAAGAGTCGTCAACAGGTTTTCCACACCTATCAGCTGATCACCCATTCCCACCACCCTTCTGAGTAATACCCCTCCCCACTCCCTCACTATATTTAAGGGTCTGGTGACTTCTGTTTCAGTGTATCTGAAGAAGTGTGCATGCACACGAAAGCTCATACCAAGAACAAACTTAGTTGGTCTCTAAGGTGCTACTGGAAAGAAATTTTTATTTTGTTTTGCGAATATGCCATCATTCAAATATAAGGGTCAGTAAGGGTTCATTTTGTCCTACCAAAGACACTCTGATGCAATTCACATTAAGCCCTTTTCAGGGCTGTTTGGTTCAATCCCAAATGCCAGGGCTTAGTCTTCTGCCATGGGTTGGTGAGAATCATAGAATTGTAGAGTTGGAAGGGACTTCAGGGGTTATCCAGCCCAGACTCCTGCTCTGCAGGAATTTCTGTTGCCCAAAAGGGCTTTCCTGCTTGCTGCCCTGTTTCAACTATGATTCACTTTACCAATACTCTTCAAGTGAGTATTTTGTGTAGGCACAAATTCATGGAAATGGAAGCTGCCTCCATGAACTTCGCTGGCTATTACTCTCAGTGCCACCCACGGTGCAGGTTAATGCAGCCGGTGGAATCTAATGTTCCACTCCACACATTGACTACACACATCGCAGCCCTTCTTGAAAGCTCGGTCAGATTTCGAGTGCGCCTGCCTCTTCCCTTTGCTATGCGCAGAAGTGATCCATACACAGGGCAGGTGGTTAAAGCCTGCACCTTCCCAGCCCTACATTGCTATAGTGGAGATGCTTTGCCATTAACAGCAAGCTCTAATGCAGGGATCGGCATCCTAAGGCCCATGGGCCGGGAGCGGCCCATGAAGGCTGTTTAACTGGCCCATAAGCCCCCCCCCCGAACAGAGCTGCCCGCTTGGCGAGTCCCCGCGGGCTGCGCTAAACCGGCGTGGCGTGGAGACTCACTTCCGCGGCGCCGAAAATAGCTTCTGCGCATGCCCAGACACCGGCAATCGCATCTGCACATGACTATGGCGCCGGAAATCGCTTCTGCGCATGCCCAGAGGCCAAAAATCATGCATGCGCAGGTGCAATTTTCGGCATCTGGGCATGCGCTGAAGCGATTTCTGGCGTCGCGCTGCACCGGCCCAGCCCACGGAGGATCTCTTTAGGAGTGATCCGGCCCATGCCCGGTAAGCCTTGCCGACCCCTTCTTTATGTTGTGATATCAGTACAAGCCGAGCTGCAAGAAGCGAGGCACCTGACTTAAGAGTCATGTTTCACACTGTGGGAAATCCAACAATCATTCCACACATGTGATGTCATTGTAATTTACGAATGTACTTTACTTTCAGTTCTGCATCAGGAGGTGCAGACGCTTTAATAGACAGCTCTGAATTATGAGCTGCTACGCAGATATAAATATTCTGCACTTATCTACAATAAAGTAGTTTTAGACTGGCTTGTGTGTGTTGTTTTCAAGCTGGGAACAACCGCATATTACATTGTGCCCCTGGACTCCAGAAGCCAGAGGGCACGGAAGCTTCGTCCGCCTTTGGGGTCAGTCTCTCAGCCTGCCCCCGCGGGAAGTTTTCATAACACTTTAATGTCTGGCTGTGCTTTGTGAATCGTTTGTATGGATTGTCGCTATTTAATTGTTATTATGAATTGCGTTCTGTGTTGCAGTGTCCACTGTTGTGCTAAGCAATGTGCTCTGTCGGCGCAAGGGGTTCGGCTTGCACAACAACACGTTCTGCCTAGGTTTAGGGAAAAAGGCAACTGTTTAGGGAAGTTTTAAATCTGTGATATTTTAATGTATTTTAATATTCGTTGGAAGCTGCCCAAATAGAGACCCAGCCAGATGGGCGGGGTACAAATAATAAAAATAATTATTATTATTATTATTATTATTATTATTATTAACAACCCAGCCGACTCCTCTGGGGATGTGGAACCAACCACACAATGGGTCTTGTCAGCCTTCTGTTGGCTGCATTTGCCTGCCAAGACCACAGCTTCCTGCAACTACAGCAGGAGAGAGCTTTAGCTAGCAGGGCTCATTTTGAGCTATCCAAGGTCCTGGTCTTCCACACCCGCTGCCTAAGAGAGCTTGACCAGGCTTTATCTGCTTGATGTGACCTTGACTACGGCAACCCAACTTCACCAGATACTGCCTGCTGCCTCTGTGCACCTCAGGCACCCACAGAACAGGATATAGCTAAACTCTGATGGAATTAAATTTGGTTTTCGAATTGCCTAATGCTGATTATTATTACTATGTACTTTTGAAAATGTCTTGATATTGTGATATGTGACTTGTTGCTGTGTGTGTGTAAACAGCTCTGAGCAGGCTATATATAGAAAGGCACCGTATCAATAAAATGCCAATGAAACGGAGGAAGAAGGTTGTCTGATGGTCTGTAGTCTTGGTTTTTCGTTTTAGCTTTAAATCCACTGCAGATCGCAGGAAGACGTAGGAAAAGAAACTAAACTTCATTTCACTCAGAAACAATACCTCCCCTGCTTTCACCAAAACATTTATCCGTGTTTTAGAGCTTAAAATGGGTCCCATCTGGCTGGGTTTCCCCAGCCACTCTGGGCAGTTCCCAGCAGAACACTAAAAACAGAATAAAACTTCAAGCATTAAAAACCTCCCTAAACAGAGCTGCCTTCAGATGTCTTCTAAAAGTCAGAAAGTTGTTTATTTCCTTGACATCTGGTGGGAGGGCGTTCCACAGGGCGGGCACCACCACTGAGAAGGTCCTCTGCCTTGTTCCCTGTAACTTCACTTCTCGCAGTGAGGGAACCACCAGAAGACCCTCAACACTGGACTTCACTGAATGTATCCCACCATACTAGCTACCAGAGTTTGCTTTCATTTTTTTAAAAAAATAATATTTATTAAAAATTTCCAATTAATTCCAAATTACAATACATGATTAAATTTTTCCCAACTCCCCTTTCTCTCACCAAGGGGAGCATACCAAACAAACCCCCCTCTCACTGGGGTGATCAACAATTCTTTCCCAATTTAACCACTTGCTTTACACTTATCATCATTGCTTTTACAGACTTCCCCGATTCCCCCCCCCGTTGATTTCAATTTAACCCTAATTCACAGTTATTGCCAATTGATCCCCATATTACTTTTCCTCTTCTCACATTTTCCTTATACACTCTTTTACTAAATAATTATTCATCTTACACATTTTATTTATCATTTTAACCTATCCTCTGCATTCACTATATTCCTGAACCTCCCTTACTTAATTCCAAATTTCGTTACAACATCCCATTTGAAATTAATTCTATTCAAACTCTTCCCCCCCTTCCCTCCTACACTCCCTAAAATTAAATTCTTATTCTATAACCGTTATCCATTACCAAACCGTATGTCTATACCATGACACAAGGAGAATTTCCATAAAAACATTCATTCTTCAACCCACACCCACCCTCTCAAATTCCAAAATCCCATAGTCGTGGGAAACTGGCTTCTGCTCCTTTCTTATCTCATATGTCCTTGAGATTTTTTTCAACATGTTGAAAAAATACCAGAGTTTGCTTTCAGGCACAAATCCAAGGCACTGA
Source organism: Lacerta viridis (assembly GCA_900245905.1). Lineage (NCBI taxonomy): Eukaryota > Metazoa > Chordata > Lepidosauria > Squamata > Lacertidae > Lacerta > Lacerta viridis. The sequence continues at coordinate 438,983 of OFHU01004114.1, read as the reverse complement.
AAGGTTTTCACACCTTGGATACACATTATTTATAAACTCCATTTTTCTCCATATGAATCCCATTGGCATTTATAACCTGTGGATCAGGGCCTGCCTATGGCATACGGGCCATTCCATTGTCATCGGTGGGACACTTTGACCATGTTTTTTGGTATTCACACATGTGTAACAATGTAAATATACATAAAAATTAACAACCAAAATTTAAACTATGTTCTTAATAAGATACTGAACATTTTACTAATTTTTTATTATTTTTATGGATATTTTTGACAATTTTATTAAATGTTAAAAGTGTTGTCACGGGTGGGACAAAAAAAGGACATGGAGCTTGAGATTGAGATAAGTTTGATTTATGGAAAAACTCTGTGAGTTGGGAGGTGAATCAATGATAAACTCAGCATATCTGTTTAAATCAATGTTTATTGGTTACAACTATGCAATCAGGAATTAAGTTTAAGAAATTTAACGATACAAAATTAAGGAAAAAATGCTGTCACGGGTGGGATCAATCATCAGAAAACTTTTAACTTGAACACTTCTGTGAAGACTACGTGGGTGGACTTTTGAAAAGAAGGTCCATAAAATAAACTTCTTTTGTCTTTAGCTTTTAAAAAAATGGTTAGACTGCACGTTTGGAATCTTCCTCACCAAAGTCCAGCGCTCATCTAGCATTCTTATCAGGCTCATTTTTCATGGAATGGCCCATACCCAACATATGCAGCCAGGAGCAGAACCTTGACTGCAGTTGCTTTTTAATGGAATGGCAAAAGGGCACTCACGAGGTGGAGAGTTGTCCCACACAAGTGACCTCTAGGAGGGTATGAAATTCACCTTCCCCCCCAAAACGTGTGGGTGATCATTTAGGGACATCTTATGGCCTCTGCTGTGGACTGGTGGTTTTGCTGTGCTGTTGAGCTTTACCCCGTTAATTTAAAATGTTCTACTTCATCCCTTCCAGCCTAGAGGCAGCTCACAAAAAACATTAAAACCATTAAACAGCATACACAATATAAATAACCACCGTTCCACATTTGCCCCCAATTCCTGTTAAATCTATTCAGTACCAAAATCACCCAAAAAGGGTGGCGGAGGAAGAGAGAGGAAGATGTAGGAGAAATACACAGAAGATAACTTTTAAGGATTTCCCATTTGCATGTTAACCAGTAGATGGCAGAATTGGATAATGTACAGTTACAGGTAGGTAGCCGTGTTGGTCTGCCATAGCCGCATCTGTTCCAACTCTACAGACAGAGACTCTCACCTAAGAGATCTACAGCAAACCTTTTTAGAACTAAAATATCCGCCTGATGAAGTTAAACAACAGATCAACAGAGCCAGACTGATACCCAGAGAGAACTTGCTGCAAGACAGACCCAAAAAAGAAAATAACAGAACACCACTAGTAATCACATACAGCTCCCAAGTTAAAACAGTACAACGCATCATCAGAGATCTACAACCTCTCCTAGACAATGACAGTTCTCTTTCTCAAGCTCTAGGAGGAAGACCTTTCATGTTTGAACGAATACCTATCAAGCTCTGGGAGAAAAAGAAGACCGATGAATTGAAGCAAACCTTACTGTATGGAAGGTGGAAGTCTGTATACTATTTGTATAGATTATTTGTGTAGAAGTACAAGCAGGGAGGAATATAGGAAAGGAAAAAAGTTGAATAATGTGTAATTAGAATTAACTATTGTTTTTTTGTTTCCTCTGCTTGTGTCTCCCACTGTATAGACTGTAAACAACTCTCTCTTTTGTGGTTGTTGTTACTACCACAATAATAAAGTTCAACAACAGGACTCAACATGGACACTGGTACCAGAGCCTGCAATAAACCCAGATGCCAACTTTGCTGCCACATAAACCCAGACAACACCATTACTGGCCCCAACAACATCAAACATACCATCTCAGGACTATTTAATTGCTCATCTTCTAACATTGTGTATGCCATCAAATGCCAACAGTGCCCTTCAGCTCTCTATATTGGACAAACAGGCCAAACCCTACGCCAAAGGATAAATGGACATAAATCTGACATCAGGAATCACAAGACAGAGAAACCAGTAGGAGAACACTTCAGTCTCCCAGGACATTCTATACAAGATCTCAAAGTAGCTGTCTTACTACAAAGGAATTTCAGAAATAGACTGGAAAGAGAAGTTGCTGAATTGCAACTAATTACCAAACTTAAAACCATGGAGAGACCTGGTCTGAACAAAGACATTGGATTCTTATCTCATTATACATGACAAAGCTATCTTTAGCCATCTCACCCCTTGCTTTTTCCTGTAAGACCAATTGCAGTCGTTAACAGTCATCAACAGGTTTTCCACACCCTATCAGCCAATCACCCATTCCCACCACCCTTCTGAGTAATACCCCTCCCACTCTCTCACTATATATAAGGGTCTGGTGACTTCTGTTTCAGTGTATCTGAAGAAGTGTGCATGCACACGAAAGCTCATACCAAGAACAAACTTAGTTGGTCTCTAAGGTGCTACTGGAAGGATTTTTTTTTATTTTTTTATTTTGTTTTGGATAACCAAAGGTTACTGGAAGGAAAGAGAAGATGAGATCCAGAAGAAAAGTCACATCCAAAGTTGGCTCTCTACTCTCAGCCTATACTTCCTCCTCCATCATTTCCTTATCTAGAGGTTTGACAGAGACAGGAGGGCACTGCAGTCTTCTTAAAGAGAGATTGCCAACTTTGGAGTGGCTGAGATCCAGAGGCAAAGTCTCTGACTCCCAGGCCACCAGAATAGAAAGTTGCTCCGTGTAACTTCTCGTATCCTTGCTGAAACCCATGCCCAGCTCCCTGGTTCATTTCTAACTTGTTGCTCTGGAGTAAATAGACGAATGCGACGTTGGGTAATTCCAACAAAAACAGAAAAACAACCAGTATTTGTTCACATTGCTGTTGGCTTTTTCAATTCAAAAGTGATGCACAATTAGTGACTGTTTTTATGTTGTTTTGACATTAGCTTCCTTTCCACTGAGATGAATGTAAGTTACATTAAAGAGAGGAGTGCAAGGCTCAGGGCTAACTCAGACTTCCTTTCGCACTGTTCTTTCCAGTTTGCCACTTTCTCTGGGAAAACCCGGTTGTTGTTTGCTGTGGTAAAACACAGGTGGTAAAACACAGGTTTTCCTGGGGAAAACAGTGTGTGTGTGTGTGTGTGTGTGTGTGTAGAGTGTTCAGACACAGTGTGTGTGTGTGTGTGTGTGTGTGTGTAGAGTGTTCAGACATGGAGCTTTAAAGTCCAGGCCTGTGCCTAGAAATGAGCCCAGTCATATTTGGTGGAAAGCGAACCGCAGCAGAAAGTAAGCAGCGGTGATTGTGATGGATACAGAGTAGGAACAGAAACACATCCCTATTTAGGATTGACGGTCAATTCAGGATCTAAGAAATATAGGCTTTTTATTTATTTAATAAATCTAGATCTCACTTTTCCTCTAGGGAACTCAACATGATAATCAATGGGTTTCAAGTTGTCACTGATCCAAGTACAGGTCATCCGCAGATCTACATCTAGTTAGGTTGTTGCCCACTACTGATTTGTCCCTTTTGGCTCTCTTGTCCTCTGAATGTTTCTGAACCAACCAGACACACAGAAGCACCATCACTGGTATTTTGAACTTTCCAACAGCATTCTGTGTTAAGTGTTGCTGAGCCTCTTTCTATTTACCTTCCAGGTTGTTCGGGATATTTTTGTTTGGTGTATGCCTCCAGAGCTGCATAAACTTTCTCACGTAGTGATTCCACCTCTGCAGGACTAGACAGACCCTTGGCATCTGATGGGGTGAGAGAGCAAGGAAGGGGGGTCATGATTAAAAAACAGCACAGCTATTCCCCACTCTTTTTCTGTAGGTTGCAGAATGGCCAAGTGAACTGTAATCGCATCGTAGTCCATGGTGTATGTTAGCTGTGAAACCGTAATTAACTGGAAAAACAGGCAGTGCAATAATATTATCCATCTACCTGAAAGAGACCTCTGAGAAGACACACTGCTGTCCTTAATATACACTATGTGGTAAAGGTAAAGGTGGCTGCGGGTGGCGCTGTGGTCTAAACCACTGAGCCTCTTGGGCTTGCAGATCAGAAGGTCAGTGATTCAAATCCCCACAATGGGGTGAGCTCCCGTTGCTCTCTCCCAGCTCCTGCCAACCTAGCAGTTTGAAAGCACACCAGTGCAAGTAGATAAATAGGTACCACTGTGGTGGGAAATAAACGGCATTTCCATGCATTCTGGTTTCCCTCACGGTGTCCTGTTGCGCCAGAAGCGGTTTAGTCCTGCTGGCCACATGACCTGGAAAACTGTCTGTGGACAAACGCCAGCTCCCTTGGCCTGAAAGTGAGATGAGCGTCGCACCCCATAGTTGCCTTTGGCTGGACTTAACCATTAAAGGGTCCTTTACGTATTTTACCTTACTATGTGGTACTGGCCAGAAACAAAAAAAGACTGCCTCATGGCCATTATAGGGCAACAGGGTGGTCTTAGGCAGGCTTAAAGTGATACCCATCGCCCTTACAATATGAGGCCTACGCATTTTATCCATCTTTTCTATTGCCACCCCCATTGCTGTTCAGTCATTCCTCTCCATGCATCGCTCCATTTCCATTCTCTTTAAGCCCCATCCTTCTTCTGTATTTTCCTGCCACTGGACTAACTTGGCTACCTCAATGCCACATGGATAAATGCAGGAGTGATGGCAAAGCTGGGCGGTTGAGAGAAGAGGGCACCAAGAACGCCTTTCCCTAGAACCAGCAAGAACAGGCCTGCCCACGAGCCGCTGCTCAGAACCCAGGGCTAAATTTATTCATGAGTTGATTTGACCCTGGACCAGCTTCCCCAGGCATCCACACATACCTGGGTTGAACAGGACAATGGCTCGTAGGCACCCCAGCTCAGATTTGTCCATCTGCATGTCTTTCATTTTGGATACCAGCTCAGTAAGGACCCTGTATTGGAGACAAAAGACGGAATTGGAGAGTCAAAGTCTGCAGTGATGCACTCGGTATGAGAATAGCAGTCCAAGGTGCCTCCACACCACAGTGTGGAATTGCCAGGCTTCGGTCACTCACTTTTCAAGGGGCATCCATATTGTCAGGGGCTGGACTGAATGGTGAGGACCACTTCCCCCCACCCCTTCTCCTGACCAGAGCTGTCAACTTTCCCTTTTTTTTGCAATGGGAAACGACGCTGGAATAAGAGAACTTCCCGCAAAAAAGGGGAAAGTTCACAGCTATGCTCCTGACCCTTCCTGAGAACAGGAGGACAGTATAGATTTAGATCAGTGGTTTGCAGAAGGGCACAATTCAGAGGCTGCAGAGAGTAGAAGCTGGGAAATATTGGAAGAGGAGCAGCGAGAAGAAGAAGCACCAGGGGAGAGACAGCTGACAGATCCAGTGTCCTTGGAAAGCATTCCTGACCCCCCTCTCCCAGGACCACAAGCATGCACACAAAAACTCATACCAAGAACAAACTTAGTTGGTCTCTAAGGTGCTACTGGAAGGATTTTTTTTTTTTAATTTTGTTTTGACTATGGCAAACCAACACGGCTACCTACCTGTAACTGGATGCTATAGCTTAGGGCCCCACTCTCTTGGGGCCCCCCCAAAAAAATAAAGGGAAAAAACTGGATGTACATTTCTAAAATATAAGCTAAAAAACAAATAAAATAAAACCTACATACAGCATTTTTGTGTTGTGTAGGTCCATAAATTACCATAGGCTCCTATTTGTTGTGTGCAAATGGCTTTAGATACCTATTAAGGTCCATAAATTACCATATAGCATATATTCAACACAAAAAACAGTGACAATTTGTTGTTGACAAAGGACAGCTGGACATATAAAGGGCCCCATTACCTTCAGTAGCTTAGGGCCTCATCAAACCTAAATCTGGCCCTGAATAGGGGAGACGAAGGCGGGGGGGACTTCACTTGGAGCAACACCATCATGGCATAGAGACGACATCCCTTTTTGTAAGTTTTGTAAGGAGAACTATATGAATTATTGCGAAAAAGGACTAAGAAGGAGTTTACTTAGGGTTTGGGTTTTATAGCACTAACTATTAAAATAAAATGCAAAATCAGAAAGAAAGTTAGAAAACCATTAGTTGAGGTTAACGCAAGTCCTAGGATGTGATAGCCAAAGGTTTGTTATACTGTATAAGATGGAATGTTATGTTTGGAAAACGTGTAAAAACCAATACAAAATTATCTGTCTGTCTGTCTGTCTGTCTGTCTGTCTGCCTATATCTATCTATCTATCTATATCTATCTATCTATCTATCTATCTATCTATCTATCTATCTATCTATCTATCTATCTATCTATCTATCTATCTATCTATCTATCTATCTATCTATCTATCTATCTATCTATCTATCTATCTATCTATCTATCTATCTATCTATCATCTATCTATCTATCTATCATCTATCTATCTATCTATCTATCTATCTATCTATCTATCTATCTATCTATCTATCTATCTATCTATCTATCTATCTATCTATCTATCTATACTATCTATCTATCTATCTATCTATCTATCTATCTATCTATCTATCTATCTATCTATCTATCTATCTATCTATCTATCGATAATAATGCTACCTCTGGACTTTGGGTCAGCTCTAACCCCATAATTTCTGCTATCTCCTAACCGAGCTTTTTATTCCACCAAATCGACACAAATAAGTCGTTAACACAGAAAAGTGCAAACGTCAAAACAAGAGTTCAAAAACATGCCTGTCGAAAATGGAGCCCACTCCGGCGCTGTGCGCACTGCTCCGTTGTACGTGTAAGCCTGTGGCCAGCAGGATGCCATCCTGGACGGAGACTGAGCGATGGGAAAAAGAGGCGATCAGCAGCTCATTCCAACCTAGAAGAGAAGACAGGAGTGAAACAGATACTTCTTATGGGACTTACCTCTTTAAGACACAGCCCTTAATGTGAACTGGATTCATTTGTGTTGGGCGTAGGAAAGCTTTTGTTTGCTTACTTGTTTGTTTATTGTTCAGTTCTTAAATTTCTATACTGCCCTTCATCTGAAAACCACAGGGTGGTTCACAACATAAAAACACAAAATAGCAGCACAAAATGCATAATAAAACAAAAGCAAACAATTCAAGAATGGTGGATTAAATTGGTGGAATTCGTGAATTTGGCTAAGATGACGGCAGCAATTCGAAATATATCAAAACAAAGATCTAAGGCTGAGTGGAAATATGTGGAAGACTATCTGAAAAAAGAAGGTATAAGAACGGATTTGGTGATTTGCTTAGATTGAGATATATGTGGGGAGATTTATATTAAAATGTGAGCTATTTATTTAGTTATTTATTTTTCAATTATTGTATAAGGTATAGCAAGTTTTGTTTTATTATTAAGGGAAGCGATATACAGACAATTGGAAGCCAATTTTTAATCGTTATTTATAATTCTTTGCTTTTTTCCGTGTGTTTTGTTTTTTCATATATTATTTTTTGTGGATTACTATGTCTAGATTACATGCTTTTTTTGTTTATTTGTTTCTATTGGTTGATTTGATATGGTTGTATTTTATAAGTCTGAAATTAAATAAAGCTATTTTAAAATAAAATGAAAAAAGCAAACCAGTAGCCCACTTCCCACAAAGACGTTTAAAAGACCATAGAATGTCCAATCAGCCAAAGGCCTGGTTGTAGAGAAATGTTTTCGCCTGGCACCTGAAGATATGTAATGAAGGCACCAGGCAAGATTCCCTGGGGAGAGCATCCTGCAAATAAGGAGCCACTGTGGAAAAGGCCACCCTCTGGACCACTCACGGAAGAGGCACACGAAGAAGAGCCTCAGATTACAATTGCAGGGTCCGGATTGGTTAATATGGGGAGAGATGGTCCTGAAGGTATCGCTGTCCTGAGCCATTTAGAAGACATCTGAAGGCAGCCCTGTTTAGGGAAGCTTTTAATATTTGATGATTATTGTAATTTAATATTTTGCTGGAAGCCGCCCAGAGTGGCTGGGAAACCCAGCCAGATGGGGGGTATAATATTATTATTATTATTATTATTATTATTATTATTATTATTATTATTAATAGATTTATAGATCTAAATCAACGCTTTGAATTGGGCCCGGAAGCTAATTGGCAGCCAGTGCAGTCAGACCAGGATCAGTGCAATATGCTCAAACCATCTTGCCCTGGTGAGCAACCAGGATGCTGAATTCTGCACTAGCTGAAGTTTCCAAACTGTCTTCAGAGACAGCCTAATGTATAACGCATTGCAGTAATCTAACCTTGAGGTTACCAGAACATAGACAACAGACGTTAGGCTGTCCCTGTCCAGATAGGGGCAAAGCTGGGCCACCAGCCAAAGCTGATGGAAGGCATTCCGGGCCACTGAGGCCACCTGAGCAGTGCCGGATTTACGTATAAGCTAAACAAGCTGTAGCTTAAAGCCCCACTTTCTTGGGGGCCCTCCAAAAATTTAAAGGGGGAAAAAACTGGATGTACATTTCCAAAATATAAGATAAAAAACAAATAAAATAAAACCTACATACAGCAACAGTGTTTTGTGTGCAAATGTGATACCTATTAGGTCCATAAATTACCATATAGCATATATTCAACACAAAAAACAGCGACAATCTTGTTGTTGACAAAGGACAGCTGGACATACAAAGGGCCCCATTACCTTCAGTAGCTTCGGGCCTCATCATCAAACCTAAATCCAGCCCTGCACCTAAAAGCCTCAAGTGACAGCAAAGGATCCAGAAGTACCCCCAAGTACCAATACCTGCTTTGTGGGAATGCGTTTTTAAGGTGCTCCTGCACCTGTTTGTTTATGTTTAAATAAAGGTAACCTTCCGCGTTAGGAAGGAAGGGCAAAGGATCCAGCAGGGAGTTTGCTGCATGGATCCCTCCGCGTTTGGGTAAAGCGCGCCAATTTAGCCAATGTAACGGTCAGTTGATGGTTTCCCGACCAGAGACAAGGTTGTGATTGGTTCTTGTAATTGTTATGACGATGTTTGATTTCTTAATAAATAGCCTCCGCTCTCTGTAGCGTGTGTGGAGAACGCGCGAGACAAGCCAGAGAGAACATCAGTGCGTGACAAGCCAGAGAGAAACCGAAAGCAAAACCAGCCGCACAGAGCAGTTGAGAGCTTCTTCACCATTGACTGCAGTCTCTTAGTTTTTATTTCTTTTATTTAAAAAGCTTTTATTTGGCCTTCTAAGTTTTGGCCGCTATCTAGCTTAGCCTGTCTTTCACTCCGGAGACCTCCGGAATCTCCGGATCCTTCAGATACCTGCAGAAAACCTTCGGATACCTTCAGCAACCTTCAGAACTCACGACAACTACCTTCAGATCATAGCCAGCGGACCCTTTCACGACGCAGTGGGAGCAGGAACTCCAGGATTACTGGTCGTCCCATCTGCTGGCTATCCCCACACTGCTTCTTCAGAAGGTGTAACCCCATCAAGAGCAGGCTTTTAAGCAATACAGAATTCTTAGTCAGTGTGTCAAAACTTCTCTCTCCAAATTAGCTCTATGAGTTTAATTTAAAACGAAAAATACTGTTAGTGGTACAGGTTTTCGGAAATGGATGCCTCTGGGTGCATTAAAAATGGAACAGTAGCCTACCAAACTCAATAAAAGATTGCCATCGAGAACTCTGTTGCCAGATTACTAAACTTTCCTTATCAAGAAGTGGCAATGAAGTAGGAAGCAGAAAGAGGCAGTGAGAAAAGTGTGATTAGGAAGAAAAAGCAAGGCAGTTTAGGAGCACGGCCAGGCAAGGAAGCGGGAGACAAAAACAGGCTATTTGTGGATTTTTTGCTTTGCTGCATAGAGGCTGGGGGCATTTTCTCCCAAATTGCTCACACTCTAGCAGTAAACCTGTTTGATCCCGCGATCCACGTGAAGATTGAAGTTATTTTCTTAGAAATATATATATATAGATGAAACCGACATTTTTCTAACCAAGGTAAATCCACATGTAACTTGTCCCCAACAAAGCCATGTATCAGAAGGTTCACGCAGCAGATCTGACACAGCTATGTGATGGCACTTAAAAGGCAAATCAGAGTGAGAGGAATGCTGACTGGCAGCCCGTGGAATGAGTCAGCATTTTCTCCCCATTTTGCAACCAGGATCCCCTGGCCCCCCTCTAAAAAACAACAACCCTATTGCCAAAACAGAGCGGCTTATTTCATGGGGGCAAAGGTTTGCACAGAATGCCCTCTTCGTTTTCGACACGCCCGTATTTATTTATTTTTAAATGGGGGAATGGTTAAAGTGCAATCTCGGCGTCACCTTCAGTCTGAAATGGTGCAATGCAGTAAAATCGGCATTGCATGTGCTCTCTGGGTCTTAATCAAAACTTGCCTCAAGTGATTGAAGTACAGCAGTGCAGGGGCGTAGCAAGGGGGGGTGGGGGCGGGCCACCCCGGGTTCCATAATGGAGGGGGTGACAAATTATCAAGGAACAATTTTTAAAAATAATTTTTAAAAAAAAATTTTTTTTTTTTTAAAATGCCTGCTCCGAAGGTCTTATCTTACTATACTAGGGATTATATAGCTATATATGAAATTTCATGCATATCGGTTAATATCTTGACCCTCCTCCACCAAAATAGCTGTTTACTTGGCTGTTTTCCTATGTCGTGAAGGCTGAAATTTCAGTTCAGTGGAGCACTTACTGTTCCCAACCCTAACCCTGTGGAAAGCCATCTAATTAGACTTTAATTTGATTTTGAGATGTTTTTAGGAGGTAATTTAATTATTGTTTGATTTTATACCAATGTTATGTATCTGATGTTAGCCACCCTGAGCCCGACTTCGGCCGGGGAGGGTGGGATATAAATAAAAGTTTTATTATTATTATTACTTGTTATTATTCCTTTGTAAGAAAATATGAAATAACGTAAAACCATTTTTGCGGGGGGGGGAATCAATGGGGGGTTGACAAGAAATTTTTCGCACCGGGTACCACCTGACCTTCCCATGCCTGGGGGGGGGGACAATTTTTTTTTTGCCCCCGGGTACCAATTTACCTTGCTACGCCCCTGCAGCAGTGGCAAGGTGAGGGGGCCCAAGATCCATACCTGCTCGGAGGAGGATAACTTGGTCTTCCAGCGTTAAGTCCGAGAAGTGTGGGATTCGCTTGGCCCATTCCACTAGCGTGAAGAGTTGTTTGTCAGCCGCATGGCATATGTTGGTGACAGGATCATTGGTCTAAGTGAAAAGCAGGTATGTGGGTGAGTAAATTCAACTGCCGCCACCTCGTCGTCATAGCCATCCTGCTCCCCATTACTGAAAGCACCCCAAATACCGAACCCATAAAAATCCTTGGAGGCAAAAAGGTTTTTTGAATCAGGCATTGCGCAAAAAAAGGGAAAGGTTGACAGCTATGCATTGGTGCCCGTAGGATGGACACAGTCATCCTAGATATACCTGAAGGAGCATCTCTACCCTCATCGTTCAGCCCGGACACTGAGGTCCAGCGCTGAGAGCCTTCTGGTGGTTCCCTCCCTGCAAGAAGTGAGGTTACAGGGAACCAGGCAGAGGGCCTTCTCGGTAGTGGCACCCGCCCTGTGGAACGCCCTCCCATCAGATGTCAAGGAAATAAACAACTATCTGACTTTTAGAAGACATCTGAAGGCAGCCCTGTTTAGGGAAGTTTTTAATGTTTGATGTTTTATTGTTTTTAATATTCTGGGAGCTGCCCAGAGTGGCTGGGGAAACCCAGCCAGATGGGCGGGGTATAAATAATAAATTATTATCATTATTATTATTACTCCAATAAACAGCATCATCAAGTTTCTGCAGTGCTTCAAAAGCTCACAAAATCTCTTTGACTAAAACAGGCAGTAGAACAAAAGTGATTTGTGTACACAACACAGGGAGGAATGCTTTCATTTTATCACTTTTTGCTCTCATTTAAAACTCTTAACTGCTGCCACCTTTGGTTCAAGTCACCTGTACTTTCCTCATTCTCCGTTTATTGGACAATAGCGAGCGCTTTCTCTTCATGGGCAGTGACCAGCAGGGGAAGCTTTCCTCTCTTTTATCTGTTTTAGCCATGGGTAGGCAACCTAACGTGAGACGCGGGTGGCGCTGTGGGTTAAACCACAGAGCCTAGGGCTTACTGATCAGAAGGTCGGCGGTTCGAATCCCCGCGACGGGGTGAGCTCCTGTTCGTTCCCAGCTCCTGCCCACCTAGCAGTTCAAAAGCACATCAAAGTGCAAGTAGATAAATAGGTACCGCTCTGGCGGGAAGGTAAACGGTGTTTCTGTGCACTGCTCTGGTTCGCCAGAAGCGGCTTAGTCATGCTGGCCACATGACCCGGAAGATGTATGCCGGCTCCCTCAGCCAATAAAGTGAGATGAGCGCGCAACCCCAGAGTCGCCCGCGACTGGACCTAATGGTCAGGGGTCCCTTTACCCTTTACCTAAGTTGTCCACACAACTGATCAACCAACTCCCATTTTGACTGCGAACCTGCAGTGCATATGCCAAAAGAGGCCATGTCGTAAGTGTTTCTTCTTTGTAAAGCTCAACAGGCACTTAACATGGAACTGCTCACACCCTGCCCAGCTTGAATCAAGTCTGGTCTGCACACAATGTTTCGAATGCCGCATATTCATAAAACCCAGCATAGATCTGGACTGAACTGGCAGGATCGGGCCAACGGGCCAACCACCCTGAGACCTGCAGGTAAACGGCGGTATACAAATTTAATAAGTAACACTAATATTAAACATAGCTCCCCACCACAAGGGTGCAATTTAGTGCAAACAGTACCTTTGAGACAAACAGAAATCAGGGGTGTGTGATTTTCGGGGGGGGGGGTCCCAGTTTGGACCAGCGGCTTTTCTTTTCTTTTTTAAAAAAGGCTGGCTTAAGCACTTTAAAAAAAAAAAAAAAAAACCCTGTTTAGCAAAATGTGCCCTCTGGGCATGCACATATGAATCACTCTCATTATTCACCACTCTCAAATTTAATAAATAGAAATTCAATTAATACTACTACTACTACTAATAGTAATAATAAGTTGTCCAAGTAACAGCCCAGTCCCAAGCAGCCACCTACTGAGTTGTCAGCGTTCACATCACTGTAAGATTCGGTTTTGGGCTCAACAGCCATTTCAGCCTCTAAAATCCTCTCCACGGGCATGTCTTCATTGCTGCTGCCACAGTTGCTTGTAGACTCAGCTTCATTCTCACTCCGCTCTCTGCTTCTCTGCCTCTCCTCTTGAACCGCTGAGCAAGAAAAATATATATATATATATATAATTTTTAAAAAACCTAGGTTTTGCCCCAGTCCAAACATTTCAGGCATCCACACACCCCCTCTGTGCCCCTGAATACATCCACTTCTTTTTCCATTGTAAAAAAAACCATTGTAAACAGTTAAAAAGTTAGTAGGATTGGAATAACGTTTGTAGTTTAATGGTGAATTTTGGAAGCAATGGAGAGGTAAAATATTTGGATTATTATAAAAGATGCAGGAGGAAATGATTAACAACTGGACCCACAAAGGGGAGAAGGGAAGTCCAGGAGATTCTTTGGAATCTTGTTTCTTTGTTGTATGTTTGATATGTGACTGTAAAATTTTAATCTGAAAAACCAAATAAATAAATAAATGTAAATATAAATGTGTTTGCCCTGCAGTGAATTCATTCCCAACTGCTGTGGGACTGCAGTGACAGAGCAGGGGCTCTGGGCCTACCACTTGTCCAGATTATTCCGGCCAGCGCGGCCAAGGATGGAGCGTGTGCGTTGTGCCTCCCCAAACGGACGTACCTTCCCTCTTCATCCCCATCGCTAGACATTTCTGGTAGCGGCAGTACTGGCAGCGATTCCGTTGACGCTTGTCAATCAGGCAGTCCTTGTTATCGCGGCATGTGTAGATGAGGTCCTTCCTGATTGTCCGTTTGAAGAAGCCTTTGCAGCCTTCGCAGCTGTATACCCCGTAGTGCTTCCCTGGCAAGAAGGCAGCAACACATGTCAGGAGACGAGAACAAGTGGTTTGAAGGGGGTGCAGAGAGGCAGTGGTGGACTTTGGGCTCTCAAATTTCAGCGGCGCCCTGGGCAATGCCAAAATCCACCTCTCTCGCTCCGTTCCACGGTGTTGATTTCACAACCCCTGCCCATGGGGTCACGAAGAGTCGGACACGACCAAACAACAACAAAGGAGCACAACCGCCATCCTAAAACTGCCTCTGAGAGAGAGTTACAGGTGGGTAGCCGTGTTGGTCTGCCATAGTCAAAGCAAAATCGAAAATTCTTTCCAGTAGCACCTTAGAGACCAACTGAGTTTGTTCTTGGTATGAGCTTTCGTGTGCATGTATCTGAAGAAGTGTGCATGCACACGAAAGCTCATACCAAGAACAAACTTAGTTGGTCTCTAAGGTGCTACTGGAAAGAATTTTCAATTTTGCTCTGAGAGAGAGGTCCTTTCTCTCATCTTGAGAAACCCCAATTCGTGGCAACATTCAACCTGTCAGCCGAGCCACGCTAAGGTTGGAGACAGAAAGTAGTTTTAAAGAGATGTAAGAAAATTAAAGGACCCTCCCCTCCCCTTGCTGGATTAAACAAAAAGATCCGTCCAGTCCAGTTTCCCAAAGTGAGACCAAACAAATGCCTCCAACTAGCCCACTAAAAGCAAGGCCTGGAGGCTCCATTTGGCAATGGGTTTGTTTAATCGCCTTTTAAGGAGAAGCCCCATGGAACTCAATGGGACTTGCTTCTCAGTAGAAATGTGTAAAGGTAAAGGGATCCGTGACCATTAGGTCTAGTCACAGATGACTCTGGGGTTGCGGTGCTCATCTCTGGGGAGCTGGCGTACAGCTTCTGGGTCATGTGGCCAGCATGACTAAGCCACTTCTGGCGAACCAGAGCAGCGCACGGAAACGCCGTTTACCTTCCCGCCGGAGCGGTACCTATTTATCTACTTGCACTTTGGTGTGCTTTCGAACTGCTAGGTGGGCAGGAGCAGGGACCGAGCAATGGGAGCTCACCCCAGTCGCGGGGATTCGAACCACCGACCTTCTGATCGGCAAGCCCTAGGCTCTGTGGTTTAACCCACAGTGCCATCCGTGTCCAGAAACGTGTAGGACTCTGCTATAAAGTCATCTAAGATGGTGCCTGTCACCATGGGTGTAGCCAGTGGGCAGTGGGGCAGCTGCCACCCTAAATCAAGTAAATAAATAAAAATATTTAACTAACTGACCAATCGCATCACAGATAGCTCAGTTTTGCCCCCCTCCCCTTAACATAAATCCTGGCTACACTCATGCCTATCACCTTGCCTTGGGGCAGTGAATTCAATATGTTATGTATTGAAGTTCTCACCCTAGGCCACTAGGGGTGTGTGTATATAGTTCATTCTGCTGCAGTTTTCACTCAGGTCCGCACATGCAAATGAGGGATTGAAAGTGACGTTCAGGGATTGGGTAACTACAGAAAGTTGTTACTGTTGCTTGTAGCTGAGTTCTATATAAGCAGGCTGCTGAGCCCTTCAGTTCAGTTCCTGTTCCAGCCTGAGAATAAACAGAGCTGCTTGGAGAATCACTGTGTCGTCTGCTATGTCCACCCACTATTTAATACAATAAATTAATTGTGTGTTGTTCGGGGGAGGGGGGGAGTGCTTATTTGTCTGTCCTCAATCCATCAATCAGAAAGTTTGTGTGTAACGTGCTGAATTTGCATTGCTGAATACTGTGCTTTCAAAGAGTTTGGTCTTGGGGGAGAAGATCTTTTAAAAGGCCAGGAGCAGGAATTACTGACCTCAACTAGAAAATCAATGAGCGAGGCAGGGTCACCGTGGCATGGAATAGCCAAGTCTTCTGGCTGCTTCCATGTCTTATAGAGCTCCATGCTCAAGGGAGCCTGAAATTTGCCTTGACAAAAATTTAAGTATGAGATTCTCAAGTTCCCATGTTAACACCCAATTCCATAAACAATGAAAGTGCTCAGGACTGGAATACCCTGGAATACCTGACTACAGATTAGGAACAAAGGGGGGGAAGGTAAAAGGTAAAGGATCCCTGGACGGTAGCGGCAGAACTCCATGCTCCGGCACCGGGGGGAGCAGAGAGCAGGTGGGGCCGGGGCTGGCGTGCGTCCTGGGGGCGTGGCGTGCCACCTGCAGGGGCGTGGCGCACATCCTGTGGGTGGGTGGGGCAGCCATGATTGCACCACATCAGGATTGCGCTGCTGGGGGCGGTGTGCTCCCCCCGCACTCCTTTTCCTCTGCCAGTGCTGGGTGGAAAGCGGCACTCATCTCGCTTTCAGGCTGAGGGAGCTGGCGTTTGTCCACAGACAGTTTTCCGGGTCATGTGGCCAGCAAGACTAAACCGCTTCTGGGGCAACGGGACACCGTGACAGAAACCAGAGCACATGGAAACGCCATTTGCCTTCCTGCCACAGCGGTACCTATTTATCTACTTGCACTGGCTGCTTTCGAACTGCTAGGTTGGCAGGAGCTGGGACAGAGCAACAGGAGCTCACCCCTTTGTGGGGATTCGAACTGCTGACCTTCCGATCGGCAAGCCCAAGAGGCTCAGTGGTTTAGACCACAGCGCCACCCGCACCAAAACCAATCAATGCAATCTTATTTTGCGGGGGTGGACACAATATTCTTAAAGTTGCCAAGTACCTTCATATACAAGCTGCGGTCAAGAGCTTAAAATAGGTTCGGTACCTGATGACCTGTCCCCGCAGATCGCACAGATGTGCTTGGTCAGCGATCCTGGGCTTGTGGATGCGTAATTCATGGCTCCCATCCCTTGCAGGCCCGGCAGTGGCTTGACGTCTTCAGAGCTGCTGACACTATTCATGACATTAAGCTAAAAAGAGAAGGTGAACACACACAGAGAGAGAGAAAGAGAGAGGTGCTTCTTTGGGTTGATGCTGTGGCCGTGACCCAACATTCATGTTAACAGTTCTCATGGAAAGTATTCAGCTAGTACCTCTTCCATATGGGAGCTGTACGCATGACTAGAGATGTGAAGGCCCAGGAAAAAACTGGAAAAATATGGGGGGGAGGGGAACGGTTGTTTCAATCCGAGCAAACATTCAGTTTTTAGAAGTCCATAATAACTGTGATAATGACAGACACAACAGAGTAGATGCAGAAGCAGAGACTGAAACTGATACTGATCATTACAGCTCAGAAAATGATTCTGATTAAATTTCATGCCCATTCATTGAAATTTAGTCCCACTTCCTTCTTCAGTTCTTTTTATGAGAATGTTTTTTTAAATACTGTGGAGAGGAAATATGAATAATTGTTACTTCTGGATTTTTAAAAATTGTTTTGTGGAGTTTTTTTTGTTCCACATAAACTAGTAAACAGTTCAGGAGATTGTTGCTCCATTTGTTACAAATACAAATAAATATTATTTTAAAAGTAAATTCTGTTTGTAATAATTGTTTGGATACACTATATTTTTAATATGCTAGTTGTGATAATTTTATGCCCATTAAAATTGTCCATAGTTATATTTTATGTTTCTAAAGTAACAGAATGACTTTCAATCTGGAAAAGAAAAAAGAAGTGCTAATGTAGCATTCCCCCCCCCCATTTTCCAAAATCCGTTTTTTCCCAGAAAAAACCCTCGGTTTTTTCTGAGCTTCAAAATTTCCGGAAATTTTACATCTCTATGCATGACCACCCTGATTTCCATGATCAGGCGGCAAGTTCTGAAGCTGTTGCAGCCACTTATGACCACATGTAAGTGCCTGCCTGTCCACCAGTAAAATCGTAATGCAGAGTCTGGCTATGACCCTGCAAGCACATGCTCAAGGCACCCGAGTGACCATTTGAGGCAGCGCAACCAGGCATTTCTAAGCTAAGTTGCCAAGCAGCTGCCACAGATCCAATGCATAACAGCAAGTGGGAAGAAGGGTCATAGAACAACTAACTTCTCCTTAAGACTCTTGGTGAAAGTGCTTCTTGGCAGAAGGTTGAGTGCCTCCTGAAATTCTGGCCTTCTGAGTTGCAACCAACTAAGCTGTGTCTTAAGGGACCCAGGTGGCGCTGTGGGTTAAACCACAGAGTCTAGGGCTTGCTGATCAGAAGGTCGGCGGTTCGAATCCCTGCGACGGGGTGAGCTCCCGTTGCTCGGTCCCAGCTCCTGCCCACCTAGCAGTTCAAAAGCATGTCAAAGTGCAAGTAGATAAATAGGTACCGCTCCGGCGGGAAGGTAAACGGCGTTTCCGTGCACTGCTCTGGTTCGCCAGAAGTGGCTTTGTCATGCTGGCCACATGACCAGGAAGCTGTCTGCGGACAAACGCCAGCTCCCTCGTCCTATAGAGCAAGATGAGTGCCGCAACCCCAGTCGGACATGACTAGACCTAATGGTCAGGGGCCCCTTTACCTTTTTAAGCTGTGTCTTAGAATCATTCCCCTTAATATGAAAATATCCTTAATATGAAAATGATAGGCATCCTTCCCTCTTGTGGTACCCACCATTTCCAAATCTTTCATTTACAAACCTTGATATCTGGGGACTCTGGGAAGTGAAATTTCTTCAGATTCTGCCTATGAACATTTGCAATTACCTCATTTTAAGGCTGTGCTTCTTCCGCTGATTGTATTTGCTTTACTTCTGACATTTCTGCACACTTTCCATTTTCATTTGCTATGTGTGCTAGTTGCTGTGTTCTTGATTTGTTCACAGGGGCGTAGCAAGGGGGGCGTAGGGTGCGGTCCGCCCCATTTTCCATAATGGAGGGGGTGACAAATTATCAAGGAACAATTACTGCCCTACTAGGGTGGTTCATAAAAAACTTTTTTTTAAAAAAAAATGCCTGCTCCAAAGGTCTTATCTTACTATACTAGGGATTACAGGTGAAACTCAAAAAATTAGAATATTGTGGAAAGGTTCATTTCTTTCAGTAATTCAACTTAAAAGGTGAAACTAATATATGAGATAGACTCATGACATGCAAAGCGAGATATGTCAAGCCTTTATTTGTTATAATTGTGATGATTATGGCGTACAGCTGATGAGAACCCCAAATTAACGATTTCAAGTTTGGAGTTTTCATCAGTTGTGCGCCATAATCATCACAATTATAACAAGCAAATACTTGACATATCTCACTTTGCATGTCATGAGTCTATTTCATATATTACACTCCAGTAGCTAATGAAAACAATTGCTTACATAGATTGACTTTTTCACAATATTCTAATTTTTCGAGTTTCACCTGTATATAGCTATATATGAAATTTCATGCATATCAGTTAATATCTTGACCCTCCTCCACCAAAATAGCTGTTTACTTGGCTGTTTTCCTATGTCGTGAAGGCTGAAATTTCAGTTCAGTGGAGCACTTACTGTTCCCAACCCTAACCCTGTGGAAAGCCATCTAATTAGACTTTAATTTGATTTTGAGATGTTTTTAGGAGGTAATTTAATTATTGTTTGATTTTATACCAATGTTATGTATCTGATGTTAGCCACCCTGAGCCCGACTTCGGCCGGGGAGGGCGGGATATAAATAAAAGTTTTTATTATTATTATTACTTGTTATTATTCCTTTGTAAGAAAATATGAAATAACGTAAAACCATTTTTGCAGGGGGGGAATCAATGGGGGGTGACAAGAAATTTTCCGCACTGGGTACCACCTGACCTTCCTACGCCTCGGGGGGGGTGACAAAAATTTTGCCCCCAGGTACCAATTTACCTTGCTATGCCCCTGTTTGTGCATCCTTCAAATAGCCTTATATGGTAGTAAAAGCACCAGACTTCTATGTTTGATTTTGTATGTATATGCCAGTGCAGAATTTGGTCATCCAAATACTTAGTAATGTATAATAACCATGTGGTGTTCAAAAACTCATACACATTATTCCTATAGGGATCTGCTGAAGCCTCCTGCAAAATATCCTTAATATGAAATCTCTGAACTCCTTTATTGGAATTCTTTGGTAGTTTTGTTGAACCTCAGATGTTTCAGTTCAGACAAGAATTTAGAGAACTTTTGACATGCTTACAAGGAACCGCAGCATTCCCCCGGAACTGCTCCAACCTAATAAGTTTCCATATTGGGGCCAGATGCAACTTTAGAAAAGCTCCTGACTGATATCCAATTATACTGCTGGAAGTGGTATTAAGATCAATCTACTGCTTTAATGCAAGATCCTTCATGCACCAATTAACCTCATTAATCAATCCATAGGTCGTGAAGCACAAAAGAGAACGATGATCAAGGTATGAAAACCATTCGTTCAGAGCAAGTAGGTCAAAGGAAGTTCCAAAGACTTCTAGACACTTTGGTCAGCTCCAGAATGCTCAATCTGACAGTTTTCAGCACTCAAATGAATGACCGTGAATGTCTCCCAAATGGTGCTAATAATAATAATAATAATACTGTATATTCTGGCGTATAAGACTACTTTTTAATCCAGGAAAATCTTCTCAAAAGTCGGGGGTCATCTTATACGCCGGGTGGAGAATCTGTGGTCGAGTATATCTCAAACTCTATATTTTAACTGGAAAAGTTGGGGGTTGTCTTATACCCCCAGTCGTCTTATACGCCAGAAAATACGGTAATAATAATAATATATTTATACCCCGCCCATCTGGCTGGGTTTCCCCAGCCACTCTGGGCGGCTTCCAACAGAATATTAAAATGCAATAATATATTAAACATTAAAAGCTTCCCTAAACAGGGCTGCCTTCAGATGTCTTCTAAAAGTCTGGTAGTTGTTTTCTCTTTGACATCTGGTGGGAGGGCGTTCCACAGGGCGGGTGCCACTACCGAGAAGGCCCTCTGCCTGGTTCCCTGTAACTTGGCTTCTCGCAGCAAGGGAACCGCCAGAAGGCCCTCGGAGCTGGACCTCAGTGTCCGGGCAGAACGATGGGGGTGGAGACGCTCCTTCAGGTATACTGGGCAGAGGCCGTTTAGGGCTTTAAAGGTCAGCACCAACACTTTGAATTGTGCTCGGAAACGTACTGGGAGCCAATGTAGGTCTTTCAGGTTATATGGTCTCGGTGGCCACTCCCAGTCACTTATCCCATTTTTACTAGTGTATTCCTTTGGGCTCAGAAAAGTGTGATGTGGGGGTTTTAACTGAAAAGCACCAGTAGAAGGGAAGTCAAGGAGTCTAGCCAAAACTGTTGCACTTTGCTGGTTTGGGGCAAGCATCACCTTGTGGCATTTGGCTTTCAACTGGTTTCCTAATATTATTTCAGCTCTATAAACTACTCTTGTAGACTTTACACACATACCTCTCAAGAACAAAAGACAGCCATAAGGCACATTTTGGTGTTTTTTATGCATTTTTTAAAAAGCCAAACCCATGAAACATCAAAACCTACATCCAAGCATGTAGCAGCTCATTGAGAAATTTTTATTGACCCTTTGGAAAAGATCTAGCATCTCAACACCAATTCTAAAAAACAAAACAAAATAAAAATCCTTTCCTGTACATTTGACTTCACCCCACCCCCACCCCCGAAAGGTATACAGGTGAAACTCAAAAAATTAGAATATCGTGGAAAAGTCCATTTATGTAAGCAATTGTTTTCATTAGCTACTGGAGTTTAATATATGAGATAGACTCATGACATGCAAAGCGAGATATGTCAAGCCTTTGTTTGTTATAATTGTGATGATTATGGCGTACAGCTGATGAAAACCCCAAAGTTGAAATTGTTAATTTGGGGTTCTCATCAGCTGTACGCCATAATCATCACAATTATAACAAATAAAGGCTTGACATATCTCGCTTTGCATGTCATGAGTCTATCTCATATATTAGTTTCACCTTTTAAGTTGAATTACTGAAAGAAATGAACCTTTCCACGATATTCTAATTTTTCAAGTTTCACCTTTCCACGATATTCTAATTTTTCGAGTTTCACCTATACTCTCCCATTGTCTCCCAAGCAGCAGTGAGCTTCATGATGTTTACCTTCCCGCCGGAGCAGTACCTATTTATCTACTTGCACTTTGACATGCTTTCGAACTGCTAGGTTGGCAGAAGCAGGGACCGAGCAATGGGAACTCACCCAGTTGCAGAGATTCGAACCGCCGACCTTCTGATCGGCTAGCCCTAGGCTCTGTGGTTTAACCCACAGCGCCACCCGTGTCCTTCTAAAGGTACCATCTAGTTTGTCCCTAAAAGAACCTTGCAAGAGATTTTGAGCAGGTTAAGTGTTCTAGGAAAACGGGTGTTCATTCCTCTTCCTGCCCATTGTCTCTGCTCAAAATGGCCCACCCAAGGAAATACTCCTCGCTGAGCAGGGCTTAAAAATGTCCTGTGTCTGAAGATGCAATTTGCAGCCCACCTAAAAGAAAGTCTTGTGAAGGGGACAAGAGGTACTGGAAAAACAGGAGCGGAAAAAGATGAAGCCCCCATCACCAACACATGGCTACTCCAACTCCCCCCCTCCTTCTATAAAGGCGTGTGTGTGTGTGTGTGTGTGTGTGTGTGTGTGTTACATGAATTCATGTACTGTCTAATTTCTGGAAACCAAGGGAAATCACATGCCAGGGGATGTCCTTTTTGTTTTTTAATTAGGGAAGCAGAAATTATTGGTGCACATCAGACGCAAGCTCTTCTTCAGGGAGAAAGGCTGATGAGAACAGTAGCATAATCAATCTGTACTTATTGACTGCATTTTTTTGTTACTAAATAGCTAAAGTTCTCTGGGTAACAGGGAGCTGAATAAAAAAAATACACACCCCACAAAATAGGAAGTCTGGACACAGCCCGGGCAGGGAAACAAAATGACAACAATTTTGCAGTGTAGTTAGTTGTTATTTGAAAAATAATTATTGTGGCATATTTGGTATGGAATACAGTGGTACCTCGACTTACGAATTTAATCCGTTCCGAATGCACATTCGTAGGTCGAAAAATTCGTAAGTCGAAAAAAGCGATTTCCCCATAGGAATGCATTGGAAACGAAAAATTCGGAAAAATTCGTAAGTCGAGTAAACCGCATCTAAAATTCGTAAGTCGAGTAAACCCCATCTAAAACCGCCAACGGATGTCCTTCGGATGTCGAAAAATTCGTAGGCATGCGGGCACTTTTTTCATTCGTAAGTCGAAAAATTCGTATGTCAAGTAATTCGTAAGTCGAGGTACCACTGTAGTTAAATGTGTTTTCAAGGTGGCAGATTAAAAGGCCAGAGAGAGCTTGCTCAGAAGCCCCAGTGAGGGCAATGAGCTTCAGGAGACTTACACCACTATGCTGTGCTGCAGCCTAACTCAGTACAGTGCATGTAATAATAATAATAATAATAATAATAATAATAATAATAATAATAATAATATTTATACCCCACCCATCTGGCTGGGTTTCCCCAGCCACTCTGGGCAGCTCCCAACAGAATATTAAAAACACGATAAAACATCAAACATTAAAAACTTCCCTAAACAGGGCTGCCTTCAGATGTCTTCTAAAAGTCAGATAGTTGTTTATTTCCTTGACATCTGATGGGAGGGTGTTCCACAGGGCGGCGCCACTACCGAGAAGGCCCTCTGCCTGGTTCCCTGTAACCTCACAGTGAGGGAACCGCCAGAAGGCCCTCGGAGCTGGACCTCAGTGTCCGGGCTGGACGGTGGGGGTGGAGATGCTCCTTCAGGTATACTGCACCAAGGCTGTTTAGGTCAGCACTAACACTTTGAATTGTGCTCGGAAACGTACTGGGAGCCAATGTAGGTCTTCCAGGACCGGTGTTATATGGTCTCGGCGGCCGCTCCCTGTCCCCAGTCCAGCTGCCACATTCTGGATTAGTTGTTGTTTCCGGGTTACCTTCAAAGGTAGCCCCACGTAGAGCACCACATTGCCATTGTCTTTGGACAATGCAATTGCACTCATTAAGTGCTGTTGTTTGGAGTGGGGGGGGTCAGAGTCAGATCACACTGAAGAGCAACAGCAGTCAGAAGGTTTGGTTGTACAAATAATAAATTATTATTGGGGTACAAATAATAAATTATTATTATTATTATTATTATTATTATTAATATTATGTTTTTTTTGTTTTGTTTTTTTTTGCAGCACAGCTTCTTACCAGGAGCACTCTAGTGACCAGCAGTTGCCTCACGAGTCCACCACCCACTCCAGTTTCCAGAGCAGGATACAGAATCGGCAGCCACTGAAGGAGGATAACCCTTCTACCTGAGGGCAGCTCAGTGATGTGAGGCACTTTAACCTTCTGAGCATTGTCTTAAGGAAATGGTCACTTGGCTAGTGCTAAAACCCAGTCAAGTTTTGTGGAGTTTGGGTTGCTGCCCTCTCGCTGCACAGTTTCTGGGAAGCATTTCGTTGTTCCGGGAGGAGGAGGAGGAGGGAGGAGGAGGAGGAGGAGGAGGAAGAGCAAATATTGTCTCCAAGCGCTCTGAGTTGTAAAAGCAAATGGAAAAACACAGCCAACCACCCTCTTAGCTCCAGGGCAGGGGTAGGTAACTTAAGGCCCGTGGGCCAGATGCGGCCCAATCGCCTTCTAAATCTGGCCCGTGGACGGTCCAGGAATCAGCGTGTTTTTACATGAGTAGAATGTGTCCTTTTATTTAAAATGCATCTCTGGGTTATTTGTGGGCCTGCCTGGTGTTTTTACATGAGTAGAATGTGTGCTTTTATTTAAAATGCATCTCTGGGTTATTTGTGGGGCATAGGAATTTGTTCATTTTTTTTTTTCAAAATACAGTCCGGCCCCCCACATGGGCTGAGGGACGGTGGACCGGCCCACAGCTGGAAAAGGTTGCTGACCCCTGCTCCAGGGACTTCTTGATCAGCATCTCCACGCTATGAGAGTAGACCTGCAAACCTGCCACCCACTTGCAAGTTGGGGTAATAAGGGCCACATAATTGAGGCAGGGCTTCCTTCAAAAACAAAAGCAGAATTCAGGAAGCAGGTCTGGCAGCACCTTCCTCTCCCATATTTCCCAGCCAAAGTACGGGGTAGGGGGAACAGGCGTCTCCTGAAAAGTCTTTGGAGTTTGGTTCCTGCACATTAAGCTCAGTGATGTATGATACTTGGGACAGCTGCTTGAACCCAAATCCATTAGCTGACTGCTTGCTAATCCCCAAAGACCAGCTGTCTCATCCCATTAGCAGGAAAGCAAGTGAACCGCACTCCTTCGAGCTACTCAGCACGACAGCTTGGAACTGCCGCCCCTGTTCAGAGTCCATGTTTTGCAAAAGGGTTTGGGGGGGTGGCGGTTGTTCACATTTTACCAGATGATCTGCCCCAGCCAGGTGATACTGGGCCAGCAAAAGCAACATTTGAGCACCTCTTCTAAATTTCACTTCTCAAACCACGCAAAGAATGTGAGAACTAGGGCCTGTTCAAACTTCTGCTCGTCCCAGCCGCTTTTTCCAAGGGAAAACACGCTCTCCGCTGCTGAATAGCATCAAACATCCATCTGGTTTTCTGCGTTTCATTGTTTGCTCTGATTCAGTGAGAAAGGGCAGGTTTTCCCAGGGAAAGCTCTCTGGCCCTGGGACAAGTGGAAGTGTGGATGAGCTCTAATAATTCAGTCAACACTTGGGATATATCATGGAGGCCTGTTGAAAGGCAGGTAGGCACTTCAACCCGGACTTCTTCCCTTTCTCACCTGGGGAGGCAAAGATTTTAATACTCCTTCAGACCACACATACAAGCCACCCTCATGCAAAGCCCATCTTAAGCAGCAGCAGTAACAGGAACCAGTTGGGGCCCAGTCCTTCCAGGCCAGGTAGAAAAGGCCAGTTGCCAGTCCCAGAGACAGGGAAGCTGTTCTTACAGGACTCACAGCCAACAGCAAACTGCTTAATTTTGGCTTAAGGGGGTGGGAGGGGGCGGAATTTGTTTCGCGGAGGACAGGGAAAGGTTGCAAAAGGAGGGAACAAAATTTCCAAGGCTGGGTTTGGATTTGTTACATCTGTGGTTAGCGAGAAGGCAGCGTAATCTGTTATGGCCTTATAAATAAATGCTTCAATAGTCGTACGTGAGACCTGTGATGAATTGTTTGACTGCGTGCCCAACCCTCACTGCCCATGTACATTCATGGCGCGCAGCTCCTCTGCCTCCGAGTGTGCTGGCTGGGGCTGAAGGGGGGGGGCACCAGGTTTGCAAAGGGTGCACCGTACACAGAGATGAAGTTGAGTGGGGGCTGCAAAACAATGTTGGGAGGGGGAATCAAATCGCTGAGGGAGGCATCCAACCAGACAGTTCCTTGCAGGAACGGGAGTGGCCGCCAAGACCATATAACACCGGTCCTGAAAGACCTACATTGGCTCCCAGTACGTCTCCAAGCACAATTCAGAGTGTTGGTGCTGACCTTTAAAGGGCCTCGGCCCAGTATACCTGAAGGAGCAGCTCCACCTCCATTGTTCAGTCCAGAGATTGAGGTCCAGCTCCGAGGGACTTCTGCAGGTTCTCTCCCTGCGAGAAGTGAGGTTACAGGGAACCAGTCAGAGGGCCTTCTCGATAGTGGCGCCCACCCTGTGGAAGGCCCTCCCATCAGATGTCAAGGAAATAAACAGCTACCTTGACTTTTAGAAGGCATCTGAAGACAGCACTGTTTAGGGAAGTTACAAGGTAGGTAGCTGTGTTGGTCTGCCATAGTCAAAACAAAATAAAATAAAAAAATTCCTTCCAGTAGCACCTTAGAGACCAACTAAGTTTGTTCTTCTTGGTATGAGCTTTCGTGTGCATGCACACTTCAGGTATCTGAAGAAGTGTGCATGCACACGAAAGCTCATACCAAGAACAAACTTAGTTGGTCTCTAAGGTGCTACTGGAAGGAATTTTTTATTTTGTTTTGTTTTGTTTTGACTGTTTAGGGAAGTTTTTAATGTTTGATGTTTTATCATGTTTTTAATCTTCTGTTAGGAGCCACCCAGAGTGGCTGGGGAAACCCAGCCAGATGGGCGGGGTATTTTTTAATTTTTTTAATTTTTTATTATTGCAAGTGCAAGGAGTTTTAGTTGTCTGTTGGAACTTTTCCTCCATCTCCTTTCCACAAACAACTTCTAAATCTGTTCCAGCATTTCTCCCTGACTTTCTAGAAGAGATTTACACTGTGCACAGGGAGAATAGAGGGTGGGCAAGTTCCACTGTGCAGCTAAAACTCCTTGCGCTAGCTGAACTTCTTTAGCTTTTATTTCCAAATTTCAAATTGGGGCAATCTGCAGAACAGCAAAGTGGAATCTATAGTCCTTCAGATCTTATTGGATTACAGCTCCAGTCATTCCTGCTCCTCCATCATGCTGGCTGCAGCTGATGCATTGGAATTTAACTACATCCCGTGGGCCACAAGTTTCCAGTCATGCTTTAGTTTAGAACATACAGAAAGGTTCTGGAATATCTGGAGCAGAATATCTGTCTGTCTGGAACACAATATGGAAGTCATCTATTTAAGAAAAACTTCCTGCTACATGCAAGGAATTCCACAAATAATTGAGAACTGGGCCTTAACATACGGCATATTCATGAAAACTCCAGTTTACCAAACTGCATAAAAAAAGAATTATAAGTTGATACTGACCTGGGGGCTAGTGTGTGCAGCAAAATTCACGCCCGCTGGTGAAGACAAAGGAACAGAATGCGATCCCATAGAGGACGTGAGCACTCTGTACGGAGAGCTCATTGTATTAACAGATGCTACTGAGTTCATAGGCGAGGAGAGAGTCCTTGAAGCACTGAGGGGAGACTCAAGGTAGTTGGACGTGCCATCTAAGGAATTCCCTGTGGGAAAGCCCGATCCCAGATTTGCAGGTGCAGAATTGCTGTGAACTGGGGAATCTGAAATGAAAGGAGAGACTCCATGAAGGTGGGTGACAAAAAGGTAAATGCAGAGCACTTTGGAGGTAATGACTGCTCCCCACATCAAATGGGGGGTGCCTTTTGTGTGGTCGCACACAGCCCACCTGTTATGTACTGAGCTGAATCCTAGAACAATAGGATCCAGAATGCAGCAGTCTGATTGGTCCGCAGGAGCCACCCAATCCAGCTCCAGGTGGAAGTGAATCAGCGACCTGATTGGCCTGCAAGAGCAGCCAATCAGGCTCCTGGAGGAAGTGAATCCGCAACCTGATTGGCCTACAGGAGTAGCCCGGAATTAGCCAATCATGTGGGGCCCATTGTGTAAATAATGTATATATAGCAGACGTTTTGGGGAAAGACTCATTCCTTGCTACTATGAGCTGAATAAAGAGCATGAAATTCACACTTGACTCCGAGTATATTTCACCCTCCATCCCATGCGGCTCCCGGCAGTACAGCCTGGATTTGGGGGGGGGGGTGGCCAGCCAGACACCTGGAGGCCGCCGCCTACCTCTGCCAGTTAACCAATCCCAGCTGGGGAGGCATTGCCAGGAGAGAGTTGGCCAGGTAAGGGGAGGGACCGCCCTGCCCACACAATAGTGGGTGGAACTTACCTGGGAGTCCTCAGTCGGCTTCAGAGCTTCTCCCACCCTGCCCTCCCTCAGTTATGCCTTTTTGCAGGTTAACCTCTTCTCCACAGGTACGCGGGCACTGCTACGTATTGGTCACTGTTGAAGGGCCGGAAGGGAATTTTCCTGCATTGGCAGGTTTTGCCTTCCCGTAGCAAAACATCACAACTTTGGCGGTTTCAGGCCTTGGGCGGAATCCTTTAGTCTATCTTCCTAAATGGGGGGGGGCTGAAGCGGTGACCCACGCCCCCCTTGCGGCGGTGACCCCAGGGTTCCCCGTTAAAGGGGTTGTTTTGAGGGGAGGCATTGGCCATACACCGAGAGGTTGTCATTGCTCTCCCCTGTGATGGCAGCGAAACGGAGGGCGGGCTCTCTGCTTGAACAGACGTTCTCCAGAGCCAGCCCAATCCCTACACATTCTGGATAACTCTGATGTTCCCCAGATCCCCAGCCGGGGACTGGGAGGGATAAATGCCCAGTGCCTAAGCCAAGGTCTCCCTGCATCTGAAGCTTTAATAAAGTTGTGGCCAAATTTTAATCCCATAACACGTTGTCTTGAGTCATTATTCCACTCGGGTGTTGCCCGGGGTGGGGGGTCTCCGCCTGGCCACGCAAACATAATCCTACAGCAGGCAGCGCAACTACTAATTCTACACCAAGAACTCTGGCCAGAAATTTCAATACTAGGAATAAATCCTACTCATGAGTTGCAGTCAAATAAAGGTATATATTCTGGTAAGAGTTACAGGCTTGTAAATTTTAACAGAAAAACCAGCTTTAAAGTCACATACGTATAATTCGTTACAATGTAGAACATAAGAGGTTTGACTCAACAACAAATGATGTATAAGTCCGTATCCAAAAGTATTCAAAAAGTCGTTTTTGACAGAGACCTGTTTCGGTATGAACGCCTTTGTCAGCTAATGTGTGAGTTCGTGTTAGTTAGTAAAGTACCAAGTGGTTCTATGTTTTTCAAATGTAGCATCTACGTATGAAGCGATCAACGTGTCTCTATGTGTGTCTCTAACAAATTATACATATGTGACTTTAAAGCTGTTTTTCTGTTAGAATTTACAAGCCTGTAATTCTTAGCAGAATATATACCTTTATTTGATTGCAACTCATGAGTAGGATTTATTTCTAGTATTGAAATTTCTGGCCAGAGTTCTTGGTGTGTGTGTTTTTTGGTATATTAATAACAAGAACTCCAATTTATCTAACTACTAATTCTGCAACAGATTCCCAACAGCAGCAACTTCGCGCCAGCTTTCACCCAACTACAGCTGAAACGCACAGCTTTTACCATTCTTTCTGTGTGTCTGAATTCAAAACTGCAAACTCTTCCAGATGTCTCTCTGTCCTTTTCGGGCTTATACACACTTACCTTTCCACTGCTCTTTCCAGGCACAGATCTGCTCTTTAAAGCTCTATGTCCAAGTGCTATCTCTCTCTCTCTCTCTCTCTCTCTCTCTCTCTCTCTCTTTCACCCCAGAGCTTTCCCCACGAAAACCTGCTCTTTAAATCTGAAACACAACAAACAGCAATTCAGGTTTTCTGGGGGTTCCCTTTTGGTCCGATTCAGCATTAAAGAGCAAGTTTTCACAGGGAAAGCTCTGGAGCAAAAAGAAAAAAAGTGCTCAGACACTGAGCTTTAAGTGCAGACTATGCCTGGAAAGTGCAAAGGAAAGGTAAGTCTGGACAAGTCCTTCCTTCCCCCTGCCCCGCAACAAAAAAAAAGACACTTTACAAGGACTGTACAAAATAGTTGCCATGCAGAAGTCACTTTTGTTGTGTGTTTTTTAAGATGAGCTTCTTGTGGTGTGTCATTTGTGCACAATGGCTCATCATGAAGAGAATGCTATTTTCTACCCCTAAAACCCAGTCACCATTAAACAGTTTTATCAGAGCCTAGGGCTTGCCGATCAGAAGGTCGGCTGTTTGAATCCAAATGCCTTGATGAGCTCCTACTGCTCAGTCCCTGCTCCTGCCAACCTAGCAGTTCAAAAGCACATCAAAGTGCAAGTAGATAAATAGGTACCGCTCCGGCGGGAAGGTAAACAGCGTTTCCGTGCGCTGCTCTGGTTTAGCCAGAAGTGGCTTGCCACATGACCCGGAAGCTGTATGCTGGCTCCCTCGGCCAGTAAAGCGAGATGAGCGCCGCAACCCCAGAGTCGTTCGCGACTGGACCTAACGGTCAGGGGTCCCTTTACCCTTTACCTTTCTTGTGGTGGATGTATCCTCACGAGTCATTTGTGCACAATGGCTCATCATGAAGACAATGCTATTTTCTGCCCCTAAAAACCAGTCACCATTAAACGGGTTTTATCAGATAAGGAGGATTTGATCAATTTTCTATCGTTCACTATTGCCGGGCATCTGCAAACTTCACTGAGGAAGAATTTCCACAAAAGTGTAGCTGTAATAATGGCAGCCGCTCCCCCTCCCATGCCAAGTAGCACCTTGGGGAGAGGGGAGGATTGTCAGCTGGAAAACAATGTGAGAGGCAAGGGTTATGTCCACCACTGGCACACACACACCTCCAGTTCAGTCTCAATCTCAATGGTGCCTATGGCTTCAACGGTTTAAAACAAGCATCTTAATTGGAGTCACCAAGTTAAGAGGCACCCTGTGAAGTTTGCAGGACCCTGCAAACATCAGTTTATTACAACAAAGCATTGCTTCATATAACAGCCCAAATGGTGAAAATAACAGGGCTCTCTGAAAGGCCATTGTGGCTCGATTCCTTTGCCATTCCATGCCTAGTGGGAGAGCTGATTCAAAGGGAGAAAGGCAGACAGACGAGGACCTTTTCCATTCCGTGCACAGAGTTAAACCTGAAATGGGTTGATCGCAGGAGAATCCGGACTCCATTGACTCTGACAAATGTCTCTAACGTTATTCAAGAAGCTGACCTTTTGTTATCTCTTATTGTGCACCTTCCCTTTGAATCAGATTTGACTGTTACTTCAGGTACAATAACAAACACTGTCACAGGAACCATCTTTGCAATAAATAAATATTGAAGTTGCGGGGGAGAGGGGGGGGAGAGGCAAAACGGGCTGGCATGCACTCGCAGCAACTTTGCGGCAGCTACAGAGAGCAAGTCCTGACCTTTCTGCTGAGCAAATTCACCTCTGCAGACCAAACTAGACAATATGCTAGATGTGTAATTGTATTTAATATGCCTAGCTCCCCTCCCCTCCTTTTAAGAAGAAGCTGTGGGGAAGGGGGAGGAGCATCTGCAGAATCTTTCCCACCCTGAAACCCTCTCCCTCTCCATGAAGTTGCTATTCGACTCCAGAGCGAAGCCACACAAGACAAGTCCATGATGGCATTCTTCACTCATAAAATCAAGTGAAGGAAATACTGCTTGATGGAAATTGCCATGGCATTACACGGGCCTATATGTTTGGGGGGGGGGGTGAATTTCCATAGGGAGGAATATAAGAATCAGTGGCACAAATATAAGATACAGGACACCTGGATTGCCAGCGGTACATGTGAAAAGGATCTAGGGGTCTTAGTAGACCACAAGCTTAACATGAGCCAACAGCGTGATGCAGCAGCAAAAAAAGCTAACACTATTTTAGGCTGCATCAACAAAAGTCTAGTGTCCAGATCAAGGGAAGTAATAGTACCGCTTTACCCAGGTGGCACTGTGGGTTAAACCACAGAGTCTAGGGCTTGCCAATCAGAAGGTTGGCGGTTCGAATCCCTGCGATGGGGTGAGCTCCCGTTGCTCGGCCAAGCTCCTGCCCACTAGCAGTTCGAAAGCACGTCAAGTGCAAGTAGATAAATAGGAACCGCTCTGGCGGGAAGGTAAATGGCGTTTCCGTGCACTGCTCTGGTTTCGCCAGAAGCGGCTTTGTCATGCTGGCCACATGACCCGGAAGCTGTCTGCGGACAAACGCCGGCTCCCTCGGCCTATAGAGCGAGATGAGCGCCGCAACCCCAGAGTCGGACACAACTGGACCTGCTGGTCAGGGTTACCTTTTACCTTTATTCTCCCTTGGACAGAGCACACCTGGAATACCATGTCCAGTTCTGGGCACCATAATTTAAGAAGGATGTTGACAAGCTGGAACGTGTGCAGAGGAGGGCAACCAAAATGATCAAGGTTCTGGAAACGACTGAGGGAAAAGAGGAGACTGAGAGGGATATGACAGCCATCTTCAAATATCTAAAGGGCTGTCACATGGAAGATGGAACAAGCTTGTTTTCTCCTGCTCCGTAGGACATCAACCAATGGATTCAAGTACACTGAAGGAGATCCACCACCCACCCACCTCCTCCCCCCCTTTCTGCCTAATGTCTCAACAACCAACATTGATCTGTAAAAATGTTACAGAAAAATGCGAGAGACACTGTACACCTGTAAACTAAGAAAATCTCGGAACATTAGGAAGAACTTTCTGTACACCTGTAAACTAAGAAAATCACGGAACATTAGGAAGAACTTTCAGCCAGTAACAGCTGTTTGACAGTGGAATAGACTCCCTGGAGAGGTTGTGGACTCTCCTTCCTTGGAGGTTTTTAAACAGAGGTTGGATGGTCACATATCAATGATGCTTTAGTTGAGATTCCTGCATTGCAGGATGGGGTCCCTTCCAACTTTACAATTCTATGATTCTATTAGCTTTCAAGAAGTTTGAGCTGAGACAAGGAGCAATTTTGAAAACAGCACTCTCTCCTCACAAAAGATACCGTGGTAGTCTGAATAAAATGCTAGTGTCCCTCTGAATTCCTCAGATGTTGTGCCGAAGAAGGAAACCCAAACTTTCCTTCAAATTTCTCATTATGCAAAATGCAGCAATACATCAATGTGCAGAACTCTGAGAAAATTTTCTATCCTTATGGAAGTCCTTTGTTTAAGAATGACTAGACTTTATACCAGGAGAGCCACATTTGTCTCGCCAGAGTGGCGCATGCTCTGGTTATCTCTTGTTTGGATTACTGCAATGTGCTCTATGTGAAGGTGACCTGGAAACTACAACTAATCCAGAATGCGGCAGCTAGACAGGTGACAGGACTGGGAGCGACCGCCGAGACCACATAACACTGGTCTTGAAAGACCTACATTGGCTCCCAGTACATTTCCGAGCACAATTCAAAGTGTTGGTGCTGACCTTTAAAGCCCTAAACGGCCTCAGCCCAGTATACCTGAAGGAGCGTCTCCACCCCCATCTTCTGCCCAGACACTGAGGTCCAGCTCTGAGGGCCTTCTGGCGGTTCCCTCACTGTGAGAAGCCAAGTTACAGGGAACCAGGCAGAGGGCCTTCTCGGTAGTGGCACCTGCCCTGTGGAACGCCCTCCCACCAGATGTCAAAGAGAACAACAACTACCAGACTTTTAGAAGACATCTGAAGGCAGCCCTGTTTAGGGAAGCTTTTAATGTTTGATAGATTATTGTATTTTAATATTTTGTTGGAAGCTGGCCCAGAGTGGCTGGGGAAGCCCAGCCAGATGGGTGGGGTATAAATTATAATTATTATTATTATTATTATTATTATTATTATTATTATTATTATTATTTCTCCCTTCCAAGTTAAAAGCAACTGAAATGTACTCTGATGGATGAGGGTCGGTCACAATCCATTCACACATCCAGCAATACAAACACACACACACACACACACACACACCCCTAACTGGCCACTGGCCAGACAAAAACAAAACTAATCCCTGTCCTCTCCCCCACAACCCCAAGGCACTTTTTCCCATTAATTTTTCACTTCCTCATTCAGGCATTCGCTCGTCTCATGTTCCCTAGCCCTTTGCCCCAAATGGAGCGAAACCCATCCACAACATATGCAGTTCTCCATTTTCTATCCACACACTCTCCAGCCTGGATACATACTTGTCATGTGGATACCAGTTCAACAGGCAAATTTAACAACTCTGCATCTAGCCCCTCAACAGCAAGGAAAAATACTGTACTCTCCATGCAGAAATATCTCCATAACCTCCCGACTTGCGCAAGTCTCCCTTCCCCAAAGATCCCTTTTCTTGAGGGCAGCAGGTTCCCTTTGATCCTGCCCAAGTTCTATCGATAAACACAGAGTGCCCCAAAAGCCTAGTCGTCTTTGCCAAGCTTTGCAAAAGGGCATGGACCAAGACAGGGAGGTGGCGACTGTGGGTGCAACAGCAAACAGCATCTTGGGTTTCCTATTACTGCTGCCACAAGATTGCTGTGAAAAACCTGGGGGAAGGGAGTGTCAGGAAACGTCCTACTCATGAGTAGGACCCTGGCAGAGACGCATGCCCAACTGTCATGTTCCCTCCATCTTGGGCGATCATTCGGGAGCTTCAAATGCATTCTTTAACCCGAACACCACAGCGACTGATGCCAGAAGACATCAGCACACTTAGGGATCCACAGAGGTTTGCACAGCTGCGTAACAGAACTCAGCAACTCAGCATTTACGCTAATCTACTTTATTTACATATAAACACACACAGAGCACGTCAACATGGCTCCCTCTCTCTCTAGCATCAGGCAGCAAAGAGAAAGAACAAAGGACAATAGTCCCACTTCAGGGAACACAGTAATACAAACATCCTGTATTCGTCACATCCCATTCCTGTGGAATCAAAACAAATACCCAGTCATGTGATAGACAATAAACCCATGACTGCACATGGGGAATGAATCTCCAACAGGGGGTGGGACTTCTGATCATCAAGCCCAAGAGGCTCAGTGATTTGGACCACAGCACCACCGGCATCCCTTACCATGCTGATACAAGTGTAGCAATGGGCAGGCAGATCGAGCCTGCACCCAACAGCAAACTACCGTAATCTGTGGAGAAAGTGCACCAAGTTTAATGGAGATCAATCAACCCAATGAAAATAGTTGTAGCGGTCAAGGCAGTTCAGGTGCTGACCAATTGCCTGGTCAGAATATTTAGCTATTACACTTCTCTTGGGAACCATTGTTCTGGGAGTGGGATAGTAACCATCTGTGAAAATTATGTTGGAGCTCACCAACCCCACTTCCAAGAACTATAGTTCTCAAAAGAAAAGAGACTGTAATGTGGCTATGTTACTCCTTATGTTCCATTTAACTGCATGCCTTGCAATGTCAACATGCTCCTTGCAGTTACTGCAATGTATAGAGAAAGACCTTTCTATTAAATAAGAATTCTTTTGGAATGTTTGCTTGGTAGATAATGATGTTGTTATCCTGAGAGTGAACAGATGCCCTCTTCAGCATCCGCAGCAGCTGCCCAGAGGAACTGAAATCCAGTCTTTGCAGAAGGCTCCAGCACACATGACATTTAAAAATGGGCTATCACATTCTTACTACCTGTCAAGTAATGCAACGTGACAGATGAATCCGGTTCCTGGTGCACTGCAGCAGCGCAAAAAAGGGGGGGGAGTTTCTCCCACTAAATCAAGATGTGTTGCACTTCCTGTCTTGGGGACAAACTTTTAAATTCTCATTTGTTCCTAACAATGCTTTCTAATGGGCTTGATCGCAGCACTGTGCTACTGCAACCCCTTGATCACAAGTTGCATGCAAACATGCACATGCATTCTACTGTACAGACGCATGTAACAATATATTTAGCTCAGAGTCAAAGGGTATCGCATGGAGATTCCACACATACAGTGCCGGATTTACGAATAAGCTAAACAAGCTATAGCTTAGGGCCGCACTCTCTGGGGGCCCCCAAAAAAATTTTAAAGGGAAAAAACCTGGATGTACCGGTACATTTCCAAAATATAAGATAAAAAACTAAAATAAAATAAAACCTACATACAGCAACAGTGTTTTGTGTTGTGTAGGCTCCTATTTGTTATGTGCAAATGGCTTTAGATACCTATTAGGTCCATAAATTACCATATAGCATATATTCAACACAAAAAACAGTGGACAATTTGTTGTTGACAAAGGACAGCTGGACATATAAAGGGCCCCATTACCTTCAGTAGCTTAGGGCTTCATCAAATGTAAATCTGGCCCTGCACATATATAGGGGTAACTGGGTAATTAGCACCCAAGTAAAGGCAATAGGGACATGGGTGGCGCTGGGGACATGGGTGGCATTGTGGGTTAAACCACAGAGCCTAGGGCTTGCTGATCAGAAGGTCGGCGGTTCGAATCCCCGCGATGGGGTGAGCTCCCGTTGCTCGGTCCCTGCTCCTGCCAACCTAGCAGTTTGAAAGCACGTCAAAGTGCAAGTAGATAAATAGGTACCACTCCAGCAGGAAGGTAAACGGCGTTTCTGTGTGCTGCTCTGGTTCACCAGAAGCGGCTTAGTCATGCTAGCCACATGACCCGGAAGCTGTACGCCGGCTCCCTCAGCCAATAAAGCGAGACAGACAGAAAAAAGATAGTAAAGTTAGACAATGATAGAATAAGAATGTAAATTAGAGGATTATAAATAAGAATGTTTAAAATGATTTGGAAGACTGCTAAAGATGTATTATAATGAAATCAGCAAAGAGGGATTAGAGGAAGTCATGAAACAAAGTGAGAAAGAATAAGAAAGTTTTTATATAAGTTTTTATATATGTTTTTAGAAATAAGATGTATTTTTCTTGTTATAGAAAATAAGTTTTAATTGTTTCAATATGTGAAAAATTAATAAAAAAATTATATGCAGAAAACTGAATTTGTGTATGGAGAGGAATTTGGCAAATGAGACTAAACTCGGAAAGAGGCAGGAACAGGCATGGCTGAAGAAGTTAAGAGATGCACCAATATCACCTCTCCCAGAGTCTGAGAGAAGAAGCTGGGGCAGAGTCCAAAGATCATCCTTGATACAAGCTTCCTGGAAAAGTCCTGGAGATGCTACCTCTGTGGAGCCAAGGCTGGCTCAGCTCTGCAGGCTTCCTTAAATGGAGTTAGGAAGGGAATCCTTTGGGGAGGTGTGCCCTTGGAAGGAACGCTAACTAAACCAAACCAGCAAAGATGGAGAAGGAAAAAGCATCCTGGAATCTGGGAATGAAGGAAACCAAAGGGGATGGTAGCAGCTGGAATGTCCCACAAAGTAATCATCCTTGACTCGTGAAATGCACCCTTTGAAGATCCACCTATAACTAAACCTAACCAGGGAACCTACTTATTGGTTAAATTGTTAATTGGAGGATTGCAGAGAAAAACAGGGTCCTGATGAGCATTTGAGTTGCCATGGGTGTGGAATGAATAGGGAGAAGGCTGAGTTCTTGTGTATACAGTGGTACCTCTGGTTAAGTACTTAATTCGTTCTGGAGGTCCGTTCTTAACCTGAAACTGTTCTTAACCTGAAGCACCACTTTAGCTAATGGGGCCTCCCGCTGCCGCTGCGCCGCCAGAGCACGATTTCTGTTCTTATCCTGAAGCAAAGTTCTTAACCTGAAGCGTTATTTCTGGGTTAGCGGAGTCTGTAACCTGAAGCGTATGTAACCCGAGGCGCCACTGTACTCATGGATAATCATGGGTGGTGGCTTGTGTTACATTAGATCTCATCAAATATTATTAGGTGCATTATTAACATTTTATTAACTTTCAAAAAAAAATAACAAACAACAATAATATTCACAACAAAATAAAAAAATAAAAATGCACACTTCTGCATGCACACGAAGGCTCATATCAAGAACAAACTTAGTTGGTCTCTAAGGTGCTACTGGAAGGATTTTTTATTTTTTATTTTATTTTTTTGACTATGGTAGACCAACACGGCTACCTACCTGTAAATAATATTCACATTTAACAATTTAAACCATAAATCTTAATTGACTTCTCTCCTCTCCCCTTCCTGGTTCCATTATTTTACTCTTATTCATGCATGTCCTTAAAATCTTATATTCGTAGCAATCCAATTTTTAAAACCTTTAATCATCCGATTACAAGTGGCTTTTAAAAGTTCAACTAATGTAAAAACCTAAACACAAAGCTCGCAAACATTTCCCTTATTAAAGAAAGAAAGAAAGAAACCAATGTCTTTTGGGTTTCAATTTATCTAGTACGTCCTGCATAGTTCACTAACTTATTTTACCAATATTCTTCGTCTTCTTTGGCCGTGGCTTCTTCCTTCTGTGGGGATGGGCATACAGGTATATTATTAGGTGCATTATTGCCCTTATGCCAGGACTGCTTCCAAAAAATAGCGGACAAGCGGGGGGAGGGGTTAAATTAAATTAAATTACAGTGGTACCTTGACTTACGGATTACTCAACATACAAATTTTTTGACTTACGAATGAAAAAAGTGCCGGCACGCCTATGAATTTTTCGACATCCGAAGGACATCCGTTGGCAGTTTTAGATGGGGTTTACTCGACTTACGAATTTTAGATGCGGTTTACTCGACTTACGAATTTTTCCGAATTTTTCGTTTCCAATGCATTCCTATGGGGAAATCGCTTTTTTTGACTTACGAATTTTTCGACCTACGAATGTGCATTCAGAACAGATTAAATTCATAAGTCGAGGTACCGCTGTATATATTTTCTTACAAACATTTTAACACGTATTAAAATGCCATTTCATCATACAGCTTTTGAATTTAAAAAAAATGTCCAATATTTTGTGGGCAAAAAAACAGTGAACAAAATGTGAAAAAGTGGACTGTCCACTCAAATAGTGGACACCTGGCAACCCTACACCCTGTTCCAAAATCTGGTCAGGGCCTCGGCAGTTTCACTAACTTTGTCCACTAGAAAATCCCCCAGAGACGTCCGTGCTTGTTCTTTTTAGAGTTTTGGCAGGCACACGTGCTGCCCGCGAGTAATTTTTTTTGTTGCCGCAGCTGCCCTTAGGTTGGTCTGGTTGCTATGAGTCTGCCTCTCAATCCAAAGCCCTTCCTAAACGGGCTGACTGGGAAGCCAGTGATGGTGGAGCTGAAGTGGGGGATGGAATACAAAGACTACCTTGTCTCCATCGATGGCTACATGAACATAGAATCATAGAGATGGAAGAGACCACAAGGGCCATCCAGTCCAACCCCCTGCCAAGCAGGAAACACCATCAAAGCATTCCTGACAGGTGGCTGCCAAGCCTCTGCTTAAAGACCTCCAAAGAAGGAGACTCCACCACATGCAGCTTGCAAATGCAGAATAATATATTGATGGTGCATTATCTGGACACCTTGGTGAACTTCTGATAAGGTGCAATTATGTCCTTTATATAAGGGGTGTGGAAGAAGGAGGAGGAGGAGGAGGAGAAATGAGAGAATAACTATTTTGGGGGGAAAGTTGTTGTTTTTTAACTGTGCTAAGAAATTTGGTTGTCCGGTTTTGTTGGTTTGCTTTTTGAAGGTTTTGTCGAGTGACATTTTTTTATGGTCAAAAAATAAACATTGTCATTGAAGAAAAAGAAAGAAAGAAAGAAAGAAAGAAAAGAAAGAAAGAAAGAAAGAAAGAAAGAAAGAAAGAAAACCCCCAGAGCATTCATTACCTTTGAAATGACGGTTGGATTTTGCCCTGGTTCTGCTCAGTTTTGCCTCTGTTTTTTTATTCCAAAGAATGCTGTTGGTTGCCTACCTTAAGTTACCCAAGATCTACAGTGGTACCTCAGGTTAAGAACTTAATTCGTTCTGGAGGTCCGTTCTTAACCTGAAACCGTTCTTAACCTGAGGTACCACTTTAGCTAATGGGGCCTCCCGCTGCCACCACGTGATTTCTGTTCTCATCCTGAGGTAAAGTTCTTAACCCGAGGTACTACTTCCAGGTTAGCGGAGTCTGTAACCTGAAGTGTTTGTAACCCAAGGTACCACTGTAATTTACATGTAGGTATATGCACAGGGGCGTCTTACCCATAGAGGCTAGTGGCGCGGGGCGCCAGGGCACCAAGTTCTGGAAGGCGCCAGGGAAGAGGCGGAGGCTGGATGTGGCGCCTCCCGGCATCATCTCGCTGCCCTCACCCGCCTCTGCCATGCTGCGCCAAAGCAGTGCCACGCCCAGAGCCTCTGTCTGCCGTGGCCGCCACAGCACGAAGTGGCCAGCTGAGCCAGGAGGCACCGCGTCCAGCCTCTGCCTCTTCCCCACCGGAGGAGCCGCTGCCCACCTCCTCCAGCCCCACCGGCAGCACCGTCCTCCCTAAAAAACTCAGGGGGGGGGTTGCCAGAGGGAGCTTTGCTCCACAGCGCCAGATATGATTAAGATGGCCCTGTATATGCAGATTAATACCAAGGCTTCATGGGGCCTGCCAGGTCTCACGTCGCAGCTGCCAATATGTATACTGAAATTATAATAAAACACCTTATTTGTAGGGCAGTCGTATTGCCCTATTTTTATTTTATTTTAGCCAAAAGAACCACCCCCCTCTGAACTTTTAGTTCAGTAGAGAGCAGCTTAAATGATGAACACAGGATACAACCAAGCAGTAGAGAGCCTTCATCAACACATAAACAAGTAGAGGTTTTGCCAAGTGGCGTCCTTATTTTTATCTGCTAAATGTCAGAATCGGAGCTACAAATCCATCTATGAAAGTGTGAAGACTGACAAAAAGAGTGCGCCACGCTGCACATGGGAGGGAGGCGGACACAGTAAGGAATGTTTGCGCAGAAGAAGAGGAAGAGCAGGTTATGAAGGCTACCACAGCCTCTCTAAGCATATGTACGGTTGATAGATGACTCCGGTTTCTGATAGCACACAACTGCCTCAATTTTTATCCAAGTTTCGATGTTTCAACTACACATCACATGCTAGAGTGTGTAAGGAAAGCCCAGTGACCCATTTACTTGCTGCAAAGCAGCGTTGGGAAGGGACAATTTGGAGAGGAAAAGCAAGGGGCAGGGCGATCGCTCAACTCTTCCAACCCACCACTTCTTTTTCATAACTAGCAAAATACTCGAATAATAATATGCAAATTATACTGACCTGATTTTGAGGAACTGAAAAAGCCAGCTCATTCACAGGCCGCCACTGCTTATGCTCTGAAAGCACCCTCCGAGTTCCACATTTCTTTCAGTTTCATTGGGAACGGCGGTGGGTCTTTCTGCCGTCACACAGATGGAGTTTGGGCTTCATTTCAGACCCGCCCATTGGCTTCAGTCTAGACTCACAATCCTATTTTCATTCGAGCTGCCGTGCCCCATGAAACCTCACCATTGCCTGTGTCCTGAGGACACTTAGGAAAGCATGTTACACAGTCCCCTACCATCACCAGGTTGTGGGACCTCAGCGTTAAAGCAGAACAAGGAGAGTTCAGTTTCACGGCCAAATAGCTTTATTGCTATTTTGCTAGAGAAAATGGAGTGCCCGGAATTCATTCATGCCTCTGCCTTGTTGCAAACCATCCCAATCTCTGAGCGGTGCAAGATTCCAGGCGTTTTAGGCACTTGGGTTTCCTCAGAATGAGGGACAGTGGAGACTTTAAGAAGAAGAAGAGAAGAGTTTGGATTTGATATCCCGCTTTATCAATACCCGAAGGAGTCTCAAAGTGGCTAACATTTTCCTTTCCCTTCCCACAACAAACACTCTGTGAGGTGAGTGGGGCTGAGAGACTTCAGAGAAGTGTGACTAGCCCAAAGTCACCCAGCAGCCTGCATGTGGAGGAGTGGAGACGTGAACCCGGTTCACCAGATTATGAGTCTACAACTCTTAACCACTACACCACACTGGCTCTCATGCTTTATTTGCCCATAACTACAACCTGAATCTACAATGGAGGGGCTCACAGTATTAACACCCCAAGAAGGTCATGCTTCTCCCATAACTGCAGCCTCGGATTCAAGGGCACCCTGTGCAAAGCCAAAATTCAGTGCTCCCCCCACCGCCTTCTGTTCTACCCATACACTATGTCATAATAGCAATGGCCTGTGGTGCCCCACTTGGCTCAGCACCCAAGTGTGGGGGGAGCTGTTGCGCTGCCCGAAATACGCCTGTGCCGGTATTGGACATGAACTGGGTTGCCATATGTCCAGGAAATCCCGGACATGTCCTCTTTTTGGGAGACAACATCCCCATCCAGGGGGATTTTTACATTTTAAAGGAAATGCTTAGGTTTTGGGGGAGTTGTTAGTTTGTTTGCTTGGGGGCGGTTGGCTTGGGTACAAGTGGCATGGGCTCAGGCTGTTCTGCACACCACAGCCACTGCCAGCCCGAGCCGGGGAACGAGGCGCACAGGCACGGGCTGGCAGCGTCTTGGGCTGTCCTCTTTTTTGCTTGTCAAGATATGGTAACCCTAGACCTGAACGATTTCCTGTTATACTTGCGGGGGGGGGGGAGGATGAGAAAGGGAAAATTTCTCTTCCTACCCACTAAGAGTATACAGCCACATGGGGGCCACACTCCCACCAAAACACTATAAGCTGTTAGGGGCTCAAAATGGCAGCCACTTGCCCCCCCCAACTGTCCTCCCCATCCCCACAATGGACACCCCCAGCGTTCCATTAATCTGGCAAGTCAATAGAAGCAGACACTTGTCACACCATCTGGGGTTTGTTTGTTTTTTAATTAATTTGCAAACAGATAGACTTCTCTTGTCTAAGGAGACCCCCTAAGGATGAAGAAAGCACTGTTTTGTTATTGGCCCCATTTGGCCTCCAAGCTGATAGGCGCTGGAGTTTGCTATTAGAGAGGGTGATAATTACTCCTTCTATAATGAATATATCTAATAAAGTAAAGTAGCCGCGCTGGCGTAGGAATGTTTTGTTCTGTTTTTGAAAAAGGCAACCAGAGAGGTGTTTTTTCAAGCACTTCCACAACCACGTTGGGCAAAAGATTCCTGCATTTCAGGGGGTTGGAGTAGATGACCCTCGGGATCCCTTTTTGGGCCTGCAACTTCTATTTACTGGTCCTGTTCGTGTGCCTTGAACGGAAACCTGACACGCAGAAATTCAGCAAGCGTAGCTTTTCCTGCCTTTTTAGGCATAGAAAAGCTTTACCTGTTGAATCTCTGCGCGTGCCGGTCTGCTGATAAGAGTACAGGAACAGTACAAAGACACGACGGAGTTGATGGGACTTATTTCCCAGGGCCGACGGCAGCAAGTTTTTGCAGCCAAGGGAAGAGCTCAGTGAAATCCTGAAGCATTGCACAAGCTGAACAACAGGGAGCAGGGCCTTTGTCAATCACAATGCATGTCCCAGAGTAAAATGGGGAGCAAGCAGCCTCACAAAATGTTTTATTTGTATTTAAGCAAATAGCAGAATGCTCCATCCAGTACTTCTGTGTAGGGGCGTAACAAGGTAAATTGGCACCCGGAGGCAAAAATTTTTTTGTCACCCACACCCAGAGGCATAGGAAGGTCAGGTGGTACCCGGTGTGGAAAATTTCTTGTCACCACCCCCCATTGATCCCCCCCCTGCAAAAATGGTTTTACGTTATTTCATATTTTCTTACAAAGGAATAATAACAAGTAATAATAAAAAACTTTTATTTATATCCCGCCCTCCCCGGCCAAAGTCGGGCTCAGGGTGGCTAACATCAGATACATAACATTGGTATAAAATCAAACAATAATTAAATTACCTCCTAAAAACATCTCAAAATCAAATTAAAGTCTAATTAGATGGCTTTCCACAGGGTTAGGGTTGGGAACAGTAAGTGCTCCACTGAACTGAAATTTCAGCCTTC
Organism: Lacerta viridis; assembly: GCA_900245905.1. NCBI lineage: Eukaryota > Metazoa > Chordata > Lepidosauria > Squamata > Lacertidae > Lacerta > Lacerta viridis. The sequence continues at coordinate 395,067 of OFHU01004114.1, read as the reverse complement.
ACGACATAGGAAAACAGCCAAGTGAACAGCTATTTTGGTGGAGGAGGGTCAAGATATTAACCGATATGCATGAAATTTCATATATAGCTATATAATCCCTAGTATAGTAAGATAAGACCTTCGGAGCAGGCATTTTTTTAAAAAAATAGTTTTTTATGAACCACCCTAGTAGGGCTGTAATTGTTCCTTGATAATTTGTCACCCCTTCCATTATGGAACATGGGGCGACCCGCCCCCTACACTCCCTTGCTACGCCCCTGCTTCTGTGCCTCTAATAAACATGCCTACATGTGTAAAAAAAGGGGGGCTAGTTCTCAAACTAGGGAACTTGCATCGACCGTACCCAGAAGGACAGGGCACAATGGCTGTAGCTCCCACCAGCTGAGGGTCCATCTTGGAGGAAGGTGATGAAAAGAGGAGGGACAGGGCAGGAGGTATAGCTCAGCATACTACCTGCCTCCATCCCAATTTAACTACCTGAATGAATGAATGAATGAATGTTTATTATTACAGCCAAACAGCCAGCAATGATCTGAAACTACCAGACATTTATTTCCAAAACTCCCAGTCACCAGAACACTTGAGTGTCAAATGACCCATATTTTAATTTCATTTCCGAAGACATAGTAGCAGGTGGGTTTCACCCAGCCAGAACCAAACGCTGGCTGCAACTTACCCACTCTCTTTCAAGCAGGGCACCCATGCATTAAAAAAAATGAATGAGAAGCAGGAATTTAGCAAAGGAAGCTTCCCCCATGTCACTGTATTTACATGCCAAGAGGAGCTTTACACACCGAATCTCCCTATAACGGCTAACATTACAGGAAACCCCTACAAGGAAGAAAAGTTGGCAACTCTATTAGACCAATATTATCCATCACTGGATACACAAATGTATTTTTTGAGTGGTGTGGGGGCACGGAATTACTACTGAACAGTTGCGGGTCCTGTGTTAGTCTACCTTTTTTTTTACCTTTTAGCCACCCCGTGATCAGATTAATCACCCCATTATTACCCCACAACCAATAATACGGGTGAACTTCAGGATAGAAGACTTCTGCTGAAATCTCTTGCCTGACTCTGCCATCACCTGCAGTACTGATTCCAATAACTCTGCCTTCTCTGTGCCTCGCACAATATCCCCAGCTCTTGTTAACTGAGAACATCCATTTAATGAGTATCTTACAGTGTCTTTCCCCCTGGAAGTACCCAAGTATGGTAATAATAATAATAATAATAATAATAATAATAATAATAATAATAATTTATTACTTTATACCCAGCCCATCTGGCCGGCCCTCCCCAGCCACTCTGGGTGGCTCCCAACAGGATATTAAAAACACAGTAAAACATCAAACATTAAAAACTTCCCTAAACAGGGCTGCCTTCAGATGTCTTCTAAAAGTCAGATAGTTGTTTATTTCCTTGACATCTGGTGGGAGGGCGCCACCACCGAGAAGGCCCTCTGCCTGTTATGCATAGAATCATTGAGTTGGAAGAGACCACAAGGGCCACCCAGTCCAACCCCCTGCCAAGCAGGAACTGTGCAGTGCCAGCACAGTTTTTTTCCTAGAAGAAAATCACTATCTAACATTTTATGAAGCACATGCTCTTCCAAACAGCCACCTGAGGCAGGTCATTAGCATTCTCAATGGAGACATCGTCAGGGCCCCAGGACTGGTAGAGATGAGCCAAAAGTCACCTTTCCAAGCTGCTTAAGGATCCCTTGAAAGGCACTCCTGCCACTACTCCAGGCCTCTCTGCCCCCTGGTCCCCAAAAAACCCAAATGTAAATGCAATGAGCAGCATGTGACATCACTGTGCGTTGTCGCCTCGTTGTTGGCTGGGGAAAACACAGTGCGCAATGATGCCATGCCATGCCATGCCATGCCATGCGTTGGGCTGTATCCAAGGTAGCGCTAAGTAACACACTCCCTTTTCCCTCTCCCTGCACCACCTAAATCTGTTCTGGGGTTTCCTTCAACCCTCCGGAGCATATTTTGGGAGTGCACGGGGATGTGAGAGGTGGTAAAGAAGTTCTGTTGCTCATGCAGGAATCCTTGCACGGACAGAACGGATCGTATACAACCCTATGCGTGACAGAACGTGGTAGCTGGAGATCGCCTAGTAACAGGGGCGTAGCAAGGGGGCGAGGGGGGCGGCCCGCGCCGTGTTCCATAATGGAGGGGGTGACAAATTATCAAGGAACATTTTTTTTTGAAAAAAAATATTGCTGGAAATTTTTGTTTTATTTTTTTTGTTGAAAATGCCTGCTCCGAAGGTCTTATCTTACTATACTAGGGATTATATAGCTATATATGAAATTTCATGCATATCGGTTAATATCTTGACCCTCCTCCACCAAAATAGCTGTTCACTTGGCTGTTTTCCTATGTCGTGAAGGCTGAAATTTCAGTTCAGTGGAGCACTTACTGTTCCCAACCCTAACCCTGTGGAAAGCCATCTAATTAGACTTTAATTTGATTTTGAGATGTTTTTAGGAGGTAATTTAATTATTGTTTGATTTTATACCAATGTTATGTATCTGATGTTAGCCACCCTGAGCCCGACTTCGGCCGGGAGGGTGGGATATAAATAAAAGTTTTTTTTATTATTACTTGTTATTATTCCTTTGTAAGAAAATATGAAATAACGTAAAACCATTTTTGCGGGGGGGAATCAATGGGGGGGTTGACAAGAAATTTTCCACACCGGGTACCACCTGACCTTCCCATGCCTGGGGGGGGGGTTGACAATAATTTTTTTGCCCCCGGGTACCAATTTACCTTGCTACGCCCCTGCCTAGTAAGTTTGATCGCAATTTGTGAGGGAAGAGAGGCAGAGACACATGGTGAAGAAGCAAGCCCACATCTCTCCTACTGTCTGAGTAAGCCCATAGGAAGAAGGCTGGGCAGCATCCAAACACAGGACTTGGGTGTCTCAGTCCAAAAATACTTTAGTGCTCCACTATGTACTTCCTGTGGCAAGTAGGTCACATACAAATATAGCACCTTTACTTACCTCGCTAAATCTAAATGCAACAAATCCATGGTATGCTCTCTTGCTTTGCCCAAAGTCTCAGGTCTAGTCCTCAAGAAGGGGATAAATGTGTACTTAGTACTTCAGGCTGCAGGTTTGCTTGCAAGATTACGGGCTCCTCCATTTAACAATAACAGCAACTCAGTACATGGAAAACTAGGCTTTTTGCCCTTCTCTTGCCACATGCTAGTTTTCTTTGTCAAGGTAAGTTTTCAAGGGCTCCCGTATACAATCTGAGGCGGCGCACTGCACTGGTTCCCTATTTCCACGAGACGATTGTGGTTCTTGGGGTTGGAGGAAAGGCTGCCCCCCCCCAGTCTGAAATTGTTTAGCACGGAAGAAGCTAAGAGATGACTTTCATTCACCTGTTTCTGACAAGCAAGTCTTTGGTAAAATCGCTGTTAGACGCCGCATCACCATTCTATCACACTGACTATTTGAATAACAAACTCAAAAGCTCTCCTCAAACTTTAAAGAAATCCCACAGACAAAGCTCCACGAATGCAGTGCTTTCCCAGTTAGAAAGCAGCATCTGATTTAACAATGCATAAATTTAATTCTCTTCTCATCAGCAGGGTTAGACATCTGGCAAGTGCTCCCCCCACACACACACACACTTCTGATTTCCCCCCCCCCGTGCCTAGGTTGTTCAATTGCTATTTGCATCAAAAACCAGAAATTTGAAACCCTTCGTGAAATACTTACTCCCAAAGCCTGTGGGAAACTTAATGAAGTGTGGATAATTCCCGTACATGTTTAATCTTCAGTTCATCTCTTCATTGCAATCGCAGGGGGTGCCTCCAAGATCCTTAAAAGTCTTCCGTTTTGCTTAGCAAACCTGAAACTCTCTCCAGCGATTCCAGGCTAGCTGCCACTTCGAGTGGAGAAGAAATTGTGTAGAGAAGCTCTGCTTACCCCGAAGACAGTGGCTGGAAGAATCAGGCGGTTTTCAGCTGCTCCTCCTTTCCCATTCTGTTATGGGCAGGGCTTTTCTCTCTTTCTCTGTGTGTGTGTGTTCTCTGCAAACTTGCAGTGTGTTATATTGGTAGCTTAATCCATCAGCGACAAGACCAATCAATGCATCACAGCACTGGTATAGGTCACAAATCAAAAGCTGGGGGAATTAAATGGGGGAAGGGGAGGGTGAGGGTATTATTTGAAGTATGTACTAATAAAAAAAAATCAATGCTGTGTGGAGTAATTAATTGAGGGGGCGACATATGGCTACACTTACAGGCAGCTGTTTCTGTGTTGATGTCAGAGAACAACTGTCATACAAAATTGGCAATATTTATCAGTTATGATTAAACCAAACTTTTCTTGATGTAATGCATTGTGTGAGTTCCACCTACGTAGGGGCTGCTGGCTTTATTTTGGCATGATTTCCATGTCCTTAACACAAGGCACAAATTTAAACAAGAGAAGCCTCTCCTGTGCCATCTCCACTATTTAGGGAAAGGCAGACCTGTTGGAGGTGTTAATATACTGTTCAGGTGTAAAAAGTGCAGGAATCCTGTCCAGATTTTTTTTAAAAAAAGTGGGGATTAAAGTGACTCTGCATTTACATAAAAAGTGTTACACAGAAATCTAAAATTTGGTAGATTGCAAACAAGGAAAATAGATTTTATTGGCCAACTGTTCATGTATTTATGTTACAATTCTGAATTGGGCAAAATGGAAATGCAGCTCCTTTTCATCTAAAGAAAGAGTACAATATTAGCTGCTAATATTTAGAAATCAGTAAGCCTGCTGGCTGGTGTACTGTAAGTATTTGTAGTATTAATGATCTATGCCTGAAGCGATTTAAAAACATTTGCATTTAGAAAGTTACCTTCCCCCATGTGGCAGAGATGTCGGTAAGTTCTCAAGCACGAGATATCTACCGGTACCTATGCTTTAAACATCTCAGGCACCAGGGCAGAATGTGATGGTTGTTCTTTGATTATCTGGCTCATCCTCTAGGGCAGGCATGTCCAAAGCCGGTTCCGGGGGCCTTCAACCCAAAACAAAACTCAACAACTTTGGTTGGCCCTTTGATCGGCCCTCACGGCCCTTCACATCATCAAATCTGGCCCTCTTTGAAAAAGACACCACTGCTCTAGGACATGGGTAGGCAAACTAAGGCTCAGGGGCCGGATCCGGCCCAATCGCCTTCTAAATCCGGCCTGCGGACGGTCCAGGAATCAGTGTGTTTTTACATGAGTAGAATGTGTGCTTTTATTTAAAATGCATCTCTGGGTTATTTGTAGGACATAGGAATTCATTCATTTTTTTTCCTCTTCAAAATATAGTCCAGCCCCCCACAAGGTCTGAGGGACAGTAGACAAGCCCCCTGCTGAAAAAGTTTGCTGACCCCTGCTCTAGGGCTACGGTTTTCCCCCATGGGAGGCAGTAGAGGAAAGGGGGGATAAGGAACTGATGAAATAATGGGTCAAGAAATGCAGGTGCCATAGCCTTACCTGTTACTTCAAAAGCTTAACACAAGGATCATTTGTCATGCCAAACTTGTCCTCCATCATCTAAAGGTTACAACAGCAAACAAATATCACTTCAACAAATGATGTCATCTCTCATGCTGTGAAAAAAAAGGACTAAGCTGCCCTGTTATCCTGCAGGACAAGGGAAACCACCGGCACTCTGTGGTTTCTCCTCTTCTGAGTCAGTTGACCTGACTGCTGCTGAAGACCAGGGCGATCACATGCTTATTCCTTGCAAATGTCCCAGGTGAAAGCACAGAACATAACCGCTGCAACTCCTGGCTGGCTCTCCCATTGGCTCCTTTCCTTATCTTCCTCCTAACTTTTTTTTCTATTAACAATGCTATTGTCTGGTTGGTTGACTTCCATCTGTTTTGGGAGACCACGGAAGAGGAACGCCTTCATGGGTGAAGTCAAACAGCTGGAGAGTTACAGTGTACAGAACAAATAACTTCCAAATGGTTATATATCAAGCAATATATTCTGGCTAACATCTAGGCAATTTATGCCAATATACTCGATCTCAATCGCTCCCACAAAAAACCCTATTGAGATAAAAAAAAAAACTATTTTAAAAAAACCTATACACATTACAAAGAAAAATTATTATTAATGAGACACCATAACAAACATAAAATAAATAATAATGACATGAATGGGAAGTCTAAAAAGGGAGCGCTAACGGCACTTCTTTACCAAAATAACCAAGAAATGGTCTAATAATCCAAATATATACTTCTGATTTCAACTGTAGTAATTTCAACTGTGTGCATTTCTGAGGCCTCCGATAAACTCTGTGAATAATTTCAAACTATATTCATTGCAGTCTTATATCAAGACTTTCACCAGCAGCAGTAATATTTACCTCCATTGATTAGGATGAATGACCTTATTAAAGTCCTTATTCCAAAACTCTATATTCTTCCCTAGAGGTTTCATGCTACCACCTATCAGAAATTTATAATAATTGGAACTGGGAGAAATAGCTTCGAAATGTCCTGCAACAGTAGGTGCTGATGGAGTCTCCAAAACTGTGCAGTCCACATTTTGTTATCAGCAGGACCCTACTGCCACCAGGCCAAGTTCAAAGTTCTTGGACTGATGTACTAGTCCCTTAACAACTTTGGTGTAGGATACCGAAGGATTGCAGATTGTTACAGTTGCTGCAGGTGGAGTCCCTGATCTGGACCTCGTGCAGGGCAGAAATGAATTTCCTCCCCACCACAAGAATGAGTTTCAAAGCTTTGTTGGAAACAGTCTTAAAATAGTTACAAATAAATGTTCCAAAATACAAAGTAACACATTGCTCTTAAACAAGCAACCAGTGCTAGTCCAGGCTTCTTTTTAGTCCTTAATACAGTTCAATGTTGTTTTCTCTCTCTGGTACCAGACAGAGATCCTAAGCAACTTGCTTGTTAAAGCAGTGAGCTGAGCTCTATTGACTGACAAAGGCACTGAGTTCTCAGGTTTCACCTTCCTGCTGTGAGAGATCCTTCAGGATTCCAGTGACAATGCAAACCTCTTGTTTTTAAATACAGTGCATTCAAGCATAGCACTTTATGCATATTAAACTTTCATCTTTAACTGATTTTAACTTTTCTATCTCTTTTGTAACCTCATTTTAAGCCACTTAGAAACTAAGTTAAGCATTGAATAAATTGTTGAAATAAGCAAATAATATTAGAAAAACTTGCAAGTAATGTAATTTTTCCTGATATGAGAAAGAATCCCATCTGCCAAAACTTAAAAGTTGCCATTATCATTCATATCCTCCAAAGATTGTATCCCAAATCAAAGAAATATTTTTCCAACTAAAGTCTGCATATACGCTACACATTTAAAGCACACCCACCCATACCCAAGAACCCTGGAAACTGTAGTTTGTTATGGGTGCTGGGAATTGTAGCTCTGTGGAGGATAAACTACAGTTCCCGAGATTCTTTATGGGAGCAGATTGTGCTTTAAAAATATGGTGTGTCTCACAATTTTCATATAGGATCAAAATTAAGGAAATACCTATATCTCATTGCTACCTGCGTTCATATGTCGCTTCCAGCCTCAATTGTTGGAGCTAAGAGCCCTTTTTCTTTAAGATGATGGTAGGCACAGGTAGTGCAAAGGCTTTGCAAGTGAAAGGTTGCAGGTTCAATCCCTGTTAAAGTCTCTCATTTAAGGTAAAAGGTAAAGGATTTATGGACAGTGACTATGAAGTTGTGACGGTCATCTTGCTTTCAGGCCAAGGGAGCCGGCGTTCGTCCACAGACAGATTTCCGGGTCATGTGGCCAGCAGGACTAAACTGCTTCTGGCGCAATGGAACACCATGATGGAAACCAGAGCTTACGGAAACACCATTTACCTTCCCGCTACAGCAGTACCTATTTATCTACTTGAACTGGTGTGCTTTTGAACTGCTAGGTTGGCAGGAGCTGGGACAGAGCAACGGGAGCTCACCCCGTCGTGGGGATTCGAACCGCCAACCTTCTGACTGGCAAGCCCAAGAGGCTCAGTGGTTTTAGACCACAGCTCCACCCAGTGAGCATAGCCACTTCTGAACTAGATGGACCAGTGAACATCAGCTTCCTATGGTTGTCGTCTTCCCATTCACTTGTGTCAAAACAAATTATTCATTATAATTTGGCAAAGGCATCACATCTTCCTTGACTGCCAGTTGTAAATTGGCATAAACTATGCTATATCTTTTTTAAACGGCGTTTCCGTGCGCTGCTCTGGTTCGCCAGAAGCGGCTTAGTCATGCTGGCCACATGACCCGGAAGCTGTACGCCGGCTCCCTCGGCCAGTAAGCAAGATGAGCGCCGCAACCCCAGAGTTGTCCGCGACTGGACCTAATGGTCAGGGGTCCCTTTACCTTTATGCTATATCTTACAATAGTCTGGGGGGGGGGAGGAGAGAAAAAATGGTTGAAACCGCTCTTTTGATCTGTAAGCATATAGACTCCCAAAAATCATTTCGGCATCAGTAAGGCATTGCTTCATGTTGTTTCTTATGACTATTTTTTTTTAAGGAAGCCTGGTAAGAATTTGGACTTTTTAACATTTCACCCCTAATTTAACTGAGCGAGTGCTCTGCAGTATGTGACCCGTGTTCATCCAATTGGATTTCCAGGTGTTAAGACCATTAGACAGGGACTTTAGTGCACGACCTGAGGGATAATGTTTGGCCAGGCAGTGAGTGGGTACAATTGAGACAGGCACAGAGCCCGGAGGAGGTGGAACCAAGAGCACAAGCCGAAGCCCAACAGTATTGCGTGATTCGAATGCTCTTTCAGTTCACCTCTTTGGAAGTGTGATGCTGCAAAGGGGATGGGCTCTCAAGAAAAACAGCTTGCCTCTTGCTGACAAGAGATTTTATTCCTTGACCTGCGGACTCTAAATATGTAAAGTGTCCAACCAGGGTCCTTGCTCACATGCAAGAACTCTGCGTGCATGTATAGCAGGCATAGGCAAACTCGGCCCTCCAGAATGTTTTGGGACTACAACTCCCATCATCCCTAGCTAACAGGACCAGTGGTCAGGGGTGATGGGAATGGTAGTCCTAAAACATCTGGAGGTCCAAGTTTGCCTATGCCCGAGCACCAAATGCACAGCTGCAGCTGGTGTGGGAAGCAGGCATGACTTCCTGATCACTTGTTTGCTGAATTTATTGTTGGGGGGGAGGGGAAGGGTCAGCTGCATAGAGCTTATATAAATTGGGCAGTCCAACCTAGATCAACAATGTCCTGTTTGCTGTGTGTGTGAGCGTGCAGGGCACTAAGCAGATGCTAACCTAGATTCATTAACAAAAAAAAAAAAAAGCAGTAATCCACTTACTTCCTTGACACATCAGCCTCTTTAAGGCGCTGGGATTTGCCCTCCATCCAGAAAGGCTGGCTGCACCAGATCAAATATGGTTGATAATTATTCAACACCCACCTCTCCATTAAGTTACAATTAGGTTACATCACTAATGCTGCAGAAATCAGGCACTTATTACAATACAATTCAAGTCAAAACCATTCCATTTTATTCACGTGTCTAAAAACCGGTCACCTAAAATGAACTAGATCCACAATTTGCGGGCTTCTATGTCCAATGCAGAATCTATTTCTATTAATTCTCCCCCCTCCCCTCTCTCTCCCTTCCTCCCTCCCTGCCTCCCTCCCTCCAGGGGCGTAGCAAGGGGGCGGTCTGCACCCCATGTTCCATAATGGAGGGGGTGACAAATTATCAAGGAACAATTACTGCCCTACTAGGGCGGTTCATAAAAAACTTTTTTTAAAAAAATGCCTGCTCCAAAGGTCTTATCTTACTATACTAGGGATTATATAGCTATATATGAAATTTCATGCATATCGGTTAATATCTTGACCCTCCTCCACCAAAATAGCTGTTTACTTGGCTGTTTTCCTATGTCGTGAAGGCTGAAATTTCAGTTCAGTGGAGCACTTACTGTTCCCAACCCTAACCCTGTGGAAAGCCATCTAATTAGACTTTAATTTGATTTTGAGATGTTTTTAGGAGGTAATTTAATTATTGTTTGATTTTATACCAATGTTATGTATCTGATGTTAGCCACCCTGAGCCCGACTTCGGCCGGGGAGGGCGGGATATAAATAAAAGTTTATTATTATTATTACTTGTTATTATTCCTTTGTAAGAAAATATGAAATAACGTAAAACCATTTTTGCAGGGGGGGGGAATCAATGGGGGGGGGTTGACAAGAAATTTTCCGCACTGGGTACCACCTGACCTTCCTATGCCTCTGCCTCTCCCTATCTCTCCACTGGGATGGATAAATCTGTCGCTTTTGGTTTCTCTCCATTTCTCACTTTTCCATTCAGTGTGCCCCATTTCTGCCTCAGTTTGCTCTTTGTGGTCAGCCTGAAAATCAATCAGCATTTTAGTGCTTACACGTCTCTGTATGCAATATTGCCCAATATTCACATTTTAACAAATATGACGCCTTTTGTACATTATCTCATAGAACAGGATCATAGAGCTGTAGGGTTGGAAGGGACCCTGAGGGTCATCTAGTCTAACCCCCTGCAATGCAGGACTCTCAACTAAAGCACATGACAGATGGCCGTCCAACCTCTGCTTAAAAACCTCCAAGGAAGGGGACTCCACCACCTCTCGTGGGAGACCATTCCACTATCCATCAGCTCTTACTGGCTGAAAGTTATTCCTGACGTTTACTTGAAAACTCCTTTCTTGTAACTTGAAACCATCGGTCCAGGTCCAGAGCAGGAGAAAACAAGCTGGCTCCATCTTCCATGGGACAGCCCTTAAGATATTTGAAGATGGCTATCAGATCTCCTCTCAGGCTAAATATGCCCAACTCCCTCAACTGTTCATCATCAGGCTTAGTTTCCAGACCTTTGATCATCTTGGTTGCCCTCCTCTGCACATGTTCCAGCTTATCAATATCCTACTTAAATTGTGGCACCCAGAACTGAATCAGTTCCAGATATGGTCTGACCAAGGTACTATTCCTTACGTTGGTTGGGCTTTATCCTTCTACTGAGGCTGCCTAGGATAGTATTACTTTTTTCCTGTTAAGCTTCTGGTTCACTAAGATCCAAATATCCTTTTCACTGCTAGTAAGCCAGGTGTCCCCCGTCTTATGTCCCCCAGTGCATCTGGTTCTTCCTGTCTAAGTGCAGAACCTTACAACAGTCCCTACTGAAATTCATTTTGTTAGTTTTGGCCCAGTTCTTCAATCCATTAAGGTCATCTTGAGTCCTGATTCTGTCTTCTGCAACATTAGCTACAGCTCCCAGTTCGGCATCATCTGCAAATTTGATGAGCATCCCCCTCAGTTCCTTCATCCAAGTCGTTTATAAAGATGTTGAACAACAACGGACCCAGGACAGAACCCTGTGCGGCACCCCACTTCTCACTTTTTTCCAGGAGGATGAGAAACCATTAGTGAGCACTTGGGGGGTTGGGTCAGTCTTCCCTACTTCCTTTGGGGGTTCCCCAGCTGGTGTCCCCCGCCAGCCAGTCCATGGCATCAGGCTCTTTGCATTTCAGATGTGTTCCTTGACCATATTCTAAAATGATTAGCAAATCATAAATAACTTCTACAGCAGAGCTGTCAACCTTCCTTTTTTTTAAAGGTATTTTGACATTGAATCAATTAATTGATGGAAATTATAAATTTGTGGAATATAAGACTTTGCAAGTAAAGTATGGATTAACTAGTGAAACGCAATGGCAATACATCCAATTGAAACATTTGTTGGAAAGGCAGTTTGGCCCTGACGCTATAGCAGCATCGGAAACACCTATGCTGCTACAAGATTTAATCTCTGCAACAAAAACAAAAAACTCTACACTTGCACTATATAAAACCCTACTCAACAGGAAGAAATATGATCTAGAATATGATAGACAAAAATGGAGTGAAGAGTTAGGGGTACAGATAACAAATGATATATGGGAGTCAAGTATAAAATCAACAGAAATAGCCTCTATGGATTTAAGACTAAGACTTATTCAACAGAAAATAATATTTAGAGTCCACTGGACTCCAGCAAAACTATACCAGAAGAAAATAACAAGTGCAGACAACTGCTGGAGATGTGGGAGTAAAAAGGCGAACTTAGTACATATGTTGATTAATTGCCCGATGATAAGATCATTTTGGTGCGAGGTGAGGATATTTATAGCAAGAGTAATAAAAAGGAATTGTTATTTAGGGGAACTGAATTTAATTCTAAATTATATTCCGGAAACGTGGGAGATTTCAGGGGGTCAAAAAAAATGGATGTACCGTGCTATATTAGAAGCAAAAAAACTTGTTTTGATGAATTGGAAGAGCCGTAAAAAGATTCCATTGAGCACATGGATTGATAATATGGACAGATTAGCTACATATGAACGAATTGCATGTCGTCGCAAATTAAGAATGGATAAATATGAAGAAATCTGGAATGAATATTTAAGTGATAAGGCGGACAGTGGTGGGAGGTAGAGGGAGGCGAGAGAGGTGGGGAAACAGTGTTGTAAAAAAAAAGGTGTAGTCATAGGTATATCAGTGTATTTAAATTTGAATTGTCAAACTGTGTTATTATTGTTGTTATGGTTTTTATTGTTTGTGTTTTTTGTGGTTGATGCTTGTATCAAAAATAAAAATATTTTTTAAAAAACCTTCCTCCCCCCCCCTTTTTTTTGCATTGGGAAACGGCCATAGCTGTCAACTTTCCCCTTTTTTTGCAATGGGAAACGGCACTGGAATAAGGGAATTTCCCACAAAAAGGGAAAGTTGACAGCTATGTTCTACAGAGTTATCAAAACTACAGGTTTCAGAGGCTACGTCTTCCATCGCCGCCATCTGATCTGTCACCTTGGACAATTGTCCTGCCCTCACACTGCTTTTCAGTAACTGAGCCTAAATGCGTAGCAGCTAGGAACCGGCGATAACTCAAAGTAATAGAGGCAGCTTGGTGGACATAATGAAGCCCAAGATGTCTCCCAGTGAGGAGTAAGGGATCTAGAGGAGAGTGCTGTGTGGAACACAAATTTCAAATCTACTATGCAGCGTAAGGGCCCAATGAGGAAAATGGGTCAAGAAATGGGTTCCCTGATCACTGCAAATGGTGACATCAGTCACGAAATTAAAAGACGCCTGCTTCTTGGGAGAAAAGCAATGACAAACCTAGACAGCATCTTAAAAAGCAGAGACATCACCTTGCCAACAAAGGTCCGTATAGTTAAAGCTATGGTTTTCCCAGTAGTAATGTATGGAAGTGAGAGCTGGACCATAAAGAAGGCTGATCGCCGAAGAATTGATGCTTTTGAATTATGGTGCTGGAGGAGACTCTTGAGAGTCCCATGGACTGCAAGAAGATCAAACCTATCCATTCTGAAGGAAATCAGCCCTGAGTGCTCACTGGAAGGACAGATCCTGAAGCTGAGGCTCCAATACTTTGGCCACCTCATGAGAAGAGAAGACTCCCTGGAAAAGACCCTGATGTTGGGAAAGATGGAGGGCACAAGGAGAAGGGGACGACAGAGGACGAGATGGTTGGACAGTGTTCTTGAACATGAATTTGATGAAACAGCGGGAGGCAGCGGAAGACAGGAGTGCCTGGTGTGGCGGATTAGTGTCTGCTGAGGATTTCGGTACATTGGGGGTTAAAAATATCCCTCCAATGATTGGCAGGTGTTCTTTGGGAGGCGGAACTAGATTGTGTTGGAAGACAAAAGGGGAACAACTGTTAGGAGGTGTGGGGGGAAGAAGACAGTTGGGAAGGTGGAGAGGGAGTTAGTGGAGAAGTGGGGGGGAAGAAGACAGTCTCTGTCTCGTAAAGAAAGTAATGTGCTTTAAGATACCGGTGAAATCCATGTTCTCAGGTTAATAAATAAAGTTTAATGTGCTTACACGTCAATTGGCTCCAGCAGTGTGTCAATTCTTCCAGTTGTGTGACTAGGAAGAGAACCAAGCTTCCCTGGGGACAGGAATGGAAGCTAGTTCAAAAATACTTCTGAGATACAAAGGGCTAGTCAGTGAAGCCAAGAAAGCCACAAAGTTGCCTGAGGGAGAGGCTAACTGGAGCAGTAGGGATCCATGAGAGGGAGACCCCCACTGGTGGTAAGGTGGTAAGAGGCTTTAGATAAAGTGCCCTGAGGTAACCTAGAGCCAGGTCTTCTTTTGTGAAACTGGAGGTTTACGTCTGTTTTTGCTGAAAGAACAGTGGGAACCACTGTCGGAGTATTAATGACTCAGTTTTCCTCACACCTGGCGTGCTCTGGTCCATGGAGTCACGAAGAGTCGAACACGACTAAACGATTAAACAACTAAACAACGACAGATGATATTTGGGGTTGTAGAGTATGGCTCCAACCCCCCACACTCCACATCCATGCCCGACCACTGTTTGGGATGTTGTTGTTGTTGTTGTTGTTGTTGTTGTTGTTGTTGTTTATACCCCACCCACTCTGGGCAGCCCCCAACAGAATATTAAAACAATAAAACATCAAACATTAAAAACTTCCCTAAACAGGGCTGCCTTCAGATGTCTTCTAAAAGTCAGATAGTTGTTTATTTCCTTGACATCTGATGGGAGGGCATTCCACAGGGCGGGCGCCACTACCGAGAAGGCCCTCTGCCTGGTTTCCTGTAACCTCACTTCTCGCAGGGAGGGAACCACCAGAAGGCCCTTGGACTGTTTGACTTCCGAAAGGTTTGACGACAACAACAACAACAACAATTTATTATTTATAACCTGCCCTTCTAGCTGGCTTCCCCAGCCACTCTGGGCGGCTTCCAACAAAATATTAAAATACAATCCATCAAACATTAAAAGCTTCCCTAAACAGGGCTGCCTTCAGATGTCTTCTAAAAGTCTGGTAGTTGTTTTCTCTTTGACATCTGGTGGGAGGGCGTTCCACAGGGTGGGCACCACTACCGAGAAGGCCCTCTGCCTGGTTCCCTGTAACCTCACTTCTCGCAGTGAGGGAACCGCCAGAAGGCCCTTGGAGCTGGACCTCAGTGTCTGGGCTGAATGATGGTGGAGACGCTCCTTCAGGTATACTGGGCCGAGGCCATTTAGGGCTTTAAAGGTCAGCACCAACACTTTGAATTGTGCTCAGAAATGTACTGGGAGGCCAGTGTAGGTCTTTCAGGACCGGTGTTATATGGTTAGCCACAATCCATAGCTTTCCTGTTTCTATTCTTACGAAATGCAGGCAGAGACCGTATAAGGCACATCTGATATGTGCAGAACCGCCCACACAAGCATCACGTGGAACCCAGACGTGACCTGAAAACGCCGCCCCAAAAATGTCACAAAAGGGGTGGAATCGGGCAAGAGTGGGGGCGGAAAGGGAGCGGAAAGGGGCCTTACATGCTCCCCGCCAACACGTGCAGGGGTCCGGAACGTAACCCCCCCTATGCAAATTGCTTGCTGCCTGTACTGTATTCTGATACATTTCCCCCCAAAACAGCTTCCATCAGAACTAAGGAAAAGAACAACCTAGCTGCGGTTAAGCCGATAATACAGTACACACCCTATATCACTCATTCTAAGTCCTAGGTATGCGTGGTGTGTGTGTTCATTAAATAAATATATCCTGGAACCTACAGAAAAGAGCAGAGATATTCTAGATGCCCATTTGCTTAGCAAGCTGTAGCAAGCAGGGTCTGGAGTTTGTGCCTCCAAGTTTGATTTCAAGGAAGCCTACTTCTTTCTATTGAATGTGTTTAGGACATGGGTGTTAAAGAGATACCTGCTCGAAACACATTAATGAAATTAGCACCAGAAACCCTGGGGAGCTAATTCAATTACCAAGCGCTGCATGTTAAACCGAGGGCATTCTGAGAATACCTGTAAATGGAGGAGTCCGCTTCTCCCAGAGTCCCCATCTGCTAAAGCACATCCTGCTTTCAGAAGGTAAATACAGTATCTGCTTTACTCCCCACCACTGTTCAGAGCCAAGTCCCTTCCTTTCTATAAGCACATGCAACAAAGCAAGATTCCACGAAAGACGTAGGGGAATTCCTACCTTGCAAAATGTACCCATTCCATCAAGAAAGACAGCCGGATAATTCAGAGGTTCTTTAAACCTTAGGGGACCTTTGGTTAGAATACTAACTCCCTAATGAATCCCTAGGGCGCTAATGAGTTGTGTCATTGAGTCGTCTTATACCTGCCTAAGAACCTCCAGCAGATTTGCCCCATTGTGTGTGCAGCTGCCTATTATTCCTGGCAAATTATCTCATGATAAATGACAGAGACGGTGCTATAAGGCTATTTCGGACACCGACTCGGAAGCCGCGGCTGTGAGGTTTATCTGTGCTAGCAAACTTTTTACTTGAAGCTCCGCAAGTATTTGAAACAACTAGAAAAGATACCTTTTTCTTTCATAAAAAATTTTAAATTGTAGTCTACAGTCTCCCTGCTGTCCTTATAGTTATCTTACTATTATATTCACTACAAAATCTGATAACACAGAATACAGATAATACATACAGTGGAACCTCGGTTGTCGAATGTAATCTGTTCCAGAAGACTGTTTGACTTCCGAAAGGTTCGACGACGATGACAACAACAACAACAACAACAACAACAACAACAACAACAACAACAACAACAATTTATTTATATACCCGCCCATCTGGCTGGGTTTCCCCAGCCACTCTGGGTGGCTCACAACAGAATATTAAAACACAATAAATACATCAAACATTAAAAGCTTCCCTAAACAGGGCTGCCTTCAGATGTCTTCTAAAAGTCTGGTAGTTGTTCTCTTTGACATCTGGTGGGAGGGCGTTCCACAGGGCGGGTGCCACTACCGAGAAGGCCCTCTGCCTGGTTCCCTGTAACTTGGCTTCTCGCAGCGAGGGAACCGCCAGAAGGCCCTCAGAGCTGGACCTCAGTGTCTGGGCAGAACGATGGGGGTGGAGACGCTCCTTCAGGTATACTGGGCAGAGGCCGTTTAGGGCTTTAAAGGTCAGCACCAACACTTTGAATTGTGCTCGGAAACGTACTGGGAGCCAATGTAGGTCTTTCAAGACCGGTGTTATGTGGTCTCGGCGGCCGCTCCCAGTCACCAGTCTAGCTGCCGCATTCTGGATTAGTTGTAGTTTCCGGGTCACCTTCAAAGGTAGCCCCATGTAGAGCGCATTGCAGTAGTGGTGCCCCGCTAGACGAATGCCTCGCTAGACGAAAAACTCGCTAGACGAACGGCATTCATCTAGCGGAAGCTGCCCCGCAAGACGAAAAAGTCAATGGGGCTGCCTCGCAAGACAATTTTTTTTTCCGTCTAGCGAAAACCGCTATTTGCATTGGTGCTTCGCTAGACGAAAAAATCGCTAGACGAAAATACTCGCAGAACGAATTATTTTCGTCTAGCGAGGCACCACTGTAATCCAAATGAGAGATAACCAGAGCATGCAGCACTCTGGCGAGACTGAGGTGCAATTGCTGGTCGGCCAAAATCCTTTTTAAAAATGGAGAAATGCGTCTCAGAAGCCGTTCGACTTCTGAGGTGCATTCGAAAACAGAAGCATTCTCTTCCGGGTTGTCGCAGTTCGGGCTTCTGAATTGTTTGGCTTCCGAAGCATTCGAAGCGTTCAACAACTGAGTGTATGTGATCTTTCTTCTTTCTATCGTACACAGACAGCACAAGTCAACAGGCAGAGCAATCCAATAGTCCTGTCATGCTGGCAGCCTGCTAAGCATATCAAAAAGAGACATCGAAAAAAGAGACAATGCACTTACTTTTGTAACTAAAGAAAATCTTTACTGAAAATTCTACACAGAGAGACATGCAAAAGATGGTAAGGCGTTGCCTTTAAATGCTAAATTTAAAATCTAGATTTTAATATTGTTCAATCTGCATTGGTTACCAGCTTGCTTGGAAATTTGTTGTTTGCTACCTGTAAAGCCTTAAATGGTTTGGGAGACCAGTATATCCAGTGCCAGATTTACACATAAGCTAAACAAGCTATAGCTTAGGGCCCCACTCTCTTGAGGGTCCCCAAAAAATTTAAAGGAAAAAACAACAACTGGATGTACATTTCCAAAATATAAGATGAAAAAACAAATAAAATAAAACCTACATACAGCAACAGTGTTTTGTGTTGTGTAGGCTCCTATGATGTAAGTAATGGGCCCCGCCTGCTAGCCTGCTCCCTAAAATATCACTGGTTTGCTCATTTCTATATATAGGGTGCCTACATTCTGCATGTGCAAACCCCTGGTCTAGAGGGACATTGCTGTCATTGTCACAAAATGCAGGTAGCAATGTGAGATGAAAGGATAGGTAGTCTGGGTCCCCCTTTTCATCATTCATCCCAAATTTATCTGGAAGAAGAAGAAGATGAGGAAGAGGAGGAGGAGGAGGAGGAGTTTGGATTTGATATCCCACTTTATCACTACCTGAAGGAGTCTCAAAGCGGCTAACATTCTCCTTTCCCTTCCTCCCCCACAACAAACACTCTGTGAGGTGAGTGGGGCTGAGAGACTTCAGAGAAGTGTGACTAGCCCAAGGTCACCCAGCAGCTGCATGTGGAGGAGCGGAGACACGAACCCGGTTCACCAGATTATGAGTAAGTATAATAATAATAATAATAATAATAATAATAATAATAATAATAATTTTTATTATACCCTGCCCATCCGGCCAGGTCTCCCCAGCCACCCTGCAGGGTCCACATTGCATCTAAAAACATTTTTTTTAAAAAAAAATCAAGCAATAAAAACTTCCCGATACAGGGCTGCCTTCAGATGTCTTCTAAAAGTTGTGTAATTCGTTATCTCCTTGACATCTGAAAGCTCTTTCTGGAGACTGGTGTGCCACCCTTTCAGTTCTTTCGGCTCATGCACTGAGGAAAGGTAGCGGCCATCTTGGTTTTCTCTGATTCATCAAACAGTCCTTCGTGCCAGGCTTGTTATTCCCTTAACCAGCTCACTCTTTTGCTCTCCAGCCCCGTGTGAGCGGCGCTTGTTCCGAAAATGATCCGAGCTATTCCAGAGACTGCCCGGCACATTGACATAGTCCTAGCCTGTGACAGAACAAGGCATTTCCCTTCCTCATAGAGGGCCACTATAATGCTGAGATATACCCTCGGGCAGAAAGCACATTCAGAGCCCAAGCAGGGAAAGTTGAGTCAATTAGATGTTTTCTGTGCCACAGGGCTGCCAACAATCCCATCTTTTGTGCTAGCAGAAGAATCGGAGCCTATGTGCTTCGCTAACTCTTTCTTGTTGGAGCGGAAAGGTCACGAACAGGCATGTAATGGAAAAGCGTGTGGCAAACTTTCCCTGGGAGGGGGGGTGGAAGAAGAGGAGAAAATAGCTAAGTGAGATCTCTGGGGGGGGAAGGCCCCCACTTCCTGGCTTTCGGAGGGGGTCATGGGCTGGGTGAACCTCGTCCAGGCATGGGCATGGGAAATATCACAACCCAGGCGTAATATTTCCTTTCGCCAGATAAGTATCAAGGCCAGAGCAAAGTTTTGGACAATGTTCAACCATGGAACTGCCATAAACTGTTCTAAACAGCGGCACAGAGAGACGGGGAAAATGTGTCCCTTCTCATTCTCCTTGACCTCTCAGTGGCTTTTGATACCACCAACCATGGTATTGATGTAAAAATTGGGGTTTGGCTTTTGCTGCCCAACTCCCCATGGGGCTCTGAGTCCCCTATGTCCATGTTCGGTCAGAGAAGAATGGATGGAGGCAGGATCCAGTGGAAAGCAAGGCAGATATTTATTTTTCTGTTGCAACAGAGTTCCCTCCCCTCCTTCCAAGGAGGGAGAGACCCTGAACAAAAGTGTGCAGGAACCTTTAAAGACTTTTGACATTGCCCAACCCCCTTAGCCAAAGACCACCCCAAAATCATCATACATACATCATAGGAGGCAGTCTACAGCAGAAATCCTGTCTGCCAGGATACCTGATAATGGTCACTGATTGCATTACCTGGGCAGCCTGGCCATTCTTTTGTGATGGTTAATACTTTAGTTCCTGAATCCAGGTCACAGGCTCACCCTATTCATACACAAATACGCCCTTAAGACAGGATTTGTAAGCAAAAAGACAATGGGAAGGCTTTCCCCATTTGCCTCCCTCACTGCACAGGAATATTTGAGGTCATTGGGAGAGTCAAAATGGCTTCAGGTTTGCTCTTCCGTACTATTTCAGACACACGGTATATATATATTTAGATATGTGTGCATTAAAAAGGGACACAGGTGGTGCTGTGGGTTAAACCACAGAGCCTAGGTTTTGCTGATCAGAAGGTCAGCGGTTCAAATCCCCGCAACGGGGTGAGCTCCTGTTGCTCAGTCCCTGCTCCTGCCAACCTAGCAGTTTGAAAGCACGTCAAAGTGCAAGTAGATAAATAGGTACCACTCTGGCAGGAAGGTAAACGCCGTTTCCGTGTGCTGCTCTGGTTTGCCAGAAGCGGCTTAGTCATGTTGGCCACATGACCCGGAAGCTGTAAGCCGGCTCCCTCGGCCAATAAAGTGAGATGAGTGCCGCAACCCCAGAGTCTGAACCTAATGGTCAGGGGTCCCTTTACCTTTTTTATGTGTGCATTTATGAATATTTATTCTGTAGCTGAGACCTTAAAATTCTTATAACAGTATCCTTCAGAAGAAGCAGTCCAAGTTGGGTGTGGGCGTGGGCACCCCTTTGGACTGGTTCCAGTCCTACTTGGAGGGAAGTGTCAAGAGAGTGATGTTTGGGGAGAGCAGGCAACCTCTTATCCATCCAACTACTAACAGCGCCTCAGTCTTAACTGGATTGAGCTTCAGTTTTTTGGCTCTCATCCAGTCCATTACTCAATCAAGACAATGGTGCAGCTCATCCACTGCCTCACCTGAAGGTGTAAAGGAGTTGTGTGTCGCCAGCATATTGCTGACAAAGTACTCCTAACCTCCAGAAAACCCCCCTCAGTGGTTTCATGTAGATGTTAAGCAGCATAGGGCAGAGCTAAACGGCCTCGGTCCTGTATACCTGAAGCAGCGTCTCCACCCCCATCGTTCAGCCCGGACACTGAGATCCAGCGCCGAGGGCCTTCTGGCGGTTCCCTCATTGCGAGAGGTGAGGTTACAGGGAACCAGACAGAGGGCCTTTTCGGTAGTGGCGCCCACCCTGTGGAACACCCTTCCATCAGATGTCAAGGAAATAAGCAGCTATCCTATTTTTAAGAGACATCTGAAGGCAGCCCTGTTTAGGGACGTTTTTAATATCTAACGCTGTATTGTTTTAACATTCGTTTGGGAGCCGCCCAGAGTGGCTGGGGAAGCTCAGCCAGATGGGCGGGGTACAAATAATAAATTGTTATTGTTATTGTTATTGTTAGATGTAAGTCTTAGGAACCCTTGCCTGGATTGGCCACGCATCACTTCCGGTGGGTGGGCCAGAAGTATTTCGATTGCCCCATGCCCAAGCCAAACCTCTTTCATCTGTATTCAATAAAGTTCTGGCCTGTTTTGACCCAAAACTAGTCTCATTGGTCTCTTAATTGCATGGGTTGGGGTAGGGGAACCCGATGCCTGGTCCAGCCAGAGAACCATTGTTTGCTGTTACATCTTAACGGGGCCAGTGATTCCAGATAATTTTTATACTCTTCTCCCAATAGAAAATAATGGAGAGGTATTTCTGTTGAGTGCCCGTTCTTCCAATTTCTGCGGGGAGCAATAAGGAAGGAAAGGTCAATTGCTGCGATCAATATGCAAGTGGCTGTGAGTTGGACCGTGACTAAATGAAGACACACAGGTAAGGAAGTGGCTAGCATTAGAGACGTCTGTGGAGATGGTTATTGGCAGAAATGACACTGCCATCATATCATCCCCTGTTACGCAAAGGAAAGGAAGCTGGCCTCTCTTGCTGGAGAAGCAGCACTCAGTCATCCTGCCTGGGCTCCAAGAAAAACTCAGAATGTCACCGAGAAAGGTCACCAAAGAAAGACAGCGAAACCTCATGTGAACTCTGGTGTCTCTTGTGTAGGCTCCGGTTGGATTTGCTACAGGTGCTTTCAGCAAGGCACAAATCTAAGAGACTCCTGTTTTATACAAACTCAGCCGACGTTCACAAAATGCTAGCTGAAATATGATGACCTTCCACAGCAGGAAACAAGGCAGAGCAAAGACGTTGAACCTGCTTGGAGCGCTCATTCACACTTGCCTTCCCTCCACATTTCTAGGTACAGGTTCAGCCTTTCCAGGTTCATGTCTGAGTGAGCATCTTTCTTTCTTTCTTTCTTTCTTTCTTTCTTTCTTTCTTTCTTTCTTTCTTTCTTCCTCCTTCCTTCCTCCTTCCTTTCCTTTCTTCTTCCTTCTTTTCTTCTTCCTTCCTTCCTTCCTTCCTTCCTTCTTCCTTCCTTCTTCCTTCTTTCTTCTTTCTTTCTTTCCTTTCCTCCTTCTTTCTTCTTTCTTCTTTCTTCTTCTTTCTTTCCTTCCTTCTTTCCTTCTTTCCTTCCTTTCTTCCTTCCTCCTTCCTTCCTTCCTTCCTTCCTTCCTTCTTCTTTCTTTCTTTCTCTTCCTTCCTTCCTTCCTTTCTTTCTTTCTTTCTTTCTTTCTTTCTTTCTTTCTTTCTTTCTTTCTTTCTTTCTTTCTTTCTTTCTTTCTTTCTTTCTTTCTTCCTTTCCTTCCTTCTTTCCTTCTTTCCTTCCTTTCTTCCTTCCTCCTTCCTTCCTTCCTTCCTTCCTTCCTTCCTCCTTCCTTTTTTTTCTTTCTTTCTTTCTTTCTTTCTTTCTTTCTTTCTTTCTTTCTTCTCTTTCTTTCTTCTTTCTTTCTTTCTTTCTTTCTTTCTTCCGTCCTTCCTAACTTCTTTCTTTCTTTCTTTTCTTTCTTTCTTCTTTCTTTCTTTCTCTTTCTTTCTTTCTCTTCTCTTTCTTTCTTTCCTTTCTTTCCTTCCTTCCTTCCTTCCTTCCTTCTTTCTTTTTTTCTTTCTTTCGCCTTGGCACTTTTCTTGCAGAAACCCCTCTCTGTAGCACTGCATTGAACCAAACAGCAAATCCACAGGCTTGGGGAGGATTGCATAAACCTGCCTGACCAGAGATGATAGTGAGGGGACAACAACAACAACAACAGAGTTGTACCCACCAAAGCCACAATGGCTGTACTGTGCCACACAGCTTTGAACACTATGGTCTGAATGATTTCAGCCAGTGTGTCCGCAGCTCACCAGCTTCTGTGCATATGCCCTTCACTGTGGCCTCATGGATGGGTTTAACAATTTGCTGAACTACATTGCCCAGCTAAACTAACAGGAGCAACAAAAGGAGGAGGAACAAATGCAGCAGTATACTGTAATTAGAAGTGAACGATGAATGGATAATCAGAAAGAAGAGAAGTGGCAGAACAGAGCTAAATCAGCCATGCACCCAGTTGTCGTTCAGAAAGAAAGTTAAACGCCAAGCACAGCAGAGAACAACTACTAAGAAAGAGCTGGATTTAAGAGCTATTTCAATCAGCATTGGGACCTTTGCACCCACTCATCCCCTTAGTTGCTTCCTACCTAAGCAAAGATTTATTCACTACAGTTTCCTTTGTGGGCAATTTTCCTGGATGATAAAATCATGGATGGTGGTAGGAGAGTTAATCTAGTTAATCTAGATTCAGAAATAGCTTCATTTATTTAACAGTTTATTACTGGAAGGAATTTACACAATTGTCTCTGTGTTAATTAATTTTTGCATGACAGTCATATTGATCTATCTGGCCATTTGAATCTGGATTTAACTATTTTGCTGCTGCTGGAGATGCATCAAGCTGCAGGCAAAATAGCCGTCTTGAAATGTTTTGATTAAAATATAGTTGTATAATTGGGGAGATAATAATATTTTCTTTTTATCATTTACCCTTTCACGATCCCTGTGTGGCTGCTATTAGAGTCATAGTAATTGGGAGACTCTTGAGAGTCCCATGGACTGCAAGAAGATCAAACCTATCCATTCTTAAAGAAATCAGCCCTGAGTGCTCACTAGAAGGACAGATCCTGAAGTTGAGGCTCCAGTACTTTGGCCACCTCATGAGAAGAGAAGACTCCCTGGAAAAGACCCTGATGTTGGGAAAGATGGAGGGCACAAGGAGAAGGGGACGACAGAGGATGAGATGGTTGGACAGTGTTCTCGAAGCTACTAACATGAGTTTGGCCAAACTGCGAGAGGCAGTGAAGGATAGGCGTGCCTGGCGTGCTCTGGTCCATGGGGTCACAAAGAGTCGGACACGACTGAACGACTGAACAGCAACAATTGGGGGATACATGATATCATTAATAATTATCTCTGGATTGGTTTGAAGCCAACATTTCCGGGGACTGATTGATTGAAATTTCTGCCATCTTAGCCCCTTCCTTCCTTCTTTCCTTCCTTCCTTCCTTCCTTCCTTCCTTCCTTCCTTCCTTCCTTCCTTCCAAGTTGAACTTGCCAGCATCTTTCCCCATGGTGTCAGATGGGTCTTTCATAGGAGAAAATTCAACAATGGAGGGGCCACTACTGAAAAGACCCTTTCTCTCATGATTTGTAGCCCACTTGGCAGAGGCACTCAGAGAAGATTGTCAGATGACAGCCTCAAGGGTCAGGGAGGTACACGAGAGAAAATGTGCTCCATCAGATATATCAGAGGGCCCAAGTTGTAAAGGGCTTTAAAGGTCAGAACCAGCACTTTGAACTGGGCACAGAAATGGACTGGGAGCAGGGCCGTCTTACCCATAGGTGCTAGGGGTGCAGGGCACCTGGGCGTCAGGCTCTCAGGGGTACCAGGCCAAGAGTCTGGGGCCCGAGAGTTGAGTCCAGGGAAGAGTCTGCCCATCGGTCAGAGTGCCATGGTGGCCTCTTCTGCTCCGCGTCGCAAGTTCGGGGGCGACCGTCGCAAGTTCGGGGGCGACCGAGCCAGCGAGATGCTGAGGCGGCTGGCCAGCTCTGCCCTTCTGCACGCCTGGGACTGGGCACCAGGAGGGGGGGTAGGCGGATCTTTGCACTATGGTGCTGCATATGCTCAAGACAGCCCTGACTGGGAGCCAGCTATGATAGCAAACAGCTGAAAAGCTGGTAGAAGATCTTCCACACCACAGAGGTTGTTTGAGCCCTCAGTGACAAAGATGGATCAATGAGCACCTCCAAACTACGAACCTGGTCCCCCATGACAACCTCCTCCAGGACATGCCTTGCCTGAGCAGATGGATCCCCTCTGTTCTGTGTCCCTCACACACAGCCTACTTCCAGTGATCCAGTTACAAAGACTTCATTCACCATCTCTGCAGTCTTTATTTCCTCCTTTAGCACACCTGTAAAGGTAAAGGTAAAGGTACCCCTGACCATTAGGTCCAGTCGCGAACAACTCTGGGGTTGCGGCACTCAACTTGCTCTATAGGCTGAGGGAGCCAGCGTTTGTCCGCAGAGAGCTTCCGGGTCATGCGGCCAGCATGGCTAAGCTGCTTCTGGCAAACCAGAGCAGCTCACGGAAATGCCGTTCACCTTCCGGCCGGAGCAGTACCTATTTATCTACTTGCACTTTGACGTGCTTTCGAACTGCTAGGTTGGCAGGAGCTGGGACCGAGCAACTGGAGCTCATCCCGTCGCGGGGATTCGAACCGCCGACCTTCTGATCGGCAAAACCTAGGCTCTGTGGTTTAGACCACAGCGCCACCCGCACACCTGTAAAGGACCTCAAATGCTCCATTTCCTCAAGAGTGCGTCTGATCTATGTTCTTTCTCATCTCTTGGTTAAGCCACTTAGTTTGGTTTTCTCCTTGCAGTGTTTTTAAACATGAATGGACTCTCGGACAATAAACAAGCATATATGTCAGTCTCAACAGGGTATATCCAATTCCACTCCATCTTCAGCAGTAAAACAACAACAACAACAACAACAAACCCAACCCACAGAAACAAAAATAAATATATACCAGTTAAACCACGGATCAGCAAACTTTTTCAGCAGGGGGCCAGTCCATTGTCCCTCAGCCCTTGTGGGGGGCCAGACTATATTTTGAAAAAAATTGTGAATGAATTCCCACAAATAACCCAGAGGTGCATTTTAAATAAAAAGGCACATTCTACTCATGTAAAAACACGCTGATTCCTGGACTGTCCGTGGACTGGATTTAGAAGGCGATTGGGCCAGATCCGGCCCCTGGGCCTTAGTTTGCCTACCCATGAATTAAACAAATCTTTAGACCTGCAGATGGCCAAGTGAGCACAACTTAAAATTATGGGGAAAGGTTATCTGATAAAAGTCAGTCTTGAAAAGACACGGTTTTATTGACAAAGGGGGATTTGTGCTGCAGATCTAAATGTCAGGTTAGCTCTCAGTTGTTCGTTTGGGGTAACGGCTATGTAGTGTTTTTTTAGGCTTTACCCAAACAGCAGCTTAAAGAACAACAATGTGCTCCATAAACACAGTTTGAGAATCTGGTTGTGGCAGGACAACATAACGGACTGGGATGGTCTCACACTTAGCAACTGTTTGGACCAGCATATAAAAATGTTCAAGATGACTGCTTTTTCATCTACACAGATACCCAGTGCTATGGAGCTTAGCCACACTGGAGCATATTGTGTTTCTGCAGTTGTTGGCGTTCCCATTTAAACTGCATTTGTCTAAACCACTGAGCCTTGGGCTTGCCGATCAGAAAGTTGGCGGTTCGAATCCATGCGACGGGGTGAGCTCCCATTGCTTGGTCCCAGCTCCTGCCAACCTAGTAGTTTGAAAGCACATCAAAGTGCAAGTAGATAAACGGCATTTCTGTGCGCTGCTCTGATTCGCCAGAAGTGGCTTAGTCATGCTGGCCACATGACCCGGAAGCTGTACGCCAGCTCCCTCGGCAGTAAAGCGAGATGAGCGCCACAACCCCATTACCTTTACCTTTACCCTCAAACAGCACCAGTCTTCATGCTTTCCCCCCTGTAAATTTGGGTTGAAGCTCACTTTGCCACCTTAGACCCATCAGTATGGGTCTTGGACTACTGCAATGCACTCTACGTGGGGCTACCTTTGAAGGTGACCCGGGACTAACCAGAACTGGTGACAGTGGCCGCCAGACCTAACACCGGTCCTGAGACCTACATTGGCTCCCAGTACATTTCTGAGCACAATTCAAAGTGTTGGTGCTGACCTTTAAAGCCCTAAACAGCCTCGGTCCAGTATACCTGAAGGAGCGTCTCCACCCCCATCGTTCAGCCCAGACACTGAGGTCCAGCTCCAAGGGCCTTCTGGCGGTTCCCTCACTGCGAGAAGTGAGGTTACAGGGAACCAGGCAGAGGGCCTTCTCGGTAGTGGCGCCCGCCCTGTGGAAATAAACAACTATCTGACTTTTAGAAGACATCTGAAGGCAGCCCTGTTTAGGGAAGCTTTTAATATTTGATGAATTACTGCTTGAAGCCACCCAGGGTGGTTGGGAAAACCCAGCCAGATGGGCAGGGTATAAATAAATATTATTATTATTATTATTATTATTATTATTATTATTATTAAGTATCCATCTCCCTAACCTACCTCATCCAGGTGGTTAGGAGGATAACATGGGGGAAAGGAGACTCGTGGGTGCTGCCTTGGGCTCCTTCGTAAAAGGTTGGACTAGATACTAACATAATACTGATAATAAGGAATAAAAACAGAAGTCTCACTCCAGCCTTCCTGTGCCTGTTTTGAATTTGGGGTGTGCAGGCTTGGAATTTTGAATTTCCCTGACTAAATGAGCAGAGAACTGCTGATACATATAACCAGGGGTGTAATAATAATAATAATAATAATAATAATAATAATAATAATAATAATTTTATTTATACCCCGCCCTTCCCCGCCAAACCGGGCTCAGGGCGGCTAACACCAATAAAATCACAACAAAAACATAAAACAGTTCATTAAAATACAGATTAAAATACAATTTAAAATTAAATCTAAACTGCAGCCTCATTTTTAAGTAGCCCACCAATCACACCAAAAGAACGAAACATCAGGGTTAAACTGAAACCAACCCAAAGGCTAGGTGGAACAGCTCCGTCTTGCAGGCCCTGCGGAAAGATGCCAAATCCCGCAGGGGCAGGGGGGCAGTAGCGCCCTGGGGGGGTGACACTCAGGGCAGGGCCCCGCCCCCCGCAACCCCCGCCTCCAGCCAGCGGTGAAAAAAGCCGCTGAAAGAGGGGGCTTTCCCCCTTTCAGCGGCTTTTTTCGCCGCTCCGCTCCCTGAGGCACGGGAAATGGAGAGGGGCGGGCCAGCGAGGAGGGGTGTCATCCTCCTCACTGGCCCAACCCCTCTCCATGCCCCGGGACAGCTTCGCTCAGGGAGCACAGCAGCAGAAAAACCCACTGCGCACCCTGAGCGGAGCCCGCAGGGAAAGGAGAGAGGCAGGCCAACTGGCCCAGGCGGAGGCGTCGCTCCATGCGCATGCGTCATGACGTCATGCGCACAGAGTGACGCCCCGCCCCCAGGGGTGCTACTTGGCTTGCCGCCCCGGCAGCCCAGCGGCTAGCTACGCCCCTGCATATCACCTACCGTATTTTTCTAGATGTTTCCCTGATGACCATCCCACAATAATATAGCAATTCACCTTAAATCTGCAAAGCTTTTGATTGAGATCCAGCAAAATTAAAGTATTTCAGTTTTGGGAAAAACATGACACTTTTCCGTTTACGTTTTGAGAGATACTTTTTTGAAACCATAACTTTCCGTTCTAGTTGATGACTTACCCTAAAGCAAAATTTGTACAGATCAGATTGCCAAACTTGGTTCCTCTATATCCTATTTTCCACCTGCTATTACTAAATCCAACAAACAGTCGGTACGAAATCAAATTAGGAGGATTAGAATTTTTTTGCAAACCAATTCAAACTGGGAACTTTTGATTGAAATTCACCCCATGACTATGTTGCATATGTGGTGGGAATGTAAGAAAATCAGAAACTTTTGGGATAGTATCTATGAAGAATTGGGGAAAAAATGTTTAAACAAACATTTGGTAAAAAGCCGGAAGCATTTCTCTTGGGTTTACTAACACCAGATATGCCACAACAGTGGCAAGAAAACATTGCCAGAAAATGGAAGGGAGAGTAGATTCCAACGAAGGAAGAGTGGCAGATAAAATTATTTCAATACATTGAGCTGGCTAAAATAACAGAATTAATTAGGAATCGAAGAAACCAAAAGTTCAGTAAGGAATGGGCGTGTTATAAAATCTACTTTAAAAAACATTGTTCACAAGTAAAACCTTTATTACACTTTGACTAATTTTTGCTAAATACAAAACAGTTACTATAATGAAATCATATAGTACCAAGAAATGAGAAACATCTAAAGAAGGCAGGTAATTACGGAAAAGTATGACTCAAATTAGACAGAAGTCAACTCAAAAGAATAGAACGTTAATGATTGATAATTTAGAATTATCAATTATTGGTAATTGGCGGAGGAAAAAATATTTAGTTAATACGTGTTTTTATGTTTTTGGTTATCTTTATTTGTGGTTCGAATATTGGGCTGTTTTTTTTTATCATGGATGTATGTAAGAAGCAAAATTCAATAAAAAGAAAGAAAGAAAGAAATTCTCCCCATGAATTAATTCTGGCTGCTTTCATAAGCAGCTACCTTTTCCCTGAGTCACCTTGCAAATGCATCTCTCTCTGCCAAAAACTTCAGCAGAAAGGGGAATTAATCATAACCTTTCATAAACTGAAAGACTGCGAGAAGAACTTACAAAAACAAGGATACCGATCAAACCTCGTGGAGTGGCTCCTCCAGGAGTATTTCTGCTGTGTCTCCATCTTAAATCTACTTCTTCTTTAGAGTTGTGTCAGACCAAAACAACTCTAACAGACAACGTTGATGGAAGGGCAAAGAGTATGAAGGCATGTTTACACATCCCAGCGGTCTCATCTAAGTTACAAAGTTATCTTTCAGACCTTGACCTGCCTGGAATAGTTTGTGGATATACCTGCTTTGGGGTCTTTCTTTCTCTCTCTCTCTCTCTCCCTCTCTCTATGCTAACACAAGAAAGACAGCGTCTTACAAACATAGTGTCTCCTATGGAAAGCATATTATTATTTTGGCAAAGAGTTAATTAGAATCTCTGGACTCACTATTCAGCTACAAATATAGTGTTTTAAGTGCATCATACAAATGTGACACTAGATGGCGCTGCTGAGCTACTGGTAAATTCCATATATATATATTTTTAAACGTTTTTTTAAAAAACATTTTAATACCTTTTTATACATGTGGAGATTTAGCCTCTATGATATTTCTTAAAATTATGTGTCATTTCCTTGGTTGGGTTTTTTTTAAAAAAAAAAATATATTAGTTATTTTGTATTTTGTATTTTTACTATTTTAAGTTAAAATACTAAAACAGATTAAAATTACTTCAAGTTTCCAAGCACCTGAGTAGGCTTGTCTAAATAATAATGTTTTTAGCAGGCACTGAAAGAGTACAGTGCTTGATCTCAATCGACAGTGAGTTCCAAAGTGCATGCACTGACATACTAAATAGGAGGAGACTGAGAGGAGCGGAGACTGAGGTCAGTAGCGGGGGGGGGGGTTCAGGAGACGGCAATTCCTTTTCACTCCAAGTGGTAAGACGGGGCAGGCCTCCCCTGCTTCTACCTCTGAAATAAATAGCCACTGGATTTTTCAGAGAGCCACTAAACTGGAAAACCCAAGTCTAATATCTTGTGCAAATGCTGTTGGAGAAGCTATGGCTGCTGGTGACCAAACTCCATCGTTTGCTTCATTTCCTTAAGTTACAAAACAGAAACAACCTTGTTCTGGATGAGATGGCAACGTTGGTTGGAGCTTATATATTAGTCTGTGAATGAATGAGCAATATAGACTGAGTATCCTTTGGGCAGCAGAAACCTGCCTGGTTCAGAACTTTGTTATGAAACCAGAGACCTCCAGCAATAACAAGCTCCGTCCATTCTTAGTAAACATCATTTCCTAGCCAAGCCTCGGGTGGTTTTGCTTCATCCTTGCAGCCACTCTCTAATAGTTTCTCTTCTACGGAGCGGCAATTGGAGCTGCACTGTTAAAAGCATTCATATGTCAAGTAGCTCTGGTTTCAGAGGGGGAAAAAAACCACGATGTTTTCATCTGAGATGGGAGAGTTTGAAAGCAGCGCATTCCAAAAGGTCAATTCTGCAGGATGGAGGGTGGAGGAGCAGGGAGGAAATTGGTTTCCATGGGAACCAAAGGACTTGAACATCCAGTTACTTCTCACCAAAACGCAAAATCCTGCTCCGGGAAAACGCAGCCAAGAGCTGGTGAAAACAGTGGGCAGTGGTTTTGTTTCTAAGAAGAGACCACTGCTATTCCACCCATTGTTTGGAAATACTATAGGATGACTAAGCCCTCCTGGTCTGGAGATGGTGGCTATGGGCACCAACCAAGGTTCCTGCATTCACCCTCTTCCCGCAGGTAATGTGGCCAGCAAGATGCATGAATCTTTTAACAAGTGGAATCTGTAGCACAGTTACTCTTGGGCAATTTGTTTTCTATATATATCTCCAGCTGACCCTTTCTTCAGGCTTCTCTATTTCCTTCTTGTAAGAACTGTTAACGGAGAAATCTGAGGGCTCCCTTGGACAAAAAAAGGACACCAGCCAGGAATACCAGAGCAAAACAGCAGCCAGTAGTCTTGGTCTTTATTGAAGACTGTCGCGACACGAATCCCACCTGCCACCAGGTGGAACAAGATGGAAGCCCCGGACAAAAGGAGACCCCCAACTTTTATTAGTTCCTAATTAGTTCCCCAAGCTACACCCCTAAAAACTATATCATCGCTACATCATAACTACATTATTGATACATCACAAAAAGGGAGGGTTTGAGGCAATAACCTGAGTGTCTTGACACCTGTCTTGTTCCTCCGCTCCCCCCTCCCATACACACATTCCAGAGAACAAAGAGATGTTCAGAGTTTCCTGCCCTTCCAGAGAGGGTTTGGTCACTGTCCTTTGTTTCAGTCAGTACTGAATCCATTCCCAAAAAGGTGCCTCTTTGTAAGTGAAATGATCCACAGTCTGGCACCATTGGTGTTGGATATGTCCGCTGAGCAGAGTTCGCTGTGGACGTGCTGCTACATCTAGGGGATTATGGCTGCCCCGGATTCCAAGTCTCCCCCCTTTGATAGTCCTTTTCCCATGGTGAGAAACAAAGGTGGATCCGAAATACGGTTGAATTTATAGGAATTTATAACAGAAACACTATAGAGAAAGAAATATTTTCACTCAAGTGTGCGTGTGCGTGTGCGTGTGCGTGTATGTGTGTGTGAATGTCGTGCTTGTGGAACTGGGTGGATCGGGGAAATTCCTGCAACAGAACAGAAGAAGGATCTTGCTGGAAGAAGTTGAGAGTGGAGGAAAGATACTTTGTGTTAAACTTATTGCGACTACCTATCAAGAAGATTGCTACATTCTGGAGAAGAAGAAGTTATATCTGAAGGAAAGAATAGAAGGAAAAGAAGTAAAATTGAACATGAAGGAAATAACAGAAGAAGGAGAACCTGGACTGCTGGAATGGTGGGGGGGAGACTGCTGGGGGATGGGGAAGGTAAAGGGAAGGGTGATGAGGTTGGACAGGAGAGGGGTGGGGTAAAGTTTGAATTATTAGGGAATGAAAGGCTGACCACGGCACCCCGATACCAGAGGGAAAACGGACTATGAGAATGGAAGAAATGTTTAGGTACTGGTTAAAATGTGTTGTTTTTATTATATAGTTGAAATTGGAATCAGAGGAAATATAGGCCACAGCATAACTAAGTTAAGTGAAGAGAGGATAAAAGAGGTAGAGATGTGTAATTTGAAGTTTTATTTGATAAAAACAAGATTCTAAGATTTGAGATAGGATGATAAGAATAAGATTTAAGGTTTAAGATATATTGATTATAATTGTAAGATTAAGATTTGATGTAAGAAAGTAGATTTTACAATGTTACAAAGTTACTAAAGAAGATTAGAAATGAACGCAAAAGAGAGGATGTGAGGAAGTCCCAAATCTAGGATTATAAAGAAGACAAGGAGGAGGAATTAATTGTTTTGTTTGTGTGTGTTTTTTGTGTGTGTAGTTTGTGTAATGTTTGTATTTTGTGTATTTTGATATTGAAAATCCAATAAATTTAAAAAAAAAAAAGGATCTTGCTGGAAAAGGCTAATGATCCATCTGGCCCAGGAACCTGATCCCTGCTACTGTGGCAAACCAGTTTTCTTTTTTTATCCCCTGGCAATGGGTTTGCTGTTTCACCGCTGTGGCACGCAGGGTTAACGTTTCCATGAAGCTTCTGTTAGACGAGTTCTAAGGTCTCAAATATAGAAAAAATGTTGATAATTGCACAAGGTAAACACACAACATCAAAAAAAAAACTAAGATCATGGCCACTGGTCCCATCACCTCCTGGAAAATAGAAGGGGAAGAAATGGAGGCAGTGAGAGATTTTACTTTCTTGGGCTCCATGATCACTGCAGATGGTGACAGCAGTCACGAAATTAAAAGACGCCTGCTTCTTGGGAGGAAAGCAATGACAAACCTAGACAGCATCTTAAAAAGCAGAGACATCACCTTGCCGACAAAGGTCCGTATAGTTAAAGCTATGGTTTTCCCAGTAGTAATGTATGGAAGTGAGAGCTGGACCATAAAGAAGACTGATCGCCGAAGAATTGATGCTTTTGAATTATGGTGCTGGAGGAGACTCTTGAGAGTCCCATGGACTGCAAGAAGATCAAACCTATCCATTCTCAAAGAAATCAGCCCTGAGTGCTCACTGGAAGGACAGATCCTGAAAGTTGAGGCTCCAGTACTTACTTTGGCCACCTCATGAGAAGAGAAGACTCCCTGGAAGAAAAGACCCTGATGTTGGGAAAGATGGAGGGCACAAGGAGAAGGGGACGACAGAGGATGAGATGGTTGGACAGTGTTCTCGAAGCGACTGGCATGAGTTTGGCCAAACTGCGGGAGGCAGTGGAGGACAGGAGTGTCTGGTGTGCTATGGTCCATGGGGTCACGAAGAGTCGGAGACGATTGAACGACTGAACAACAACAACAACAACAACAACAAACACACGTACGTAAGTATATAAGCCACATGTCTGAAATAGTACAGGAGAGCAACCCAAAAGCCAACTTGGTTCTTCTAAAGACTCTCAATATTTCCTTTGCCTCCTTAATCCTCCTTGCCTGAGAACACGCAGGCAGATAGCAGTCAGGGGGAGTTCCTGAAGGTATTCCTCTCCTATATCTATGAAACTCCTTGGTATCAATTATCATTGTTTGCTCAGATGCTCTGCACCGAGGGATGTCTGACTGGCATCCCAATTGTCTTCTCAAATGCTAATGTTCTGTGTAAACTGTGTCTGGATCTCTGTGAAATCCTCAGTAATATCACATCTCGGCCTGCCTGAGCCACAGCAACCCCACCTTATATGTGATGTAATTTCTGACTGTCTGTAGAGGGGATGTCCTCCTTCTCCACACCAAAATGCAAACCCTTAAAAGCGATGTTTCTTCTTGGTTCTGGGCAGGGTGGAGCGAGGGGGCGTAGGGGGTGGTCTGCTCCATGTACCACCCTGGGGGGGTGACACTCGGGGTGGGACCCCACCCCCGCGAGCAGCGCCTATAAAAGCCGAGCCGAAAACATCGCTCGGCACGCAGCAGCGGCTGGCTTGCTTGCTCACTTGGCCGGCCGCCGGCGCCTGCTTTGCTCCCCCCTTTTTAAGGGCTTTTTTCGGCCCTGGGCGGAGGCGGAGCTGCAGCACGGAGGCGAGGGGCGGGCCAGCGAGGTATCACGCTTGTGGCTGGCATGACGCCCCTCCTCGCTGGCCCACCCCTCTCCTCCACCGCAGCTCCGCCCAGGGCCCAGCCCAGCAGGAAGGGAGAGCAAAGCATGCGCTGGCTGAGCATCAGGCAGCCGCGCTGGTGCTTTACTCCTGTCACAGGAATGAAGAGCCAGCATGGCTGCCTGCTGCCCTTGGCCGGCGCATGCTTTCCTTTTTTTGTTTTTTTTGGGGTTTTTTGGGCATTGGGCTGCGCCAGCATGGAGGACTGCGCATGCATGGCTTTTCCACACATGTGCAGTCCATCCTGACATGCGTCGTGTGTCTTGATGTCACAACGCATGCGTCAGGATGCGTGCACGCTGCAGAGCGGCGCCCCGCCCCCAGGGGGTGCCTCCACGTTCCTCACCCTGGGCAGCCGAGTGGCTTGCTCCGCCGCTGGTTCTGGGTCTGTCTTACCTCCTTGCTAGGAGGGGAGGGAACTCTGCTGCAAAAGAAAAATAAAGATCTGCCTTGCTTTCACTGCATCCTACCTCCATCCATTCATCTCTGACCGATCATTGATTTAGGGGGACTCAGTCCCTTGGGGAGTTGGGCAGCAAAGGGCAACCTCCCCTATTTTTCTAGATCACTACCCACAATGATCTCAAGATCTTTCCCGTTGCATCACCACCAGTTGAGACTCTTGTGTGTGTATACTTATTCATCCAGATTGGAAAGGGACCCCAGCTTTCTTTTTCACCTTCCTGATGAATTTTGCATAATTTACGAACTTGGCCACCTCAGCCAATGTGTATTGAAGGGACATTGTAAAGGGGCACACTAGGAAAAAGCAAGAATTGGTAGCCAAAGGTTCTGGGGTTCCCTTTTAATATACTGTTAACTCCCAGTGCAGGGGCCCTCGGGTGCAGGCAGTGCACCAATTTCTAGTACCCAGACTTGCTAATCCCAGCTCGTGTCCCACGAGGGAAGAAGAGAAGAGTTTGGATTTGATATCCCGCTTTATCACTACCCAAAGGAGTCTCAAAGCGGCTAACATTCTCCTTTCCCTTCCTCCCCCACAACAAACACTCTGTGAGGTGAGTGGGGCTGAGAGACTTCAGAGAAGTGTGACTAGCCCAAGGTCACCCAGCAGCTGCATGTGGAGGAGTGGAGACGCGAACCCGGTTCACCAGATTACAAGTCTACCGCTCTAAACCACTACACGTTGACAATTAGTAGCGTAGATATACGGTAGATCCAATGAGAATTCCCACTGTAGGGACATCAAGAAGGAGAAAGGCAAACTGCTTACTAGGTCACAATAACCAAAATACATTCTGGGCTATGTGAGAAAGCATTGCAGAAATCTCATCTTCTGCTTGCAGGTGACTGGCTGTGTGAAAGGGCAAACATGCCTCCCAGTTAATGTCACTCACGGCTTGCAGAGGTCAGAGCATCAAGCACTGCATGCTCACCTCTCAAGCACGCCGTGTGACACCTGTCAAAGAGCACTGGCTCTTCTCTACACCATGCCCAAAAAATATGGGGAGGGTGAAAAGCCGGGCCTGGCTCACACATTCGGCTGGAGCAGAAGAAGGGGAGGATAGCAGGGTGGAATGGGGCAAACCTCTGTTCTTTACCATGCAGCTCACCTCAGGTATGAACAAAATACCTGGCATGAGCTGGCACCAGTACCAGGTACTCTTTGGGGGGCAGCAAGGCCCACCCCACATGTTTTCCTGGCGCACCATTCCAAGCAACACAAGGCAACTGGATATGACCACCCTTTAAATTTCCCACAATCCCCTCAATTAGCATCACTCTGAGACATTGTGGACCAAAATAAGGCTACACCCAGCCCCCGCTTAGAGCACAAAAAAGGGTCAAGGTAAAGGACCCCTGGACGATTAAGTCCAGTCAAAGACAACTATGGGGTTGCGGCGCTCTTCTCACTTTCAGGCCAAGGGAGCCAGTGTTTGTCCACAGACAGCTTTCCGGGTCATCTGACCAGCATGACTAAACCGCTTCTGGCGCAACAGGAAACCAGAGTGCACGGAAACGCCATTTACCTTCCCACTGCAGCGGTACCTATTGATCTACTTGCACTGGTGTGCTTTCAAACTGCTAGATTGGCATGAGCTGGGACTGAGCAACGGGAGCTCACTCCGCCATGGGGATTCGAACCGCCGACCTTCGGGTTGGCAAGCCCAAGAGGCTCAGTGGTTTAGACCACAGCACCACCCACATCCCCACTTACAGCACTACCACTGCAACCAAGTAAGCCCACTCATAGAGGAAAGGTCTCACCAGAGGGCACGTTGGCCATTAAACCTGGAATGACTGGAAGCTGATCACACCAAGGCCTGGTTGGAATGATCTCTCTCCCTCCAAATAAGGGATGTGGAAATCACAAAAGCCTGGCCTCCATGTGATGATAAAATCACAAAGAGAACATGGTTCGTGGGGTGTGTGTTTTTGTGAACCCCCCTCATTCCCAGGAGGAGGAGGAGACAGCCATTGTTTGGCCCTGATTTTTTGGAACATTGGGGAGTGCCCATTCCTGGGAATGAGGGGGGTTCACAAAAACATATTGGGGAGGGGGGCAAAAGAGTTGGGTCCCCAGCAGTTGGTGCTCCTGATAACAAGTCTATCAAAATAAAAACACAATGAGCTTGGATATCTCTTATTTTCCAGTTGGGCGAGCTGCATTTCCAGTGAACCTTAGTTTGTAAAGCTCTAATAACAAGAGCAAGAACAAGAACTAGAACAATAACAATAACAACTTTTAACACTTTTATTATTTATACTCCGCCCCGCCCCATCTGGCTGGGTTTCCCAGCCACTCTGGGCAGCTTACAGCACATAAAAAAATTGTCAAACATTAGACATTAAAAATTTCCTGATACAGGGTTGCCTTCAGATGTCGTCTAAAAGTCAGGTGGTTGTTTATTTCCTTGACATCTGATGGGAGGGCGTTCCACAGGGCAGGTGGCACTACCGAAAAGGCCCTCTGCAAAAAAATATACAAAATATATAGAAACAAAATTATTCCTATTTGTTGTGTCATCCCCAGCCATTTTTGTGGGCAGCGAGAGAGAGGGACTGGTTCTGTTCTCTATTTATTATTAATCTAAACAATACAGACAGAAAGAAATTTGTCCTTACTTTTTTGACCTCTAGAGGCTCTCAGTTTATATGTCGGTTTTTCTAGTCGGGCTGATTCCCATACCTTGCAGAAGACGAATTTTTTAGCAGGTGTAACTTGCAGAAAGCTGTGCCAACGGAAAGTCCCTCTTCTAGACAACTGTTAAAACGCTGCCTGAACCCAGCCCTCTTTCGCATTTTACGCCGCCCTAGTATCTACACAGAGGAAAGGTCAGCTATAACTATTTACAGGAAATAACCACTCTTATATTCAGGACCGGTGCTAGGGCTTCTGGCGCCCTAGGCGAGACCAATCTTCTGCCCCCGCCAAAGCCTGCTTTAGCGGGAGGTGGGGTGGTGGAGAGGCAAGCAGCAGTTTCTCCGCTGTAGTGGAGAAGCTGCTGCTCACCCGTCCAGCCCCCCGCCAAAGCCTGTTTTAGCAGGAGGTGGGGGGTGGTGTAGGGGGCAAGCAGCACTGCTGCTAGCCTGTCCCACACCCCTGCCCAAGCCTGGCCAGCGCCCCCTCCATTTTGGCACCCTAGGCGATTGCCTAGTTCACCTAAATGGACGCGCCAGCCCTGCTTATATTCAGATGTTTGTGAAATTATTGCATGATCAGAAAACTTGGCCGCCTGCGCATGCAAGGTTTGTTAAAATGGCATGGCTGATCTCATACACAGAGACATGTCAGTGAGGTCATTCTTCTCAGCAGTGCAGCATCAAGCTTTTGTCTTGTGTGGTGTAGTGGTTAAGAGCAGTAGACTCGTAATCTGGTGAACCGGGTTCGCGTCTCCGCTCCTCCACATGCAGCTGCTGGGTGACCTTGGGCTAGTCACACTTCTCTGAAGTCTCTCAGCCCCACTCACCTCACAGAGTGTTTGTTGTGGGGGAGGAAGGGAAAGGAGAATGTTAGCCGCTTTGAGACTCCTTCGGGTAGTGATAAAGCGGGATATCAAATCCAAACTCCTCCTCCTCCTCCTCCTCCTCCTCCTCCTCCTCCTCCTCCTCCTCTTCTTCTTCTTCTTTCCTCTTCTCCGCCAGATGTTTCTACAGCTGTGGAGAAATAAAAGTAGCAGCACTGGCAGCAAAGCTGCTGGGTAGCTCATGTAGGGTTGCCACCTTTTAATCTGGCAAGCTATAGCAGACAGTCTAGACATTGATAGCTCCAGTGGATTATTACACCACCGTACAATCTTGGGCACTCAGTCACGCTGTTTTAATTATCTTAACTATTAAATACAGAGTTGGAAAATGGACTAGTAAAGCATATAATGGCAAGATTCTCCTCGCCTAGCCAAACATTTTAATATACAGCAAAACCTCAGTTTTCAGAGTGTGTGGGGCAAATGAAATTACAACCATGAATTGTGCTGCTGCAA
Source organism: Lacerta viridis (assembly GCA_900245905.1). NCBI lineage: Eukaryota > Metazoa > Chordata > Lepidosauria > Squamata > Lacertidae > Lacerta > Lacerta viridis. Next base: position 355,830 of record OFHU01004114.1, on the reverse strand, counting down.
AACAATTTACCTGTTGCTTTGAACCACGTTTGGCATTGCTCTTTGCCGTCTCCAGAAGTCTCTCCTCGCATCCTTTGGATGCACTGAAAGTTTGGATTCCGCCTTCAAACGCAAAAATGGACAGACTCCCCCCCCCATCATGTTATTTCCTCCTTATTGTCCATGGAGCTTTCCGTATCCGAATAATGCGTAAAATCGATGAAGAGACAGCAACTGTAAGCTCTGGAGGGACTTTAGTCTTGAGAACAGATTCAGAGGGGATTTTTCATCGGGCACCTGGGGCTAATCTGCAGGGCACCTCAGGGAACCGGTGGGATTAACATGTTCCATCTGATCATCCTCTGGGGGCTCCATCCTGCTTGAGGGTGGGGTGGTGGGGAATGGCAATTTATTGCTTACTCTTTAGTTGATAATCACTAAGTCATAAGCATTACCTACTTAGATCTCTGTCCCAGAGGTCATTCCTTGTTGTGGTGCTCCCATTAGACATGCTGTGACCATCCTGTCTGCCTCCCTATTTTAAGCAGAAAGCCCCATCAGGGTGGAATAGCACACCAATAATACCTTGAGGTTTTACAGTGTTTACAAAGCGGTTTATTTCGTGGACCTTTAAGGAGGCGTAGAGGCAGACAACCGTTTTGTGTGGAGCCAGGTGTTGTTTTCCATGCCTGCGTTTAATCATGTTCTTGGGACATGCTGGTTAAGATGAGATCTTCCCCTGTCCCCATCTGTATTAGAATTTTTTTTTTAAAGCTGTTCCTAATGTTTTTATTGTTCTATCTCAGGCATAGGCAAACTCGGCCCTCCAGATGTTTGGGACTACAACTCCCATGATCCCTAGCTAACAGGACCAGTGGTCAGGGATGATGGGAATTGTAGTCCCAAAACATCTGGAGGGCCGAGTTTGCCTATACTTTTTCTATCTCTTCTTGTTTGCCACTTTGGGCTCCTTTGGAAGGAAAGGCAAGATAGAACATTAAAAAACAACAATAAAAACAACAAACCTCGATGTAAAATTAAATAAATAAAATCTGCAACTTATTACAAAGGATTTTTTGGAGTCCTCTAGCTTTGTATAGGCAGGAATTCAAGGAGTGCTAAGTGTTGTAAACAAAATCTGCCCTTATTCCCTTATGGGGTACACAAGAGCCCTTATAGAGTCCTTTGTAGGTTCTCCATCGGTAGGAGAAAATAACAGAGGCCAACCAGAGAATATTGAGAAGCAAAGCAGCTAGTAAGCCTGATCTTTATTAAAGCTGTTGCAACAGGGTGCTCCCCTCACACGCAGGAGAGAGGAGGAGGACCTCGAACAAGGAGGACCTCGCCTTATAACAATGGCGCACAAGGCCTTATATATCCATTTTGATATGCCCTGCCCTGGAGCTCCAGACCACCCTTCCATACATCATACATACATCACAAAAGGGGTGTAGCCCAAGACCACCCCCAACAAACATCATACCTACATCACAGAAAAGGCGGTCTACAACAGAAATTTGAATGTTGTTGTTTTTCCTGTCTGCCAGGTTATCTGATAATGCCTTATCTGATTGCCTTTTCTGGTAGTCTGGCCATTCCTTTGAGATGGTAATTACTTAATTCCTGAGACAATGGGAAGGTTTTTTTTCCATTTCCTCCTTCCTTGCAGAGAAACATTTGGTCAGTTTGGGAGTTAAAATGGTTTCAGGACTGTCTTCCTGTGCTGCTTCAGACATGTGGTTTATATATTTATGTACATGTTTGCTTGGTACATTTATGAAAAATTATTATATATCTATGACCTTAAAATTCTTATAATGTAAATATCAGCTAAGCAGGTCCAGCCCAAGATATTTGGACACCTGAGGCAAACCACAAAAGGCCATCTCTCCTCCCGGCCAGGGAAGAAGGGGTGAATGATGATCTGCAGCAGGAATAGGTCGGGCAATACGGATCTGCAGCTCCGTGGATCCTGTCACCTGAGGCAGTTGCCTCACCTTGCCTCACGGGTGGGCCGGCCCTTCAGCTAAGTGACTTTCTAGCACATAACCTCACAGTCCCCTGCACTGTTTCAATTGCAGATGTTTCACAAAGGCAGGAAGCTAGAAGGGGTGCATCCAGGGTATTCCTTCCCTATCTGAAGCACTAATTCTGCAAAAGTGGGGGGGGGCAGCTTGTTTTTGCTGTCGCTACCGCCATTTTAAAAGCAACAACCAGGCATTTCAATTTGTAGCATGATAGCTTCCATTTAAACAATACGGGGCGGGTGGTATCCTCTCAAAGAAGGCTCCCCATGGTTCAAAGTGCATTTTTTCCAAGACCTTTACCAATTTTGCCGTGCTTAAGACATTTTTTTTTTTTTTTTTGCTTCTGCCTCAGGGGTGGTGAATCCCTACTTTGGGAGCCTGATCCAACCACCCAAGCATTTGCCCCCCGTCCTACTCCCTCTTAAGACCCTGCCAATTTTGGCAATGCTCTGATATGAACTTCCCTCCCTGGCCATCAGGTATGTCATTTGATGAACAGAGATGACAATGACATACCTGACGTGTGTGGATCAACTGAGGAAGGGGCTGCCGGCCTGTGTGTGAGAGACTTTGGTGCATGGTCAAGAGCAAAGGTGGAATTTTACAGCTGCAATCAGAAGAGTTGAGAACAAAGAGAGAGATCTCTCCAGAGTACCGGTAACTTTGAGTCAACAAAGCCTCAAGGCACAAAGGGATCAGGAATAACTAATATGGACATAATATTTGATAAAGAATTAAAGGAACAATTGATGGAAATTAACACCCCACACAGGAAGAAAGGAGAACTTCACTTGCGAATTTACAAATTACTATACAGGTGAAACTCGAAAAATTAGAATATCGTGGAAAAGTCCATTTATGTAAGCAATTGTTTTCATTAGCTACTGGAGTTTAATATATGAGATAGACTCATGACATGCAAAGCGAGATATGTCAAGCCTTTGTTTGTTATAATTGTGATGATTATGGCGTACAGCTGATGAAAACCTCAAAGCTGAAATTGTTAATTTGGGGTTCTCATCAGCTGTACACCATAATCATCACAATTATAACAAATAAAGGCTTGACATATCTCGCTTTGCATGTCATGAGTCTATCTCATATATTAGTTTCACCTTTTAAGTTGAATTACTGAAAGAAATGAACCTTTCCACGATATTCTAATTTTTTGCGTTTCACCTGTATGTGTTAATGTGAATTGAAGTTAATTATTGAAGCTGTATTATAAGGGTTTTTTAAAATCAAGAATGGATTGTATTTGGCTTGAGCAATAGTCTGGAGGCAGAATGAAAGGGAAAAAGACCTTGAATTACAGCACATGGGAAGCCACAGAAAAGTTATAGTTATGTAATTGATTTGTATTTGAATTGTTATCGCTATGTGGTGTTGATATAATATGGCACATATTGGATTTTTGGAATTGAAAATTAATACAAATTATTTAACACCCGCCCCCCAAAAAGTGAAGGCAGCTCTTGAGCCAAAAAAAGGCAAGGACCCCCCCCCCAATATCACTCCTAAGACTGTGAGCATGGTGAGGTGTGCGGGGATTCTTTGCTGGAGCCTCCCGCGTGCAGGGCAAGGCCCACTGCACACAGGATACCAGTTGCTGGGGATGTGTGGCCAGCGCCTCACGTGCGTCCTCGCACGGGCACCGGCCAAGCCTGCGAACGGGACGGCCGATAATTCCGGAGCTAAAACTCACACCGTGCCGTTGTCCGCCAGGCTAAATCTGAAGGTGCGTGAGTAGTCCGAAGAAAAAGAGTGCCTCGTAAAAGTACCTGAGAGCACTTGCGACCTCCTAAGTTGTTCCCTTAAATAACGTACCTAAATGAAAGGTGGCCAAAAGCTACGGCCATGCAAAAGTACCATTAAACTACGAAAAATAAAATTGAGACGAAATAAAGACAAAGTCACTGTTTCCTTTAGATGGCTTTGGCTGACCCGCATAGGCTTCTACTTTCCTCTATGCCTAAACTGCTCTAGAATTACCTAAACTAGCAGACCCTAAAACCGCCAAATCTTCCGCAAGTTCTAGGCTACCTAAGACCTAAGCTAGCTAAGCCTGAAACCGCCAAATCTTCCGCAAGCTAACCTCTCTACCTCCTGCACGCGCTTCCAACCCAACCAACCCGTTCCCCGAAACCCCAACTATCTACATCTGGTTCATCTGAACCCTAACTCTGACTGTCCGCCTAATACGGGGAGCCGCAGCCTTTTATTGACAACCAAGTACAACGTCATGATTGATAAATTTACCAATAGGAACGCTGTTGCTGCCCCCCAAAAAGGCGGGAAGCAGAATAACTGATCATTCACAATTCAAACCTCTGGAACCAAAAGTCTAGGCGGAGGGATCTCAGTAGCGAGATGCCTACTGAGCCCTGCTTTCGCTTTCACTTCTGCACGGAAGAATACATAAAATAGTGCATAATATTAACATTAACTTAATACAAATAATCGCGGGTTCAAAGAAACCCACGCAGTGTATTCCCACAGAGGTGCTCTAAAGTGGGTGTAGGATTGAAAAAACTATGATTTATTTAAGGAGGATGTATGTTAATACTTCTGAACATAAAAGATTATCATTCTTATTCATCATCTATGTTCTGTTGTTTCAATTGCTGAGCTGTTGCTATTGTTGGTGTGTGTGTGGTTCTTGTGTGTGTGTGTGTGATATTTCAATCCTTGTAAACCCCAAGGAGCTATAGTGGCATAGACATATTTTAAAATAATTTCCGGAGGCTAACAATTCATAAATGCTAAAAACGTATGCAGAAGCAACAGGGTTTCTATAAGGAATCTGCTTCTTTCAAGCCCCTCCTGGAAATGGGGCAGGCCCCACTTAGGGAGGATTCAGCGGCCCTGGCCCCTTGTTGCTCTTGTTTGAGAATTTGGGATGTTCAGCTCTACCATGACTGAAGCACCCTCTCCGTCCGTGTCTTGTGCAAATGGCACCATCTGCCGGTCACTGTGTTTTCTCACTCTTAATATGTCAAGGGAATAATCTCTGCAAGAATTTGATTCCATGGAACCTCTGTGGCGGGAGGAGAGCACTCCTTCTGTGAACTGCGCCCTTGTGGCGTATGAGCAAAACAAGATTATAATCCAAGTAGCTGCTGCCGCCAAAAGTTGTGAGTTCGGACTCTGGCAGTTCAGACTTAATAACGCAAAGTTTCAACATGCTTTGAATCCAGAACTGTTTTATTGGGAATGCACGTAAACAAAAAAGCACAATAAACTTCTGGCAATGGCCAAATTAAATACATAACTCCGAATAAATTAAATACATACCATATTTTATTATGTTTTATATTTAAACTGTTTGTGTGCATCTGCTAGGGGGGATTTGAAATATAAGGAAACCCCATGCCACTGTTTGATGGGGTAAAAACTAAAACCCTGATCTAAAACACATTGCTTGGTAGACAATCTCACTCACTCATTCATGGTCTATATTTAGATCAGGATTTAAAAGATTTGGATGCCCAGGAAGCTAGATTTAACCATGTTTACTAGGAAATACAGTACATTGTGTCACTGATTTTAAGGGAAACATGCTTAGGGTTACTGCCAGGATCTTACTGGAAGCTACCCATCAACATGCTACTGAAATTATACCCCAAATGTCTGAATATATACCAAATAACTGTTAAATATTCAGTCTCTACATTTCAGGTACTCAGAATAGCTTTTGCGTATTTTTGTACTTCATATGTAACAGGGTATCATTTCTAGTAGAGAGCTTTGTGCAGGTGCAGTTATAAGGTAGTTCAAAGTACTCCTTAGATGATATATTCATCCTGAACGACTGAATATAATGGAATGTTTATAGAGAAAAATAAGATCAGGCAAGCCCAGGACAGGACATGGGCTTCATTTTCAGAAATTAGCAGTGCCTTTTAACTGTGTTTGAGAGTACTGAAACACCCCCCACAAAAAACCCTAATTTAAAAATATGTAACTTAGCTCTTCAAAGGGAAAATTCAGAATTAAGAAGTGACCGAATTTATGGGGACGGATGTAACCATCTGCACCCTTTGTGCTGTTGGCCTGATATACAAGAATATAAACTATTTAAACAATATTGAATTGGAACAAATTAAGTAAAATTGAGGTACAGTATTCCAAGACTGTGCATATAAGCCACAATAAGCAAAATATGCTTCCATTTGTTTCAACGGTTTTTAGCTTTGCTATTTATTAGAAGGATTTTCAGTCAATATAATTAATTCTACTACTTTTTTCTGTAGATAATTTTTTTTGTCCTGAAATGAAAGTGCCCAAGCAATAAATATAATCAATATAATCGAAATTACAGTACTAAATCCCATAGGGATGAAAAATTTCTAACGCCTTAGATGTAAATTACACTTTTGCTTTCACAAAGAAGACTCTAGAATGCTCTGTAAAACATAGCAGCTAAAAAGGGGGGAAATCTACATTGTTATAACTGAATTAAGGTTATGATAGCTTTGATAAATGTTTCAAAGTCAGCATTTAAGAAATTAAATAGATGCTACTATCCTAAAATTAATTTCAATGCTAGCTAGATAATATATATAAATATTGCTGTAAGTCACTTGGAGATCTTCAGGTTACAAGCAACTAATAAGTTTAATAAATATAAATAAATAAAAATAAATAAACAAACAAACAAACAGAGTTCATTGAAAACAAAAAAATATCTTCCATACCAGGAGGAAGAGGTGAAACTCATCCACATTTAAATATAAGTACTTTAAGTCTGGGTTTCAAAAAACACTTTTAGGATATGAAACAAAATGTTTCCTATTCAAAGGTGCAAATCTAAAACCCATCTCCAAACAGAATCTAAAATCAAAACAGCACATTTTCATAGTCGTGTGTGTATATGTATATATGGATTTTGGCATAGATCAACTATTTTGTATGGCAATCAAAATGCAAAATTCTGGGTGAGTATTTCAACATACGCATTTAAAAGTTAAGAATCGGAATGTGAATTTTTCCACTACTGCATTTGAACTCTTAAGCATTATACAAACAATTAATTTATCCCATGAAATGTGGGTAATTATCCACTAGAAAATTCTCCCTGCTAGACTCACTGAAATGAAAGTGAACTAGCTGTTCATGGAATGGGACATGGGAAGAGCCTGGTGGATTGTGTCCAAGACCATTAGGTTTCACTTTAAACAAACAAAAAATATCTTCCACACTGGCTACTCAGTGCTCTTCCTCATCTGACGCAGCCTCATCAATAAAGATGGCACAGTAGGTGGCAGATGGCTTTGGTGTAGCCAGGAAGATTTTTCTCAGGTTACTGTGGTACCTTCTCTTCAGTTCCAGGATGACACATCTCTTCGCCAGAGGCACCATGTTTGATCTTTGTCCATGCTCTGAGAAGCCTGATGGACACTGGCACTGCCATATTCTCTTGCAGAAAGCAAATGTTTAGCTCAGGCTGTTCTTATTGATGAAACGTAAGAACTTCTGACGCCTGACTTATGCCCATTCTTCATTCTCCTTCCTCACGTACTCCAGAGGAGACAGCTTGAAATCCTACGAAAATAACAATGTTTGCAATTTAAAAGAGGTTGCATTCAGGAAAAACCTTGTACACCGTACAATCCTATGCATATTTACACCTTTCCATCCCACTGAAACTCAGTGCCGCTTGCTCCCAAGTAAGTGTGGATAAGGATCGCAACCACAAATTCTTATTACAAATACATCTGTGGCCAAGTGGCTCGGATAAGGGGAAGAGGCTGAAACAAGAACTTGAAATATCTAGGAGAATGTGGTTAGCATCCCTGGATATCATGGGCTTGTTGCTATTATGTTACTGGTGGGATAATATACTGAATGAGATGCTCGACCTTGGAGTTCCTATCTGAGAGAGAGGGAGAGAGAGAGAATGAGAACACAGACTACATCCGATGTGGGACAAAGGAGCTGAGCTGCTATGAAGACTGCTATGTTTCTAGACACACAGATGGATGGAGAGGAAGTTTTATTCTATGTTCATTAATATTAATCAATGATTTAGCAGGGATTGACAATCTGATAAGTGGCCTCACTTGTTGAAACTGGAAATGTTAATTTAATATCACATAATATACGTGCAGGAATTGATTGACGGATAGTTGGATGAAAAGGAATTAAGTCAAAAACGCAAGTGTAATGTAAGGTTATCTGTAGTGTTTGAAGTTAAACTAGAATTAATTGGAGAATATGATGCAGCATTAAGGAGAACCGTTGACACATCTTAGGAAGATGTGCGAGAAGTCAGATTTGGGAAAATGTTAAATTTGTCTTAATTTAATTTGCTTAAATCAGTGACCAATCTGTGAAAACTTAAAAATCAATTAAAAAAAAGATTTGAAATAAACGACCCCTGCCAACCTAGCAGTTCGAAAGCACGTCAAAGTATAAGTAGATAAATAGGTACCGCTCCGGTGGGAAGGTAAACGGTGTTTCCATGCGCTGCTCTGGTTCGCCAGAAGCGGCTTTAGTCATGCTGGCCACATGACCCGGAAGCTGTACGCCGGCTCCCTCGGCCAGTAACACGAGATGAGCGCCGCAACCCCAGAGTCGGACACGACTGGACCTAATGGTCAGGGGTCCCTTTACCCTTTACTCTCAGCTTTATATGTCTTTTCCAAATGAACTTTCTCATGTCTTACCTGAGTGAGTTAAATCAGATGACCAAACGTAGCTTCGGAATTCACGCTGTAGCAGCTGCTGCAAAACACAAATTAAAAATGCATGTATTAATAAATCACTCCGCCATAAAACAGTGCGATGTCAACAAAATATTACTTTGAATTTTCCATGTAAGTTTTTAAATGCAACATACCTGGCAGGAGAAAATTTCTTCACTGCAAAAGAAGAAGAAGAAATATTAGTATTTGGATACCAAGGCTGCAATTCCATGCACAAGTACCTAGGGAAAAGGTTCCAGATTTTGGAATTTTGCTAATATTCCACTTTCTTAGCTGCACTAAGATGGACACATTCGACCTGGCCTCTTGCACTCTTTTACACACTAGTGCTATATGTGGAATTCTGTGTGAATCAGGGGTTGCCAGACCTTTCGGGTCAGTGAACATATGTGGAATTATGAGAAAGTGCTGTAAGGCACCAGTCACAGAAATGGAGAGGAAGACAATATTATGCAGGCCTGCCCCACCACCAGCCCCCCCCCCAATCAATGGGGAAAACTGGTCCCTACATCTGCAATCACATTGCTTACATCACACTTTTTGCACCTCTCCTCTGTGCAGAATAGAACGGAGGGTGTCCACTCCTGGCATCCCATGAAATGTGGGCAAGTTTAAGGAAGAGTGTTTAATACAAGGATGCCTAAGTGAATCCAAACAAGTACTGAGCAGAAAGAGCAATTGAGGAGATATTTATTGAGACCTTTCATGGGTGAAAATGATATTGAATTTGGCGTAGCTCACTGTCGCCATCTGGTGCCACATTTGTATATTGCACTTTGCTACGTATTTAAAACTGTGTACCGGAGTCCTAGGTGTAGCCTGGTAACAAACAGATGAGGGAAATATCTCACCTTTCCTCCGAAAACGCTTCATGAGCCAAATAAGGAACGATCCTATTGAAAGCAACGAGGCTGAAGTGACTGTGGCTGCAATTGTCACGTTTCTTGAAGATGCTGAAGGAGCTGAAGTTGGAAAAAGGAGTTTGAATGAAATCAGCAGTAAATCACTATTATTATAATACTTTATAGCTGTCAGAGCTTATAGCACAGGAGGCCTCAAATCAGCACTCCTGTTCCTCTGTAGTCTCTCCTTGGTTCCTCCAGAGTAGCGCTTTGCCTGGGACCACGTTACCAGTATTCCGCCTCGTGGATAAACTCCTGTTTACGACTGGTTCCTTATCTCCCATATTTCATATAAGTGTTTCCCCTATCCAACCATCTTCAGAGAGCAGCATCGGAAGAGACCCTCCATTATGTGTTTATAAAAATGCTTCCTTCTCCCACCCTGATTTTCAAGATCACTCAAAGGTCTCTTCTACACTGCTGGCACTACAAGAAAGGATAGCAATGAGATGAGTGGATACCTCCACATGCGGGAAGACTTGACGTCCAGTTTCCTGCAGAAAGGCAATGGAGTCTGTGGGGACCATTCAGCGCCCATCCCTCTGCACAGCTGACCTCGCAAATTGTGCCGTAGACAAAATGCCTAGCAGGATCCGAACAATTCAAGAAGCCGTTCTCAGGGGGTGTCAGTATTTCACACTGTATTGCTGAAATACAATGATGCAGATATTAACCTAAGGACTCAGCGATACAGCTGCAAATAAAACGTTTTAAGTGGGTTTTAAAGCGCAATATACAAATGTGTCACTAGATGGTGGCAGCGAGCTATGGCAAATTCAATACATTTTCCAAAATGTTTTTTTATAAAAAGGATTTTCACAGCGTTTTTTTAAATATGAGTGCAGATTCCACCCAAGTTTAGTAAACTGCAAATTTCTGTGAACATTGATCTATTTTTCATGTAACAGCAAACTAAAGTAGCGTAGTCTAGAAAGAGGATCGCCTGCTCATCTTGCTACTTGTATGAACTAGCCACTTGGAATATAGTTAAAGAGCATACTATAAATATAGCGAAATAAATAATAGGCCTGAGATACAACTCTACTATAGACAGGGGAGAAATTTGGTTTGGTTCTGATTTAAATGCAATCCTACATCATTTGCATTTCCCCAAACAAGGTACAAACTGAAACAAAGCTATCCTTCAAAGTTTCCCCTCCTCTATATTTTGTGATTAAATTCTCCTATCAAAATTTTTTGATAAAAACATTTATTAGTAAAAATATGTGTGCATTTATTGGTCTTTGCAAATATTAGTTCTTGTATATATTGTGCAAAATTGTACACAAAAATGTGTATGTTAGGAGAAATGCATACTACAATGCTGATGAATTTCCCTTAGGGCTTTTTATTTAAAAGTATCTGCAAACTGATTTGGAAATGTGGTGTGATGGGCTTAAGTCTCACCTTCACAAACAGGAATTGGCTCTGACCAGTGTCCCTTGGATGTGCATTGAATTTTTGATGATCCTCTCAAGGTATAGCCCTCCTCACAACTAAATTCGCAGACTGAATTGTAGCTTGGATCTGTATCCAGGTGTGAGCAGTTCACAAAGCCCCTTTCGGGCTGACGTAGCAACTCGCATTTCACTGCTGTAAGAGACGGTTGAAACTTACAGTTAGTTTGCATGTCGCCGGGACACCGGAAATAAGAGAAACATAATCCTGTAATGCAGACGAAGGCATGGCCCAAATGAGATAGTACCTTCACACTCTGGTTGCTGTCCATCCCATTCGCCATAGGCACCACACTGGAGCTCACTGGACCCTCTCAGAGCAAACCCTTCTGCACAAGCAAACTTGCAGGTTGAATTCCAGGAAAAATTCCCAGAAGAGTGAGAGCAGTTCAAGAAGCCATGAGCCGGAGGTTTCAGTTCACTACACTCCACAGCTGTTAAATGACATATTCATCTGCATTAGTTCTGTCGTGGAGGTTAACAAGAAAAAATACACATGGCGACGAGATGGGCTTAGGCTTTTTGAGGATGGGAAAGGGAGCTGCAGGTGAATGGACTGGGAGACTTGAAGGTTTCAAAGCGTTAGACTCTACTGTTAGAGGCAAAATGCTAGAGAGCAGCAAGATTCCCTCACTCTCTTTTGAAGATGATGTATAGATGGTACATTACACCGGTCAAATTAGCGAAAATGTATAAGGTTGATAATAAGTGTTGGAAATGTAAGGAAAAGGAAGGTACCTTTTATCATATGTGGTGGGAATGTAAGAAGGTGAAAGGCTTCTGGGATATGATTTATAATGAAATGAAGAAAATGTTGAAATATACATTTGCTAAAAAACCAGAAGCCTTCTTACTGGGCATTACTGGTACAGACATTAAAAAACAAGACTTTAAACTTTTCCAATATGCAGTGACTGCGGCGAGAATCTTAATAGCACAAAAATGGAAACAAGAAGAAACACCGACAAAGGAAGAATGGACAGTGAAATTACTGGAGTATGCGGAATTGGACAAAATGACGGGAAGAATCCGAGAACAGCGGGACCAGAAATTCATCAAAGACTGGACTAAATTTACGAATTATTTAAAAGACAATGGTATTCAATCAAATACGTTGATAGGACTGCAAGAAGCTTTGTAGATTATCGAAGAAATGTCGTAAATATGAAATTATAGTGATTAAGTTGGATATGATGATTTAAAGCAATGATTGAGTTAAGAAGTATAGTATAAAGTAATAGATATTAGAAAATCATGTGGAGGGTTTGAGGGAAGTCACGGCCCTAAAAGGCCAAAATGTTAAATGAATGGAAAGATAAATGTGAAAGTTTTTGTCAATGTATTTATATAAAAACAATAAAAATGATATTTATATATAAAAAAAGATTCCCTCACTCTGAAATTCAGTTGTGGGGGGAGCTCATAATTGTAAGGTTGCATTAATGTAAGGTCGGTCGTCACTACTATGGGCAGGGAGTGTGAAGGGCCTACATGTTATGGGAAAATATATTCCCATGTTTCGTTGGGCTGAACTACACATTAACACTGACATGCATGAATATATCTTGCTATGTGAAAGGCAGTACCTGTTTTTATAATAGTTAGAGCTGAAATGTAGCAGTAGAAAGTCTTGATAAGCCTTTAGATGTGCAAGTGGGACTTCTGACCCGGGACAAATAGCAGCTTTGGGGAGGAAGGCGCCTTTACCCACTGACAAAAGGGTGAAAAAGCCTCACTTTGTGGTTCTGATATGGATTGCCCCTCCCCATGACTGCTATTTGAAAAAAGTGTAAAGGAATGGTGGTTCACAATGCTTTCTTTCTTTTTCTGATTTGGTTTTTGAAAACACCAGGGGCCAGAATCAGTTAGCAGGAACAGAAGCAGGCCAGCCAGCCTGTTTCCAGCTCTTTCAAAACAACTATTTCCAGAGATAAGTGTTGAAAGCTTTCATTACAAATGATTTTAACAGATTAACAGGTTAGAGAGATGAGTGGGATTCGGCTCAATTTACACCAATGGAATACAAATCATAACTGCAGATTTTTTTCAGAACATTTTCTTTCCCATGGATAGGAAATCTTACCTTCACATGCAGGGATTGGTTGTGACCAGCGTCCCTCGGATGAGCACTGAATTTGAGGCGATCCTCTTAAGGTGTAGCCCTGCTCACACACGAAATCACAGGTTGAGTTGTAGGTCAGTTCTGCGTCCACATGGGAGCAACTCACGGAGCCATTTTCAGGCCATGGTACCGCTTCACATTTCACCGCTGAAACAGACACAGATTGTGACCTTGGTTAATCCAGATACATTACAGGAGAGTGCCGGGGTGTGTGTGTGAAATATACAGAGAAATATAATGAGCTCTGTGAAGGCAAGCAAGGCAATGAAACAAAACCAGTACCTTCACAGGCTGGCTGTTGTCCATCCCACTCTCCAGATGCCCGACACTGCAGCCTGCTGGAGCCACTCAAGGCAAAGCCATCTTTACAGCCAAACTCACATGACGAATTCCAGGCAAAATTCCCAGAGGGGTGGGAGCAGTTGAGGAACCCGTGAGCAGGTGTCTGGAGTGCATGGCATTCCGCAACTAGAAATGCAATCAAAATGCTTTAGGTTTGTCTTTGTTCTCCAATCCATAAGATACATGGTACCTGAAGCCGAACATGGATTCCCCACATGGGCGTACCGAGGCAGGGGCAGGGGGGGGCAGATGCCCCCCCCTAGAAGCAAGCTGCCCTCCCCCCCAGAAGCAAAAATGATCAGTCGTCTCCTGGGTCTGGCTTAAAAAGCAGCGCTGCTACCATTGCTGAGTGCTTGTTCGCTGAGACTGAGCAAAGAGGGAAGTGTGAGATCTCCCTGATTCCCCCCCCCAAGCTTCCTTATCAGTCTCCAGAAGTTTTCACCCACCTTAGACTGCTTGATAAGAAGCAGGCTACTCTGTGACCTATTAACGCCTAATCCCAGTTGATAGCCCTCTGTGACCTATTAACGCCTAATCCCAGTTGATAGCCCTGGTCGCTAAAACTGACTCCTGCCCCTCCCCCTCGCCCCCACCCTCCATGGTTGTATGATCTCTGGAAGGGAAGACGGAGCTTTCTCTGTGCTGCTGTTTTGATCCACAGCAATCTTTTTGTGAGTGACTTTACCCGCTTATCCATTGCCTTTAACCCCCCCCCACCGCCTTTTTTTAACCCCTAAGAAAAGTGTTTGGATGATTTTTCAAATCTAAATTAAAACTAAACAAAGTCTACCTAACTGGTAGTAAACAAACACACATGGTTCGGTGTGCTTGTGTGTTGATGTACTTTCTATTGCTGGATTGATGACTGGAGTATAAATACAGGTGGGTAGCCGTGTTGGTCTGCCATAGTCAAAACAAAATAAAATAAAAAATTCCTTCCAGTAGCACCTTAGAGACCAACTAAGTTTGTTCTTGGTATGAGCTTTTGTGTGCATGCACACTTCTTCAGATACACTGAAACAAAAGTCAACAGACCCTTATAGTATGCTACTGGAAGGATTTTTTTGTTTTATTTTGTTTTGGAGTATAAATAAGCAGTGATGTTTTCCTGTGCTTTTCAAACAACTCACTTCTTTGCATTTCAGAATACATATTGTCACTTAATGGTTAACACTTGCTTGCATGCAAGTAATTAAAGTAAATTATAAGCTATTTAGTCATAAAGTGTTAGTGTTCTGATATGCTGCTGCATGGAAGAGGTGTGAGCTGCTATGTCTCCTTGCTTTCAGATTCTTATAAAGTAGTTGAGAAGTAAAGGAATATATGAAGAGATGCCAACTTATGTGACCAACATATGTGCATACTGCACCTGTGAAACTTATATTATGGTTCCTAGCAATTTCACTGGTTGAGTTCTCAAATTGTCAAAACCTCATAGGAAAAGCCTGTGTGAATAAATTGGCCCATAAAATCTATGTGTAAGATTGGCTTAATTATCCTAACAGGAGTTATAATTTTTTTACTGTTTAATATTTTGTTTTGAGGTGGAATGTGCTGCTGTTTGTGAGACCAAAAGTATTTTTTGGGGTGGGTAGGGGCCTGCTTTAAATAAGAGTTACCTTAAAAGGCTAACAAATTTAGTATGGTGCAAGCCAGTGGTGTCCAAACTTTTTTCAAAGAGGGCCAGATTTGATGAAGTGAAGGGCCGTGAGGGCTGACCAAAGGGCCGACCAAAGTTGTTAACCTTTTCTAGGGTTGAAGTTGTTGAGGTTTTTAAAGGAATTTACCCCAAACTGCCACAGGGGCTGGATTAAACCAACTGGTGGGCCGAATTAGGTCCCTGAAATGGACTTCGGACATGCCTGGCTGAAATTTCAATTCAGTGGAGCTGAATAAATAAATAAATAAAACCTCCCCTCCATTTGGAACTCCCTGCCTATTGCAGCAAAGCACGTGCCTTTGCTAGACTCTTTTCGGGCACCTGCTAAAAGCATTCTTCCTTAGGCAAGCATACCTAGATGCTTAGGAAGTTGAAGTAATCTTAATCTTCATATTTTTAAATCAATTATTTCAGAAGGTCTAGTCCCTAAAAAAAGCTCAACAACTAAAAATGAACCGAACCCCTAAAAAACGGGGCATTCCTCATCCCCAAAAAAGGTCAACAACTTTGAGCTGATCCCCAAAAAATGGGGGTAGATCACTGCCAGATTTTAATTCTGAAAGTAGACCACAGTCTCTTGGGAGTTGGCCACCCCTGGTATAAGACATGTAACTAGAATAAAAATTTAAAAAACAAGCAAATAATTATAATAACTACCGTAATAAAGCACTGCTATAATTATATATAATTTTCCTAAAATTTTGGTTTCATTTGCCTTTCCGTGCTGAAATGTCACAACCTGAACGACCATGGCTTGCCCCCCCCCTAGTTTTGATCCTGGGTACGCCCCTGATTCCCCACCTAACTACTAAAAGACGTGACAAATTTTTTCCAGTTTGATGACTATTACAAAATTAAAAGTGGGACTTGAAACAAATTGTTGCCGTGTGGAGTGCTCCTGTTCAGGGTTCCAGCTGGCCAAGCACTTTTCTAGATTACTTGATTACACACACACACACACACACACACACACACACACAGTTTTCAGATACTCCATTTCATCTTCACTGCTTGCATTTCTTCCCTTCCTACAGTCAGTCATCATTCTGTGGCTTTTGAACATACCCTGGGCCGGTTTTGGGGAAGTGTATTCCCTTATTTTTTTTTTAATGTGGGTTGTTTTCTTTTGTTTGTACTGCTGCAAACCTTAGGGCTCTCCCAAGCCTGCCTGATCCCTCCCCTCTTAAGCATGGGTGGTGCCATTTTGGCTGTCTCAAGGAACACCTCCCCCCCCCCTCCCCCAGGGGGGAAAGAGCATGCTAGCATGCTATTTGTACTTGGGATTTGAAGGTGGTTCAGGCTATCCTATTGGGTTCTACAGTCGTACCTTGGAAGTCAAATGGAATCCGTTCCGGAAGTCTGTTCGACTTCCAAAATGTTCGGAAACCAAAGCGCGCCTTCTGATTGGCTGCAGGAAGCTCCTGTAGCCAATCGAAAGCTGCGGAAGCCTCGTCACATTCGGGTTCCAAAGAACGTTTGCAAACCG
This sequence comes from Lacerta viridis, assembly GCA_900245905.1. Classification (NCBI taxonomy): domain Eukaryota; kingdom Metazoa; phylum Chordata; class Lepidosauria; order Squamata; family Lacertidae; genus Lacerta; species Lacerta viridis. The sequence continues at coordinate 339,148 of OFHU01004114.1, read as the reverse complement.
GAACACTCACTTCCGGGTTTGCGGCATTCAGGAGCCAAAACGTCTGAGTAACAAGGTGTTCGGGATCCAAGGTATGACTGTATTGTCATAACTCCCGCAGAATCTAGCAGAAAACAATGTCCTTTGCCAACTTGGCAAAGATTCTGATGCTCCATGGCTAACGAAGACTCACTTCCCTTGTCACTTCTAGGGTTCAGCTAAGGGGTTCTGCATTAGTTTTCATTCATTTAGGACTCGCTCAGTTCACTGACCTTTACACAAAGGGGTGGGTGCCGACCAGTTTCCAGAATCGGTGCACAATACTGGCTCCAGACCAGTAGATTTGTAGCCTTCGGTGCACTGAACGTGACAAGATGAGTTGTAGCTAAAATCCTTCACTGGGTGACTGCATTCTAAGGTACCATGATCTGGTTTTGTCAGTGTGTCACAAGTAATTACTATAGAGAAGGAACACAACAAGCAAGGAGTTAGGCAAGGCTGTTGTTTCTAGCAATGTGCATTAAAGCTACAGGGTTAGAGATGAATTGCCCGGTTTGAAAAAACACTATACGATTAATCTTACCATGTTCACAATTGCGCCCGTAGAATCCTGTATCACACTGGCAGGTGTAATTATTAATAGTCTCCACACATTTGCCATGGCCGCTGCAGGAATGTAGATTACAGGAGGCTGCAAGACAATTAACAGACTATAAATCATCCCATCATATATAACATGCTTTAAATGAACTATTACAAGTGAGTGGAACAGGCTCTTGGCCCTGAAGACGTTGATGCATTAAACCACTTTGAGTTTAATATCACATCATATGTAGGTCACATCTTCAGGCTTCACGTCCTCTTTCTTGGCCTCATGCCCTTTGGGTGCTGCCCATCTTTTTCTGCTCTGTGCATCCAAGGGGGAACATGTTCCACAAAGCAGCAAACAACACTAAAATCCACAATTTGGAGTTACTGGAGGATTCTCCATTCTCTTCCTTTTATGCAAAAAGCTTTATTTTCACCAGTCTTTGATATGGTTTCCCTATAGAGCATTGCACCACTGCATATCACTTGGCTATCACAAGGTGTCATCGGCATAGTTGCCCTGTGCTTATTTTCCCGGCTTAGGCCACTTCCATGCTGTTGCTGTTTTGCAGATGGGATTCAATCACACACCGGCAAAATCAGATGGACATGTCCAAAACTGAGGTGGATGTATGTGTTCTTGTGCAGCAAACCTGCTCCCACCACCCAAGATAAAAATAAACATACATTTTGTGATAAGGGAATTAACAACCGCGTGGTATTAACAGCTATTAAGAAATAATAATAATAATAATAATAATAATAATAATAATAATAATAATAATTTATTTGTACCCCGCCCATCTGGCTGGGTCCCCCCAGCCACTCTGGGCGGCCTCCAACAGATATTAAAATACATTAAAATACATTGTTCATCCTTGTGAACAAATCAGAACAAGGAACAGCTGACTTTGCACAAGCCCCTTGCAAACTCTGTGCAAGTGAGTAAAATGGACAGCTTAACTAACTGGCCCTCTTGAAGCAATCTCAGGCTTACAGGCACCAGCAACAGTTTGAGCAAAAAACATACTATTATTTTTTATTACTTTATTGGTTTATTGATAAACAAACAAACAAACAAACTGAAAGACTCCGCTGATGATCAGAAGGCGTTTACTGACATTATTTCCCTAACCCATATTACATTTACACCCCATAGGCAGGTAGTATTATTATTATAGTGCTGATATTGAAGAGTGAACAGATTGAACAGAGAACAGTGGAAATGTGGTGCCGTGCAAGCTTGCGACTATTTAGGGTTCATCCCTCTTTACCACTGAATCAGAGCAAATATCAGTTGGGTTTCCCAGCGTTTACTCAAATTCAGTGGTAAAGTGGGTTTTCCTGGGGAAAGCAGTGATGCAAACGGGAAAACCTCTTGGACCCGTGCCTAGAAAGAACGAGACAAGCAGGAAACCACTCAGACCCATGCAATCAGGGCATGGAACAAGTGAAGTGAAGTAAATTTTAAAAAGTGTAAGAAGGTTCTGCCAAATAAGTTTCTAGCTGTTTTAGTGGCAAATATATTAGTCAAATGGATCCTATCCCATACCTGTATAGCACAAAGCCCTTTTCTTATTGCTGCAACGTTCATCGTTCCACTTTCCTGCATCTTGTATTCGGTTGATGTAGATTTCCACGCAGTCCTGGTTTTTCCCTCTGTTGTTTGGTTCACCTTTAGCCCAGTTTTTAGCTTCTTCAGTCAATGCCTTGTTCGTTCCCACCCACCTCCACACATTGCCAATTTTTCTGATCCCAATCCAGTAGTACGATCCATTATAAGGGATCTCTTTGTTTAAGTACTCGTTTTCCTCCCTATTTTGAATCGCAACCAGGTGGGTAAAGTGGGTTTTACACCACTTCTCAGCTTCTGTATAATTCATGGTTTCAAGTGAATAATGGTATGTCCAGCAGCTGCTCTCCTTAAGCAACAAAAGTCCTGGAAAAAAGAACACATCATCAAGTGGCTATTTATGTCTATTTATTTAGAAAATGTTGCTCAAGGAGCTCTCCAAGCCTTGAAGGTTCAGAAACAGGGTTTATGCTGGAGTAAGAAGACAAAATAGACAGACGGCCAAAACAAGTGGTAAACAGTGGAAGGAGCAGCATCCTGGCTCTAAAAGTGGTGAATAACCATGTCATTCCCAGTGATAGACCTGAGTTGCAGGAATAGAAGCTTGAGGCCCTTTGGGAGTAAAGAGTCTACTTGTAAACAAGGGAAATTTCATAGCTATGAAGATGGGCGGTGGAGGAAAGCAAATGAGCTTGGAGACTGGCCTATAAGTGCCAAAAAAACAGTGAGCAGTCAAGGAGGAAAGGTCTCCTGAACTCTCTAGGCTAGGTGGAAGACAAAGAGAAGAAATAACATGCCTTTGGACAACTGGTCAGCGCAGTCAAGAAGGAGAGGCTACACTCTGTATTCATTTTTTAATCAAAATATGACTTCTGTCCATTTCTGACTTTTCAATAACCTTCTTTTAAATGTCTGCAGAATAAGGCTGCCACTTACACATTAAAGGAAAAGCAAACAAGGAATGTCGATTCCTGAATTACGGTATTCTAGAGCAGGATTGGGTAAAAGGTAAATGGAAATAGCTCTCTGGTTCATTAAATTGGCAAGCTTTCTAACACAAGCAGCAGCAAAATGGCTTTTCCTATCTAAGCCCTGTTCCGTGCCCTATGAGTGTGGGACGTCTTTGCTTGGTGGTGCTGTGGCCCATAGATTGAAGCAAGATACTGGGCAAGGGTTAGAGCCTTCACTGAACAATTTTGCGTCACTGGTTGACAGGGCCAGAAAGGAATTTTCCTCTCTCAACCTGACTGGCAATTGGTTGGTTTTTTTCACCTTTCCCTCAGTGAAATTGTGGGTGGCCCTCCTTTGTTAGGCAGAAGAATGTTGTTTATATGAAGGCGGACATGGCATTGGGCAGGATCAACATAGTAGGGGGCAGGGCTAAGGGGAGGATTTACCACAGCAAACCCAAGCTTGGGTTGGCTGGTTGGAATCTGCAGCCTGGTCACCCAATGAGACCTTGCTTGCTTGGCTTACACCACGACAAGGTTCAACACAGGCTAACTCCCATGGGACAGGTTTGGAGAGGTCCAAACCTGGCAAATCCATCCCATCAACATGGGGGAAGGATGAACTGATCCTGGGACCCAATGCCATGGCAACGCTTGCCCTGCCTGCTGCTGTCAATAAAGATTTGGCCTGATTTCAACCCATCTGGTTATTTTGCTGCTCTCATGGGCCACATTATGCCTGGGCAAATAAGGCAGCCAAATAAGAGTAAGCTGGATAATTCACCCAATAATTGTAGGCTGCAAACAATTCTGTTTGGGGCTCTATTAAAAACCAAAGGAGTTCCCAGAAAGCTGAACTCCACCCATCCCTTTTCTAAAGGATTTCCCATTCTGAAAGACATTACTTACCATAGGTGAGAGCAGACAGGAACCAAACGGCATTCATTATGGCAGGAACTGACTATAAAGCTTTTTTCCTCTTTCCCTTGAGTTGACTTTGCAGAATTTGCTGTATAAAGAAAAAAGGAAGTGCAACACATTTATGGTAAGGAATGGGTTTTAAAGTAGAGGGAAAATATACTGAGGTTGAACACTGGGACATGGTTTAAGGCTGTGAGGTTCGATGCACTTTTCTGAGACTACAATCCTATGTATCCATAATTACTTCGTAGTAATTGAATTAAATAGGATTTAATTCTGACTGAGGGCTCGCCCACACTTCAGCTTGACCTGTACCTAGAAAACACGGGCCTGAGTGGGTTTCCCCTTGCCCCACTCCTTTCCCAGGGAAAACCTGCTTTTTAGCTTTAAATTGGAGTAGATGACAATCCTGAGAGCAGCAGGACAAGAGGAAATATGGCTAAGCCCAGAGGAGATGGGCATAGGAGAATTACACCGCAAATAACATAATGAATGTATTTAACAATGAAGGTGAACACTTGAGAGTTAATCTCTTATTAGCAGTTAGGATAGCACATGCTCAAAACTGGAAAAATGGGCAATCCCAACTATTAGAGAATAGGTCTTGGAAATAGGCACACATGAACACAGCAGCAGGTTCTTAGAAATAGGAATAGGAATAATTTATTATTGGCCAAGTACGAAATACTGTGTAGCAGCCATAAAGCTCAGAGAACAAGCGGTGTTATCGCTATGAACAGAACCCTAAATGGCAATTTTTAGGCAATATTTTAAATGCCCCGATTCTAATCTATATATTTTAAATGCTGCTGTATACGTGTATATACGTGTATGGTATTTGCTGTGCAAATTTTAATGTATCACTTTTGTATTGTTGATTTAGTGAGTTGGTCTGTGACCGTAAAAATAAATTCATTCATTCATTTTGCAACATACTTGGAATTTGTTTCGGCTACATTGCAATGTAAACATACAGACACTGTTCCTCTCACAATACAAAGAAGCAAAGAAACCCCACCCATAATTTACCTCCCCTTCAGCTATACAACTACGAATTTAACAATTTAATGGCACAAGGGAAAAAACTATTCTTGTGCCTGGCCGATTTTGTATATGAAGTCCTGTAGCGACGTCCAGATGGAAGTAAATCAAGCAGATGATGACCGGGATGTAAAGGATCTGCTACAATTCTCTCTGCTCTCTTCCTAACTCGGGTAGCATAAATTGTCTCTATTGAAGGCAATAGAAATAAAAATAAAATAAATAAATAAATTGTTCAGTAGCACCTTATAGACCAACTAAGTTTGTTCTGGTATAAGCTTTTGTGTGTGTGCTTACACCAGAACAAATTTAGTTGGTCTATAAGGTGCTACTGGACAATTTTTTATTTATTTTATTTTGGCTGTGTCAGACCAACATGGCTACCTACCTGAATCTAGGTTCTTAAAAGAAATGGACAAATCACACACATGGAATTCTTTTCCAAGTGGTATTGTTTCGTTATGGGCATCATTTTGAGTTCGACACCTTATGCATTTTTGCATTTCAGTAATGGTACAATAAATACATGGCTTACTGTCTGTTCATTAATATGCAATAAAAATACATAAACATGCACGCAGAGCCTTGTTGACTTACCAACAATAGCTGCAGAATCCTGATTCTCAGAAGTATGCTGGTGTAGCTGCCTTGATGTAGAGCCTGTGTCCTTGGGTGAGGTCAGTATTCTAGGTTTTGGCTGAGGACCCGTCTTACAGCTTTCACTTGCTGATATTTAACTGTGAGCCATGAGCCCTGTGTCTTTTATACTGTGTCCAGCAAAGTGTGACTGAGGAGGAGGGGGGGGTGAGAATTTCCCTCGGTAGGAAAAAAAATGATTTGCCCGGAATATCCCCGTTTCTAAATTAGTCAGACAGCTTCCCTGCCTCTTCCTTCTCAAAACACTGGCGAGCATCTGTGCTATTTTTTACATTCCTGGACATAGAAATCAGTCCCAACAGTTAAAAAAAAAAGGCATTCAAGTTTCTTTGCTGCTGTAGCTGCAAATGGAATTGTGTTTGTTTCGTAAGCAAGTTCTGTATTCTAAACTAAGGAAACTCACATGGTGGAATCAAAATCTGCTATTTCAGTGAATCAAATTTACAAATATTTTATTTTTGTTGTGTTATTTTCTTCCAAATCCAAATTTTCAAGCTTATTAAATAGGTTTCAGTTCAGAGGCTATGGGGGAAAGGGTTTGTGTAGGTTGCTCAGGTTTGGCCTGGGTTGTTGTTGTTACATTTGTATACCCCTTACATGCCCAAATGGCTTCTAAGCAGTTTACAATTATAAAATTGTAAGAGAGGAAAATGTAAATCAACACATGATTACAGTTGGATGGTCCAATTCCAGCCTTGGAAAGTGGCACAGGGAGGGAGGGCACACTTGCACGCCCAATGCTGCTGCTGCCCCCTCTCCACCGCTTCTGCCCTGGGGTCAAGCCTGACTCTGGAGTGAAGCTGGGGCCGGCTGGCAACATTGGGCCATTCCATGAGAAAGCTGCCTCTGCAGCTCCCTTGCGCACTTTAGCCAGGCCCCAAAGGCCCGCAGCTCCGGCCTCGACGAGGGAACCTGTCGTAGGGGCACCTGGTTGCGTGCCCCCTGAAAAAAATATGCCCGGGGCCACAGCCCTGCTAGACCCCCCCTCCCCCTCCACTACGCCACTGCGATAATCTACATTGACAAGGCAATGCCTAATAAACCCTAAGCACACCCAGGACTTCAGCAACTGTCAATGTTTTTACATGTTCAGAAGCGAGCCCCTTGCCGCTCCTTTCCTGCTCATGGAGAAAAACCCTTAATCCAGATTTTTAATTATTTTTTTGGCAGAGTTACAAAAAGAAAAGCACACAGCAATAAATCGATTTTAGAAAGGAGCAGGATTACACGGACGCACAAAGGATTTTTTTTTTAAATTGAGACTCCTTGTGCTTTGCTCCACTCCCCATTTGTTTCTGCCCTGCCCTCTCCCTGTCCCCCGGCCCTGGGCCTCGGCAGTGGCAGCCTCTCCTCCTCCTTGCCTGCCCCCCAGCAGCCGCTACGAGCTGCCCAACGGAGGAGGCCAGCGGAGGCAGCCACGGAGAAGCAATGGGATGCTGCCTCACAGCCGTCGTTGCTCGGGACAAGCATCTCCTCCCCGAGTTCAGTGGCGGCAGCGCTGCTGGAGGAAATAGGGACATTCTGGGATCAAATCAGAAGCCAGGATGGCTTTTTGTAATTCCAGGCCTGTCCCTTGAAAATTGGGGCACTTGGAGGGTACGCATGTGCCAAATGAGCCTTGGCCAGCAAGGAAGGAGGCGATCTTGAAATAAATGAGCCTTGGCCAGCAAGGAAGGAGGCGATCTTGAAATATATATTTCTGTACCAGTGTGTAAAGAGCTTCTAAGCAATCCACCTTGCTTGGACTTAACTTACGCAATTTCAACTGTGAGCAGTTAAAATTGTGCAAGTTAACTGCACATAAGATACCATCGTCCTATATACATGTTTGCATACGCTGTTTAGGTTGGCCCTGAAAAGGGGCCCTATATATACTGAATGCAGGCATCAGGGTGCCAACTTGAATAAAGTATTAGAGGGGCCCAGGTAAACCCCACCCCACCCCATCAATCACAAGACGTGGCACACATACACACACACCATTTGAATGACAATCTCCATCAACTTTGGAGGGGCACAGCCCCCTCAAATATTTTATTGGTGGGGGGGCCAAAGGGACCATGACCCCTAGGAGTTTGTTCCTGTGATATAGGCATCATTTCTATAGGAATACCAATATAACTTTCCATTTGTAGTTACAGGTAGGTAGCTGTGTTGGTCTGCCATAGTCAAAACAAAATAAAAAATAAAAAAATCCTTCCAGTAGCACCTTAGAGACCAACTAAGTTTGTTCTTGGTATGAGCTTTCGTGTGCATGCACACTTCTTCAATTTGAAAATTCATTTGTGATTTGAAATGTACACTTTATTATGATTTGATATTTTCCCCTTAGTGGATTTTATGATGTTATGAGCTTCCTACTAGGCATCACTGACATTGAAACCTACTTTTTATTGACTGAAGTTTTTAACATGCCATGTTGGAACTTTACTGGAATAATACATCATTAGTAGAGTTCCAGAAAGGAAGGAAACTCCACCAGGTTGTAAGCTTGTTGGTTATGAAATACCTTTCCTGTCCAGTGTCCAAACAAGACTTTTCATCTGCTGAAAATCAGGAAAAAGGTCACTGTAAAACTTCCACCAAGTTGCTTGCTTTGGCTGCTTACCCAGCTTCACTGGAAAGTGGGTAATTAAGATTATTAGCAATAATCTTATTGTTCAGATCTGATCCTTTCCATTAAACCCCTTTTCTCCCCTATGATACTTTCCTTCTCTCTTTCATTCCTTTTTCTTTTCGTGTTGTGTATTTTAGATTGTAAGCAGGGACTTTCCACTGATATTTCTTTGAAAGTCGCTACCAGTCTTTGGTAGGGGCATGTTGAGGGAGGAGTGTTAGAGGAGCATTGCTATGTGATTGTTTTAAAATATAGTACGTATATTTCTACAAAAAAAAAAAAAAGCCTTTGCAGAAATTGTTTTATTTAGTATTAGCTGGCCCGGCGACGCGTTGTGGTGGCTTTTTTGTGAAATGGAAAAGGAAGGTTTATCTATATATCTATCTCTATATCTATCTATCTATCTATCTATCTATCTATCTATCTATCTATCTATCTATCTGTATCTGTAAACTGCCCATGCCCACAGCTTCTCCTGTTGAATTTCCGCCTGCCTCCTCTCTGTCTTTTCCCGTTTCTTCCTCCCTCCACAGCTTCTCCCGTTGAATTTCCGCCTGCCTCCTCTTCATCTTTTCCCCCGTTTCTGCCTGCTACCTTCCCCTCCCCCGCACTTTCCCTGGTCACCCCAAAACTCTGTTGCTTACTGCTGTATAATTGCAAATGGAGCTCGCGTTCTGGAAAGCGGCTGTCAATAGCTGTGGCCTTGGAAGGCACGCACGCACACACACGGCTTTTTCGGGGGTTGGTGGCCTCCATTTTTGCCCCGCGTTACCACAGCAGCCTGGCCTCGCAAAGCCGCCTGGCCTCAAAGCCCGGCTTCTCTCCTGTCTCTTGACGTTTGGTTGTGTAGTAACACCCGCGCACGAAATGGGTATATATATATATATATATATATATATATATATATATTAGCAGAGGCGGACTTGGGTAATATGGTGCTGTGAGTGAGGACAAAACTTGGCACACATGCATACTAAGATAAAACATAACATAACAATATAAGCCCTACATGTGAGTTCTTTTGAAGAGAAGGGAGCAGGGTTGTCATATGTCCAGGAAAACCGAGACATGTCCTCCTTTTGGGGGCCAACATGCCCTTCTGGGTTGGCAGCAGCTTGTGATGTCCTCTTTTGTGATCTTCAAGATATGGCAACCCTAGAAGGGAGACCATCAAGGGGCAGGTTTGGGGGGGGGTATGCACAGACTGAAGGATCTACTAGGACTTGATTTACACCATTTTTTCCTTAAATGACTATTGAAGTCACTTTGATAGGGAGAAAAAACTACTTTTCTGAAAAGTATGTCATTCTTTCTTATGATTTAGGTATGGGCTCAAACATATATCCTGAAGACCCAGAAACAAAACTTTTCCTGATCTGAACAAAGCTCAGAAACATGGAAAAATAAAATAGAAATGTTTACCGTTTCAAGGCAGAAATGTTTACTGTTTCAAGGCAGAAATGATTAGCAATAGAAAAGTGGGAAGAGGTGGCAGCAGCCAACATAAGATGTTTCCTGTTTTGTGGTGCTTTTATGAGAGATTTGCTTTAATCTTTTGGTATTAAGTTAAATGACTCCTTTGTGTGTAGAAAAGAAGAATTGAAATCTATGTCTGGCACGACATTTCTACTAGGAAAAAGTCCTTTGTGTATGGAAATAAGAAGATGCTGAAACATCTTTTTGTTCTTGCCCAGTTTTTACATTTAGTGGAAAGTGAGGAAGCCGTGGATCCTGCCAGCCCCAAGAGGCTGGGAATTTTTGTTTCTTTGACTCAAGTCTCCAATCTGTCTGGCACTCCCTATTGTCAGAACTTGGAATTCTGTGCTTGAATCATACAGGCTGCCTCATTCAGTTCAAGGGAAAGAACAATGTTTTTTGATATGGCTGGAGACACACTGATTTGAAAGAAGTGTCACTTCCTGTGCTGTATCTACACACTTTCTTCTGAGTCTCTCTGTTGCCTCTGCTCAAATAGGTTTGAAACAATACAAAATGTGTTTACATGAGGCAAGTGGAAGAAATGTGTTCACACATCACGAGCAGCTTATCTCTCTTTAATTCCTTTTGTTTAAATACGGATGCAAGAGAACTCTAAACTTGAGGCAACGAGACGGAATTTTACTTTTCAACAGAAAAAACAATTACAATCGTAATCGTAAAATTACCCATTCCCACCACACTTCTGAGTAATACCCTCCTCACTCTCTCATTATATATAAGGGTCTGGTGACTTCTGTTTCAGTGTATCTGAAGAAGTGTGCATGCACACGAAAGCTCATACCAAGAACAAACGACCGGTAAGTTGGTCTCTAAGGTGCTACTGGAAGGATTTTTTTATTTTTTATTTTGTTTAATCGTAAAGCTGTCATTCTGTCCCTTTCTAAATGGGAGTAAGCAAGCCACATTGAACTTGATGCAACTTTGAGCAGACATGTATAGGACTGGACTGCAGGTGTTATAAAACCAAATCATAAATGGTATTTTGATGCAGGGTGGCATCAAAGCACATCTTACCACAGGTTTTTTCACACGTTCAGTACCAATGAGTATTGAATATCTGAATGGAACTGTAAAGGAAGGAATAAATAAGAGTGCCAAATATAGAGGGAGGGAATCCAGGGCTCAGGACAAACATCTGGACTCATCATCAATTGCAAACAGCATAATGTTACTTCCAAAGGGTGGTCCAAAAGTTGCACACCGTACAGTTTTTTAAAAAAATTTGGAACAGTATTTCATACCTCTACCCTACAGTACACAACTGCACTATAAAAAGTGGGCCATCACTCTCAACAAAGACAATGAAAACGGCACCAGTGGAAATCATTTGCTACCAGGGCTATAACTTGCACTGCTGCAGACAATGGTGTAATGCTGCACTTCCTTACAAAGTTTACATTTAAAATGTGTTTAATGACATTTCAAGATAAACTCAAGGCCACAAATCCATTGTCTGAATCCCGGTTCTTCAAAGTTATTGGTAAGTGTTGCAAAAGGTCCAGTAAACACTTGAAAGGGTATTTACAGTTGTGCTTCGTTTATGACTGTAAATGCTGAGCCAGCAGTCTTACTCTGCTTCTGTGGCAGATTCCAGCAAAGGCACCATTTTTAAAGTTTAAATTGTACGTCATATTTATATATAAATATATATTTAGCACTAATGTGGTATTGTTTTGGTCAGACTGGATCAAACCACGACTTGCCCCCCAGGCACTGATTTTTCCACTGTGGAGAAGAGCTTGAAAATAAAAATACCCGATTATAATTTTTTAACTGTTGTCAATGGCCTACACATTTAAAACTTCCCATGGTGTTTAGTTATGTTAGTGGCCCCTGCCTCTCCCCCAAGCCAATAAGATGAGGATGAGCAACCCCCCCCCAATTATGCTCATGTGTTCGAAATGTACCTTTTTCAAACTAACAAACCAGTGTGACTGCCCCTCTCCCTTGACCAATGGGGGCCATTTTTATTTTGTTTGTGCTTGATCTGAAAACTGCAGGTAACGCAGAAGGCTGTGGCATGATTATTGGCAGGAATGAGACCTTGTTCAGTATGTAACACCGCTACTCAAAGACTCCCACTGGTTGCCAGTTTGCTACCAGGCCAAGTTCAAAGCGCTACTATTATTAGCATACAAAGCCCAAAATACATCCATCTCCTGCATTTGTGCAAAACTAGAGATGTTCAGAATCCTTTATGACTGACTTTCCCCCATGCCAGCTCTTCCAACCCCAAGACAAAACATGAAATTAGCTAGTTTTGAACATACTTATTTCTCTATGTTTACTGCCTGGGTAAAGTGCAATATCTCCCTGTCTTGGCGTAAAGAAGGATGTTTTGCTGGTATGTGAGTTTCTGAAACCAACTTTAGAATCTAGATCAGGGGTCAGCAACCTTTTTCGGCTGTGGGCTGGTCCACCATCCCTCAGACCATGTGGTGGGCTGGACTATATTTTTTTTGGGGGGGGGGTGAACAAATTCCTATGCCCCACAAATAACCCAGAGATGTATTTTAAATGATTCCCGGACCATCTGCGGGCTGGATTGAGAAGGCGACTGGGCCGCATCCGGCCCACGGGCTGTAGGTTGCCGACCCCTAATCTAGATCAAGGTTTACTTAAGTTTCCTTGGTTATCTTTTTTCTTTTTAATGTAACTTAACATTTTTCTATGCATTTGTCTGGAGTCTTTTAAAAAAAATGCTGGTGGCGACTGACAGGTTTGAAAAGTGCAATGCAGCCATGTAGCTCTGAATGAAGCTTCTTGAGACTTAAAAGCCAGGGAGATCTTATTGGTGGCAGCAGTGACCAGATTCCTCAGAAGTACCTTTCCCTTTGCCACACCATACTTGGGCTCAAGTGAGGATTGTTTATTGTGAGTAAAAAGAGCACACCAAGGAGAGATTTCCGTCGTACAAAGCAAATCTTTTTCACATTGAAAAATAGATGTCAGAGAATGGCTGGCCTTCTGCTGCTATGTATTGTATTATCATTTTGATGTCTCCCACCCTGCCCACTACTGACACGGTTCAATAGAAAAAGCACTCAGACCAGAGCAAAGAAAACCAATGCTGTTTAAGTTACAGGTAGGTAGCCGTGTTGGTCTGCCATAGTCAAAACAAAATAAAAAATTCCTTCCAGTAGCACCTTAGAGACCAACTAAGTTTGTTCTTGGTATGAGCTTTCGTGTGCATGCACACTTCTTCAGATACACACATTCTTCAAATGTGCTGTTTAAACGCACATTTCACTTAGGCAATGAAATAACTAAAAGTAGAAATTCAATTTTACAACTCCTCTCTGTCTCTGTGTGTACAAATCTTGTGAGCCATGTGGGCACCTTTGAGAAGTTTCTCTGTAGATTGGCTCTTAGTCACTGAACAATCAGCTGAAGTGCTGTCCCGTATATGAGCCATTAGCACTTCCTTTTCTTTGAAGAAACGTTCCATTAGATGTCCTGTTAAGCAAATAACAAGTCTCTTGGGCATAATGAACAAAAGAACAATGCCTCTAGAAATGCAAGCCAGTGACTAAATATTAACTATCTATAGTCAGTTTGCATGCTTGGCATGCTGATTTCTAAAACCATCTTATCTTTCTGGTACCAGATGTACTTCCCATACCCATATCCGCATATATTTCAGACTACCGGTACTTGGGCAACAGGGCAGAGATATAAAATAGCCCACAAATGGTCTGCTCATGATTTTCCCCGAAGAGGGGAATTATTCCTTGGGTCAAAGCCAGCTATCATTTGAAATGCCTCCATCTATCCACTTTGTCATAGGTTATGAGACTATCCATCAACCCACAGGTTTAGAAGCAACCTAAGCAAAGAAGGAACTGTTTACACATTACTATAAAAAGTTAAAGGACCCCTGACAGTTAAGTCCAGTTGCGAATGACTCTGGGGTTGTGGCGCTCATCTCACTTTACTTGCTGAGGGAGCCGGAGTTTTCTGGGTCATGTGGCCAGCTTGACTAAGCCGTTTCTGGCGAAACCAGAGCAGCGCATGGGAACGCCATTCACCTTCCCACCGGAGCGGTACCTATTTATCTACTTGCTCTTTGACGTGCTTTCAAAATGCTAGATTGGCAGGAGCTGGGACTGAACAACGGGAGCTCACCCCGTCGCGGGGATTCGAACCGCCGACCTTCCGATCGGCAAGCCCAAGGCTCAGTGGTTTACACCACAGCGCCACGCACGTCCCTACACATTACTATACTAAAGCATAAATTTTGAACCACCCAAATCCTATACCCCTCCTTCTGAAAGACTATTTTCCAATGTTTTGTTTTTATGTTCCATCATCCTCGGATGTAAGGCACCTATGTCAAACACTAATAAAACGAAAACTGAAGCCTTGCACATCAGTCTTGGGCCACCCAAAACCATAAACACACTGGCCCATATAAGATTGTGCTCTATGAGCATTAATGACCAGACCAGCCCTGTTTATGAGTGAACTTTACCTCCTTTCTCAGGCTCACCACCTTCCACCCTTGTTCTCTTCTCAGGATCACCCACCTCTTTCTCTCACTGCAATTCCACGCACCATGACTCTGGCCCTTGGGTGACTTTCCCTATGGGTTTCTAACCCTTCATAGAAAAAGGGTTCCGCTTTCAACCTACCACAAGGGCTTGACAAAATGATTTGGGCATTTCAAAGGAGAGTTTTTCTGATGGTATGGATGTATGATTTGGGATGTCCTCAAAGTTATCTTGGCATACCCTCCAACGTTTCTCTGTTGAAAATAGGGACATCCCATTCCATCATGATAATTTTACTGTTTATACCCCCACACATCTTACTGGGTTGCCCCAGCCACTCTGGGCACCTTCCAACATATATAAAAACATAATAAAAGATTGAACATTTTTTTAAAAAAAAAACCAACACCTTCCCAATACAGGATTGCCTTCAGATGGCTCAGGAGGCAGATAACACCACCACATTTATCCGATGAAAATAAAGACGTCCTAAGGAAAGGTGGGACATTCCGGGGTCAAATCAGAAGCCGGGACGGTTTCTCTAAATCCAAATAGGGACACTTCGAGGATCTGTTTTGGGGAGCAAAAGTGTGGAAACTTCAGTTTGATATTCAGGATTTTTTCACTGAAAAGGATCTGCAAACTGGGAACCAACTTCAGAATTTCATCAAAGCAGCTCAGGTCATTTGTGTTTTTGTTTGTTTGTTTGTTTTAATGGTATTTACGGTCACTGTAACATAATGGTGCAAAACTTTCAAAATTTTGGTGAAAGAAGGCATTTCTTCATTTATTTATTTTAAGCCCTAAACACTATTTACTCTGAGGTAAATAAATGTGCCACACTGCATAGGATACCTGAATAGGTAACCTGTTCTGTGAGCTTGCTTATTCATTCATTCATTCATTCATTCATTTATGCATTTATTTATTTGTCTTATACGCCACCCTTCACCCGAAGACCATAAGGCAGCTTGCAGTGTCAAAAAACAAAACAAAACTAAGCAAAACAAAACCATTCTTCTTCAGAGAAGAATGGCAAATTCAAAGTTGATGGACTATCCCAATTTGGCAAAAAATGACCAGAAGGATCAGAAACTAGGAAAACCAAAAATGGAAAGAAGTCCCAGCAAAGGAAGAATGGATACAAAAACCTATGGAATATGCAGAAATGGTGGAACTTACTGGGAAAATAAGAAATCAAGATAACATTTTTTTTAATAAAATGGAAATGGTTTATTGAATATTTACAGATAAATTGTAAACAGATAAAAAACATTGGCAGGATTATTTTAATAACCTGCAGTTTCCTAAGAGCATATATTTAAAGAAGACGAATAAATGAGCAAATTTAAGTTAATTTGGATATGCAGAAGATATTAAAAATTAATTTAAGGAACCACAGAAAGAGGGGGAAGGAAGTCAAGTTCTGAAATGTCAAAATGTTTGTAAAATTAGTGAACTGTATAACTTGAAAAGTATAATTTTTTTAAAGACCAAAATTTCAATAAGGAATGGGTAAAATACATAATTTACCTTAAAAACCATTGCTAACAATTGAAATTATTAGTAGGAATGGAATGACACTTGTAATGTAATGTTGAAGAAGAGTGAGAAGAATCTTTCTTCTGATTCTTGAAATTATTAGTAGGATTGGAATGACACTTGTAGTTTAATGTTGATTTTTTGCGTATGGACTTTTAAAGGATTTGGAAGAACAGACAAGATCCATGAGGGAAAGGTTAATATAAAGACCCACAAAGGGCAGGAGGGAAGTTCAGGAAATTCTTAGGGATTCTCTTTTTAGTTTGGTTGTTTGATATTTGTTTGTAAACTTTCAAAATCTGTAAAAACTAAATAATATATATTTTTTAATATAGAATTTCTTGCGCAAACGGCAACGACACGCGCGCGCGCCAAAAAAAAAAAACCGTCACAGAGCCACCGACCGTTATTCGGGTCTTTCTGCCCGCCTTTCGCGCGCTCTCTGTCCAACCAGGGCCTCGCGCGCGGTAAGGCGTGAGCCAATGAGCGCTCGCTGTTCTGCGACGGCCGTTTGTCTCCATTCCGAGCGAGGCTATTCCTGAGGGGAGTGAGAGAAAGTGTGGCACCGTTTTCGCCTCGCTCTCTATTTTCTCTCTGCGCGCAAGCGGGGCTAGGGGGGGCTTGAGGTATCCTGCGCTACTCTCCCTTAGGGCAGAGCTGGGCCATGGCGTCGTCGTCGTCGCCTAAATCAGGCTGCTTTGCGGGCGAGTTGGCCGAGGTGGAGATCGACTCCGACGGCTGTTTCAAGTACATCCTGGTGCGAATGCAGAGCGGAGGCAGCGGCCAAGGCGGTGGCCAAAGCGGCGGCCAAGGCGGCAGTCCAGCCCGCATTGCCAGCCCAAGCCGCGGCTGCGGCAGTCCAAGCCGTGGCGGCGGCGGCAGCCCAAGCCGTGGCGGCGAGTGCAGAGACATCGTGAGGGGATCCGCGTCCGCCGAGTTGCACAGTGAGAGATCGGAGGAGGGGAGATTTTACACGAGGCCTACGCACCCCTCCCCCCCGGTGGCTCACAGATTGGAAAATAAGACATAAGTGTCTCGCTCAATCCACCACTTTGCGAATTGTTATCAGATAGATAACCCACAGGGACTCTTTAACAGATAAAAATAGTAATACCTAGAAACACTTGGGGGAGGGGGATTCGGGGGATTGGGAAATTATTAAAAAAAAAACCCACAGGTAAAAATAATAGCTAGAAACATTTGGCGGGGGGGCGGAGAAGAGAAATAACAAACATTGGGAGAGGTGGGGGGACAATCATTTAAAACAGGCATAGGCAACCTTCAGCCCTCCAGATGTTTTGGACTACAATTCCCATCCCTGACCACTGCTGTTAGGGATCATGAGCTGTAGGCCAAAACAACTGGAGGGCCAAAGGTTGCCTATAACAGCTAGAAACATTGGGGGGGGCAGTTAAAGCCCCATAGATAAAGAAACTGGTGGAGGTGGGGACATTTTTAAAAAAACAAAAGACCACAGATACATCATCCATTAAAACCATAGCCAAGAGACCCCCCCCCAAAAAAATTACTGGGGTGCTAAAAATTGAGGTTCTGCACCACCACCCCAGCAGAAGCCTGAGGGCCCCCCCCCGGTGTAACATGGGCATAGCCAATGATTTTTATATCAATAAAAATACACAGGTAACAGGTTTGGGCCCCTCAATAAAAGGCCTAGCAAAAATCCTGGCTATGCCTGTGCCCTGTAGTTGTCCTCTTTTTTTTCTTAAACCCGAGAACTTAAGTGCTTTTTGGAGACTGCTCCCCCCAAAAGGATCAACAACTTTTCTTTTGCCCCACCCCTCAAAACAATTACAATAAAATCTGCATGGTACCCACCCTTTAAATAAGTCTGTTAGTTTCCCAAAGCCTGTTGGAAGAAGAATGCAAACATGTGTCTTGGTTGCCACCAGAAATTTTTGTTCTGTTGCTTTGTCTTGCTTGTGGGAAGAAGGAAGAATGCTTCTTTCTGCTTGTTGAAGATTTGCATACATACACTTGCCAGCGGCTTGGTTGGGGATAATTCAGGACTTCTGCGACACCTAGAAAAATGAAATTTGATACACTAGTCCAGCGGGGTACTACAAACACTAGAAAATGGAAGTATGATAAGTTTTTTTAAGGGTGGGGGAGAGATCCCAAAATAAATTGAAATACACACTTTGTAGTCCCAGTTAGAACACTTAAATACTAGGCCATATGTATGGTTCACATGCAAGAGTATGAACTAGTGCAGGTATAAAGTTTGGAAAACCCAGCCAGATGGGTGGGGTTTAAATAATAAATTATTATTATTAAAGTTTGAAAATCCTGCCTTAAAGGAAAGTGTTAAGATGTCTTCAAAACCCCCTATATGTTCCTAGAATGCTTTTTTTAAGGGGGTAGGGAACCATCTGAACGCCCTGATATTTTTCCTTATTTTGAGCCAGCCTGAATATGCCTGTTTAGCTGCCCAGAGTATTACATACAGCAGTAGAAAAAAATTAAAAAAATTGTCCAGTAGCACCTTAGAGACCAACTAAGTTTGTTCTGGGTATAAGCTTTAGGGTGGGGTATTTCTCAGAAGGGTAGTAGGAGATGGGTGATTGACTCAATGGGTATGGTAAACCTGTTAGTGACTGCAATTAGTCCTATAGGAAAAAGCAAGGGATAGTATGCAGATGACCAAAAATAGCTTTAGCATGTGTATGAGACCAAGATTCCAATATCTCTATTCAGACCAGGTCTCTCCATAGTTGTCAGTTTGGTAATAACTTGTAATTCAGCAACCTCTTTGAAGTCTATTTCTGAAATTCTTTTGTAATAAGACAGGTGCTCTGTGATCTTGTATTGAATGTCCTGGGAGATTGAAGTGTTCTCCTACTGGTTTCTCGGTCTTGTGATTCCAATATGACATCAGGAATGACAAGACAGAGAAACCAGTAGAAGAACACTTAAATCTTGTAGAATAATATTCAATACAAGATCTCATAAAGGTGCTTTTAGACAGGGGTGTAATACTGTAAAAATGGGTTGACGAGATATCACAAGTGGGTCATAAATAATAGGTTTTATCTTAATGTACTGAACATTCCCCTAGAAAGGGTAGATTTGGACTAAATTGGGCAGGGAGGGAGATACAGACTGGGATTTTGATGGTATTGACAGTGAGATACTGTGGAAAACTTAATGCATGAGTAGCACTAATCCCACACTGAACATTTTGAATCACTCAAAAGTCCTTTACAACCATACTTTATTCTTCTGATAATCCTAGGAAGTAAGTCACTGCGAATGCCATTTTACAGAAGGTGGACTGAGAATAAAATACTGTACTCTTGCTTGCCCATGCCATTCAGTGAAATCCAATAATAAATGCCGTTCTCCCAGACTCAATTACAACTCTAGTCACTGGATTTCTCTATTCTAGTGGGGTTTTTTCCCCTCAGTTAATAAATAAAAAAGATGAGGAGCACCAGCCTTTGTAATAATTCCTGACATCTTTAGGCCTGAACCACCCATGTTAAAAATGCTCCAAATTTGTAGAGCTGTAACGTATTAAATGCTAACATTCAAATGAGGCAGAATTATTTTTATACTTCCAAGTATTTCCACCTTTATTTTTATAAGGTATTCTTAGTACTGTTATTGTTTTGCAGATCAGCTATATGAAAAGATATGTGCTGAAATTGAAAAGATGGGCTGTATGTGCAAGTGTCAAGTGTCTGGAGGAGGAAATTTTTTGATCAGGTATAGCAAGGACAAAAAAATCCATGTATCTGGTAATTCCCAAGTAAGTGTTGTATACATCCAGTTTCTAAATATGACGATTCACTTCACATACAGTATATGCTAGTAATTAATGATAATGTCACAAAAATGTATTTCATATTGGTCTCTGAGAAGGAGCTGTATGTGCAATTTGTCTTGGAGGAGGAAAAATTGATCATAATAGCAAGGACAAAAAAATCACATGTATCTGGAAATTCCCAAGTAAATGTTGTTTAGTACATCCAGTTTCTAAATATGACGATTCACTTCACATACATGTAGTATATGCTAGTAATTAATGATAATGTCACAAAAATGTATTTCATATTGGTCTCTGAGAAGGAGCAGACAATTTTACGAATTACATAATACTGACAGAACTTGAATATTTGTTTAGTACAGTACAGTATGTGAATGTCAGTCATTGTATAATCCACTAAGAAATATACTTTTACAGGAAACAAGAAATTATTTGTATTATTTTAAAGCTTTATGAATAAAATACTGAATTCTTCAAAATAAATCCCCATGAAAATATTATTTTATAATCAAGTTGCTACAAAAGCTCAAGGCAGGTGACAGCATCCTGAAACAAGCCAGTAAAATGATCTGTGAGAAGAGCCACAAAATCAATCAAAACCGGTTTGCTGAAGCCCATCATCTACAACTCTACAGTCATACCTGATGTTGCGAATGCTGCGGGTTATGCGTTTTTGGGTTTTGCGGGTCCGTGCGCTCCGTGCCGAACGCGGAAGTACCGGAACGCAGAAGCACCAAATTGCAATGTGCGCGGATGCAGCGCTGCGGGTTGTGGATGTGCCTCCCACACGGATCGTGTTTGCAACCCAAGTGTCCACTGTGTTGGCTATTTAAAGGTTGCTAATAAGAGGTCCAGACTTCTCACACGCAAGGGAGAGCCATTCTTAGAGCTTCAAAAAACCTAGCATGAGGAAGAGTTCTGGAGATCTTAAAAGCTTGCAAACTTTAAAAAAATTTTTTTGATTGGCCTAATATGGATTTAGGGTGGTGTAGGAACTGTTACATATTCTTACTGCCCTTGTTTTCCCCACTGTTCTTGGGAGAAAGCACAGTAGAGATTTTCCGCCCTCATTTTCCTTTTCGTTTCCCAAGCATGTCTTACTATCATGGAGAGTAATCTAGCCTTTTGGGTAGAGAACAGAGAGAAAAGATCCCAATTGATACAAACTATGTGGTGCACTTAGGTACTTATCAAACAAATGAAAAATGAGATTGATAATCATATGTTGTCTGCTTTGAAGAAATTCTAGCAAGAATCTTTAGCACACACATTTCCTCTTTAGGAGCAATAATTTTGTGCATTCTTCCTTCTTACAGGCATATGGTAAAGCTGATCATTCCATGACTGTGGCAATACTGAAGAAAACGTTTAAGGATTATGACATTAGTTGTTCAGATGACTAGTGAACCGTTGCTTTGCAGTCTAAAATTTAAAGTCAGTTTGTTCTTGGTTCTTTTCAACATAATTCTAAGCTTCCACCAAAATGTATAATAAATGTATTTAGCTTAATGCTGAATAAAAGCTTGACTGTGAATTTGTTGGTGCTTGATTTAAAAAACTGGTTTTAAAAGTACTTTTCTGATGTTGTGAAATTCCACTATAAGCATTTCAAATATTGTAAGAGGCAATTTCTACCCACAATCTAACCCAAAGTGGTGGTATCAGTTTAAAAACAATGTACAGTGCTGTAGAGCGTAGTCTGCTCTTAGTGAATGGGAATACAGTACAGTACTTTCATGGTGTGAAATAGATTCTTGAGTTCTGTCTACATCTTTCCTGTGGAAGCCCTTTCCAGTTGGTGGAAATCACAGAGCAGAGATCAACTTTTCCTTATCTGCTTGATTAGATAGGGGTAAAGTTGTGGCTTAAGTGGCTGCAGTATCAACAATTCTTTATGCTTCTTGGACAGAGAATGAGAACTTCACCCTGTGTTTCTTA
Source organism: Lacerta viridis (assembly GCA_900245905.1). Classification (NCBI taxonomy): domain Eukaryota; kingdom Metazoa; phylum Chordata; class Lepidosauria; order Squamata; family Lacertidae; genus Lacerta; species Lacerta viridis. The sequence continues at coordinate 317,565 of OFHU01004114.1, read as the reverse complement.
CAGAGAGGAGAAGGATCATGGAGCAAAGCTTGGTCAGTTTCTGACTTTTAATGGCATAAGGACTACAGTGGGCATGGGGGACATAGTAGGTCAAAGCCTAAGAATTCTGTTCATGGATTTGCAAATTGATGGTGAGGAGAGGCCTTGAGGCAAGCATGCATCCTAAAATTCAGGGATCACCAATCCATCTTAAAAGGACACAAAACACATCTAACTCAACAGGCTACCACCACTTAAGTTAGTTTAGGCTTTAGGCTACCAATACAGTATACTTTTTAAAGGTCCAGATAGTATCCCAATAATTATTAAGTCTAAAACAGTTTTAAAAAAACTTAAAATAGGTTCAATCCCTAGTAACATGAACCAAAACTAGTGTGGGTAGGGATAGAATGTAGAATTAACCTCTTATAGCAGAGCCTTGTAGCAGTAAAGATAATTTATTAAAATAAAGCATTTCAAAGTCCACGTAAATAAAAATGGCTCTGAGCAAACGCTTTGCCACTTTATGGATTGCAGAAAATATTTTTCAAAATTCACTCTAAAAGGGGATGCGTTCCAAAAATAATGTACAACAACTTTAGTAGCCTGGCAGCAATCTACACAGACGTATGTAAAGCAGCTACATACAAAAGCGTTTTCCAAAGCTGTACATTTGTTCTGTAGTACGGACTGAACTAAGAAGAGCCTACTGGATCAGGCCAAATGGCCCATCTAGGACTGTATCCTGTTCTCACAGCAGCTGACCAGTTGCACATGGGAAACCAGCAAGCAAGATTTGACCACAAGAGCACTCTCCCCTTCTGTGGTTTCCAGCAACTGGTAAAAAAGGTAAAGGACCCCTGACAGTTACTGTGGAGGCAGAGAAGAGCCTCCTTTATTTCTGTTGAAGCACACCTCTTTGGGAAAGGGTCCCCCCCCCAATTTGTCTTATGTCGGGCACAGGGAAAGGGCCCCCCTTGGGGTGGTACTGTTACTGAACTTCCTAGTCAATTTTGCCTTCTGCTGTTGAAGGAGAAAAGACATATATCACACACATTCTATATTATGGTCCAAAACCCCACAAAAAAACAGCTTTGAAAGCAAAATGCAGCAGATACAGGGAAAAGATTCTAAGGCAGTCACTGTGTTTTATCCAGAGCATGTGGATTTCTTTTTCTTATTACTGTACCTCCGAGAGAAATTTTGCCACGGCCAGGGTAATATCATTTGACTTACCTTCGAGAAGATACTCGAGACAGAAGGCATCAGAATTTCTAGGTAAATTTACCAATAAGGATTTAATTAACTGATCCCTGGCCTTGTTCATACAGCCCACAGTGTTTTTCAACCTTTTTTGGGCAAAGGCACACTTGTTTCATGAAAAAAATCACGAGGCACACCACCATTAGAAAATGTTAAAAAAATTAACTCTGTGCCTATATTGACTATATATAAAGTAATTTTTCAATTTTTCCCACGGCACACCAGGCAACATCTCGCGGCACACTAGTGTGCCGCGGAACAGTGGTTGAAAAACACTGGTGTAGTAGAACACAGTCTATTTTCGGCTGATAAGGCTTTTCAGACCATAGTTTTTGACCATGAGCTGACTGACTCCATTGGTTAAATGTAAGAAGAAGTTTGGATTTGATATCCCCCTAAGGAGTCTCAAAGTGGCTAACATTCTCCTTTCCCTTCCTCTCCCACAACAAACACTCTGTGAGGTGAGTGAGGCTGAGAGACTTCAGAGAAGTGTGACTAGCCCAAGGTCACACAGCAGCTGCATGTGGAGGAGCAGTGACGTGAACCCGGTTCACCACTCTTAACCACTACACCACACTGGTAAAGGACCCCTGGACAGTTAAGTCCAGTCACAGGCAACTGGGGTTGCAGTGTTCATCTCACTTTCAGGCTGAGGGAGCCAGCCTTAGTCCACAGACAGCTTTCCAGGTCATGTGGCCAGCAGGACTAAACTGCTTCTTGCACAACGGGATTTGTCTTTTCTCCTGAAACACTTCTTTTGATTCAGAGCTCATAAGGCTCCTGTCTGAATGTGCTTTTCGTTTAGCTTCTTCAACAATTTCTTCTCCCTGAATTGGGCTTGAAGATACTATTTTATTGGGGCGGTTACAATATAGGCTTCCCCATGTTTTATATTCTATGTGAGATGCTTGTTATATCTTGATATCTGTTTGGCAAACTGTGGACTGTTCTGCCCAATTGCCAAATTGAGAGTGCCCAGAAGGCCCACAACAGTTCAAAGAAACATCAACAATGGAACAAGAAACTGGCATCCAAATATTTTAAACAAATATACTGGTAAATGCAAAATCCTTCAACCGTCTGAATTCTGGATATATTCTTCATTTGATAATTAAAGTAGGATTAGGCATTCACACTGGATTCTAAAAAGTTTTTGTAAGATAATAGCACTAATAGCATTTCCAACTACCTATTGTCTTGCTCCAGTACTTTATGAGAGACAACTGTAAAAGTACCGTATTTTCCGGCATATAAGACGACTGGGCATATAAGACGACCCCCAACTTTTCCAGTTAAAATATAGAGTTTGAGATATACTCGACCGCAGATTCTCCACCCGGCGTATAAGACGACCCCTGACTTTTGAGAAGATTTTCCTGGATTAAAAAGTAGTCTTATACACCAGAATATACAGTAGCTGTTAAACTGCCTCAGTGGTTGCTTCAATCTAAATTTAGATTCAGTTCCTGCCATCAGCAAACCAACACTTAATACTCCCCAGCCCAGGTGACTAAACTGGGCAAATACTTGTCCAATTTGAACTATGCCCCTCTTCCTTCCTGTACTAATTTCCAACAAGGCTGATACCTCTTTAGTGTCCTGTTTGGTTACTGGAAATAAAATGAAACCAGGCTGGCTTTCTTCCAAGAAATGTGCATCTCTGAGCCAGATGTAGAGTGCAAACTGACTGTATTTGGAACAGACCAAACAAAGTACTTCTTCACACAGTACAAAGTAAAAACCACAGTCAAGGGAAACAGAAAGCACACCCTCTGTGAATTCTGTGGTTTTACATATGAGGACATAATGGCAATCACAGTTGCACTGTGACAAAATGCCATGTGACAAAATGGAGACAGTATGAAAAACTGTATGCTTTATGATTCAATAGGTTGCAGAACCAGATTTAGCAGTAATAACTAAAAATGACGGCAACAATTAGAATACAATCTAACCAAAATCTCAAACAGGAATGGAAGTGTGTAGACGAATACATGATTAAAAGATGCTCCAACAAAAATGTTTTGATATGTATAGACTAATCTCACAAAGTGAATTTAAATAGATATACAAGAATGTATACTTAATTATTAAGATACAAGAATACAATCACAATAATAAAGTTATAAAATAGAAATTAGGAAGTCACTCACGCACAGGTGGAGGGAAGACATGGTAAGACAAGAAGTAAGAAATAACTAAATGTTCAAATAATGAAATAAAAAATGTGAATTTACATGTATACTGTACAGTGGTGCCTCGGGTTACATACGCTTCAGGTTACATACGATTCAAGTTACATACTCCGCTAACCCAGAAATAACACTTCAGGTTAAGAACTTTGCTTCAGGATAAGAACAGAAATCATGCTCTGGCAGCACAGTGGCAGCAGGAGGTCCCATTTGCTAAAGTGGTGCTTCAGGTTAAGAACTGACCTCTGGAACGAATTAAGTACGTAACCAGAGGTACCACTGGTACGTAACCAGAGGTACATAACATATAATGTTATGTAAACATTTTGTATATGTATTGAGATATCAACAAACAAACAAACAAACAAACACAAACAAAATATTGGACCAAGTTCAATCAACAAAAGAGATCTTGCAGACATCAATATAGCATTGTGTATTCAGAACAAATGATCTCAAAACTGTTTTGTTGTGTGTGTTTTTTAAAAAAAATAATATGAATTTCTAGCAAAGACTCTGTAGATGCAGAAGCAATAGGATCAGGGAACAAATTCACAACCACAAATCAAGAAAAAGAGCTGCATGAAAGCAAAACAATAAAAAAGTATTTACTAACACACTGAGCACATTAACAGGATTTTTTAAAGACCAGCTCAATAATGAAACGCTTTAGCCCTTTGTCAATAACTTTAACAATTCTAGACTTAAATACATTTTTCTTCTCAATAAATTTTGTAAAAAGGTGGACTCCACCTCCACATCCAAAGTAATGTGCTTTGCTAGCTAAATAAACACACCCATTTATTCTCAGCAATTTTAAAAATGTTTCATGCAAAGCCTCATAGTAATCTGGATTATAGATAGTCTCAGAGGTGAGTATGAGATCATATTTTGCTAAAGGCTTACTGCCATTTAATAGAAGATTACTAAACTCTGACCATTCCCCTGAAAAGAATTTGCATTTAGAAAACAAGTCTAGGGTGAAGACCTTCTTTAGGTCTTCAGGTTTTAGAGAAAGCTCAGTATTTTCTTCAACATCACCCCCCTGATTAGCACAGTTGACCAATACATTAGGCATGGTTAGTTCTTCAATCACAGTGCTGTTATAGTCCTGAAAATGGACCTGTTCAGCACTTCTTTTTAATGCAACTATTCCCAGCAACCCGGCCCCACAGCCAAGGTCCAAAACTAACTTGTGTGCAAACTGAATTTCAGCTTCTGACAAATAATCCACGAGATCAAAGGTGCACTCCCAGATCTTCAGACCTCCTTCATAGACACCTGTGATTAGGTCAGAATGAGAAGAAACACTTTGTGACACGATGTCTTCCCCAACAGTGTTTTCAGGGGGTGCTGTCTCCACCACAGAAATATTTGCATAATGTGTACCTGGAAGGAGGGTGCCCACGACCTTGTTTTTAAACAATTTCTGGAAATCTTCAGGGAGATTATGTTCTTTGGCACATTTAAGGCACAAGCCTTCTTTAGACATAATGTTGCTTTTACTCAAAATTCTGTTGCCTGCCACATTAGTAGGGATTTCTGATAAATGCTCCTGGTTTAATATTCTTTCTTCGGAGGAAACCTCTTTACTCTTTCCTATAGCGTTCTCTTGCTTGTCCAAAAAGACTAAAGACTCCTGTACCAATTCCTGCATTCCATTCCCAACTGTCTGTATTCCGTTTTCTGCCGCACTGTCAATAAAGAAGTTGAACTGAAATTCCATTTTCCTATAAAGCAGGTAAAATTAATAGTTTATATGCAAAGCATCAAGCGCACAGACACTCCAAAGGAAGTAGACTGTGCTGTGCTGATAGGAAGTTTTCCAATCCAGTCTAGCCTTCACTGTGAGCTCTTCTACTATGAAGACTCCACTACTTCTTTGAATAAAAGCCTCCTTTAAAAAGAAAAAATAAATGTATTTGACAGAGTAAAGAGATAATAGCATTTTTTTAAAAAAAAAAAACATTGTAAGAGTTTTAGAATGTTTTTGCTTTGTTTTTATATTGTGTATCCTGTGGTGCACTGGGCTCCTTCGGAAAGGCAAGGTCTAAATTAAATTAATAAATAATTACTATATATATATAAAAATACTACTACAGTAGTGTTTTTCACAATGTTGAGATGGGATAGCTGAGGATGGTTAAAACGTACCCCAAAGTACGTTTGCTGCTCTTTGCTGCTTTCCTTCCAGCTGGGAGGAATTTTATGAAGCACTGTTCAAAGTAAACAAACTATTATAGACAGAATGTGTCCTTTTATTTTGTGAGGACAGGTTTGTCCAAACCAGGGGTCAGCAACCTTTTTCAGCCATGTGGTGGGCTGGACTATATTTTGAAAAAAAGAACGAATTCCTATGCCCCACAAATAACCCAGAGATGCATTTTAAATAAAAGCACACATTCTACTCATGTAAAAACACCAGGCAGGCCCCACAAATAACCCAGAGATGCATTTTAAATAAAAGGACACATTCTACTCATGTAAAAACATGCTGATTCCCGGACCATCTGTGGGCCGGATTGAGGAATAATTTGGAACACACCGGAAATGTAAAAATAAATAAATTTAAAGAACCGCAGAGAGAAGGAAGTCGAGGGTCGAAATGTTAGGACTGTAAAATTGCGCAAATGCATATAACTGAAAATCATAAATAAAAAATTCTATCTATATATAGATAGATGTTACAGCCACAGCTGCACCTTATTTAGAAAATGCAGATTCCTCTTCCTAGAGAGCTTTTTTCTAGGGAAAGCTCTAAGCGAGGGGGCGAGCAGAGCAACAAGAGAGGGTTACCTTCCCGAAATAACCTTTTTCTGGGGCGGGCACAGAAAGCAACCGAAAGGCAACAGAGGCATTTCAAGGTTTTGCGCTTGTTCATTTCCCAGCCCTTACAATTTTGGCAATTGGTGGGCTTGCCAGTCGTTGTTCACAGCCTGGGCCCAGCAAAGCCCCCTGGTTGGAAGAGGAAGACTCGCAGCGCCGGGAAAGCGGGGTTTGGGGGCGAGGCCTGCCCCGCCGGAATTTCACTCCCAGGCGCCTCTTTCCCCGGCCTTGCCTGGCTCCGCTGCCGCCTCAGGTCCCCGCGCGCGCGCTGCCCTCTCAGTCGTCCCCTCCTTCCTTCCTTCCTTCCTTCCTTCCTTCTTTCTTTCCTCGCGAGGCCTGACGGGATGCCGAGAGAGGGCGCGGCCTCCAGCTTCCAGGGCGCCGGATTCGAGTGGCGCCGTCGCTGCCGCGGCCGCCTGAGGGGAATCTTCGAAACCGCCGCCGCCTGAGGGGAATCCCAGGCCGCCGCCGCCGCCATCATGTCGCAGGTGGAGCCCGAAACGCTGCCGCCGCCGTTGTCGGAGGCGGAGGGCCGGGCCGAGGAGCTGGGCCTCGGCCAACTCCCCACGGCCTTGCCCCGACTCATCATATCCTTTCTTGGCGGGGAAGAAGCGGAGCTTATGAAAGACCCCCCCCCCCATAAACGCCCCCCCCCCATGGCAGGCTTGTGTATTGTTTAAATGTACTGTGTATTGTTTAAATGTACTGTGTATTGTTTAAATGAGAGCCAGTGTGGTGTAGTAGTTAAGAGTGGCAGACTCGTAATCTGGTGAACCGGGTTCGCGTCTCCGCTCCTCCACATGCAGCTGCTGGGTGACCTTGGGCTAGTCACACTTCTTGAAGTCTCTCAGCCCCACTCACCTCACAGAGTGTTTGTTGTGGGGGAGGAAGGGAAAGGAGAATGTTAGCCGCTTTGAGACTCCTTCGGGTAGTGATAAAGCGGGATATCAAATCCAAACTCTTCTTCTTCTTCTTCTGTATTCAGTGACAGGCAGGTAGGTAGTCGTGTTGGTCTGCCATAGTCGAAACAAACAAACAAAATTCCTTCCAGTAGCACCTTAGAGACCAACTAAATTTGTTATGCCTGTTGTCTTTGTCCATGGAGTTTTCTTGGCAGGGATACTGGAGTGGCTTGCCGGTTCCTCCTCCAGGTGGATCACATTTAGTCTAAACTCTCCACTATGACCTGTCCATCTTGGGTGGCCCTGCATGGCATAGCTCATAGCTTCCCTGAGTTATTCAAGCCCCTTCGCCACGACAAGGCAGTGATCCACGAAGAAGCCCTGAGTGCTCACTGGAAGGGCAGATCCTGAAGCTGAGGCTCCAGTACTTTGGCCACCTCATGAGAAGAGAAGACTCCCTGGAAAAGACCCTGATGTTGGGAAAGATGGAGGGCACAAGGAGAAGGGGACGACAGAGGACGAGATGGTTGGACAGTGTTCTCGAAGCGACTAGCATGAGTTTGGCCAAACTGCGGGAGGCAGTGAAAGATAGGCGTGCCTGGCGTGCTCTGGTCCATGGGGTCACGAAGAGTCGGAAATGACTGAACAACAACAAAGTTTGTTATTGGTATGAACTTTTGTGTGCATGCACACACTTTTTCAGATACACGAAAGCTCATACCAATAACAAACTTAGTTGGTCTCTAAGGTGCTACTGGAAGGATTTTTTTATTTTATTTTGTATTCAGTGATGTTTGGGTGCTATCCAGTACTATACATGCCTCATCGCCATGGTCATACTGGATATCTATGCATCACTGCAGTCTGTTATTTTTGCTATACTCTCCAAGGCCATTTATTCCTATCCTTACTTCAAGGAGTAGTGGGGGGTATGTGGAGTACTCTTGTGTTACTCATTTGCCTTTGAAAAGTCCCTATATATGAGCTAGGGTTTTAAATGCTCATAACTCTGGGATCAGTGCTAGCCACAATACACTGCCGTATTAGCAACCGAGTATTGCACCTCGGGAGTGGCGGCTGTGTATGTGGTGTTCAGGAAAATAGCTGAAAATGGGAAATACAGTGTGAACAGGATCTTGGCAGAAAAGGATGGGCAGTTGTGGTGTGAGGGCCTATGTTCATACAGTATGAAGACCATAAACGCCCCTCATCCCACCCACCATAATCTGTGTTGTCCTTCCATTCTTCCTCGTGGTCCAGGACTCCCATGGGCATCCTCCTCATCCTTTTAAAATGTATTTCTACCCCGCAGCCCCCTCCCCACGACTCATTTTAGAAATAATAATAATAATTTATTTATACCCTGCCCACCTGTCTGGGTTTTCCCAGCCAATCTGGGCGGCTTCCAACAAAATATTAAAATACAATAGTCTGTTAAACATTAAAAGCTTCCCTAAATGGCTTGAAAACATAAAGGGGGAGGGGGGGGTTGGAAGGCAATCACTTAAAAAAAATCCAAAATATGACCCTCAAGGAAAATGCTCAAGGTCACTACTGCGCCCTTTTAAGACTTAGGTTAGAAATAAGAACAGCTTGGAAATGTAAAGGGGGAGGGGGGAAGGCAATCACTTAAAAATAATAATTTTTTAAAATCCAAAATCTGACCCCAAGTAAAATGCTCAAGGTCACTACTGCGCCATTTCAGACCCAACCTCGTCCTGGGGCAGCTGTGTTTTGTTACCTTGTGCTTTTTTATATATACTACAAAGCTCCCCTGTGTTTTTCGGGATGAAGGGCAGTATCTCTCTCTCCATATCTATATTGCCAGATGGGTGGGGTATAAATAATAAATTACTACTACTACTACCACCACCACTACTATATATCTATATCTAATCTAGCTATAAATTTAGTTAATGACAGCAACAACTTTAGAGTATGGCACCATTCTGTAAACATTTGAAACGCAATAGGAAACAAAGCTATTGGCGTGCCATGCGAATTCAACAAATACCTTTGTTCACAGCAGAGGGAAAGTTGATAAAAGACTATAGTTTTGAGCCAGCCTTTTATCTGCCAGCATAAATATGCTGTTTTTCCTTAGTATTTGTACTCTATGTATCAGACATCTGATAGCTGGACCCAGCGTATCGGTACGTAAATGCCATGCAAACTTCAGTTAGATTTACTCAGTGCTTTTTTCTGGGGGTACACATACCCCTAAACATTTTGTGAATCTTTGTACTTTTGTCCATTTACTGTATTTATTTTTCCCAATTTGAACTATAAAATGGTGATTTTCTTGAGTCAAAATGAGAGTACCCCTAAACATTTTTTTAAAGAAAAAAGCATTGGATTTACTTCCCTGTTTGGTGGTGATTGTACAGGAAATGGCTCCTGCAGACACGAACATGGGATGCAACTTAGTCACACCCACCTTGGTTGGCAAAATGCACTGAAATTGTGCTTCTTGGCTAGTTAGGAGTTTTGCCCCAAGGAAGAAGCCCCACTAATGTTGCATGGCACAGTTTTGTTACGTCATGCTGTGACACCTACAGACAGCTTTTTTCCTAGTTTCCCACCACAATCCTGCACCAGGAACCAGCAGTTATTGCTTGTAGGCGTTCGGAAACTGCTTGATCCTTGGGTTCATCTTTGATACCTTACTCTCCTTTTACAAGCTATAAAGATCTATGGCTGTAAATTCCGTTCTCACTATGTTGAGTATGTACAGACAAGGCTTTGTGCAAACAGTTGCCCCAGAATAATGAGAATGGAGTGATTGTTCTGTGGTATTATGGCAGTTGACAAAACTCTAGTGTAACTCTTGATTTTGTGGGAAATGTAATGATCTGTTTTAATATTAAATAAATGTGTTTTTAATGGGTCTTTTTTTAAAAAAAAGAAAGAAAAGAGAATGACATCCCCCTGTTAGTATTATGGGTTTACGTTCTTAAATTTTTTCATTCCCAGGTGTCTTAAGGATCTTGACAGAGCAATTTCTACCCCACATCAATCTTTCTGAGCTGGAGCAAGCATTTTTCTCTAAAATACTACCAAAGGTATGACACTATTTTGAACCAGCAAGTGTGTGTTAAGAACTGCTAAGTAGTCACATTTGCCTACTGTTATTTATATGCTTGAGCTGGTCTTCCAGAAGCATGTCATTTTTTTTTAGATACAATTTTTATTTACTTTTTTTAAATGGGAGCTTGGCTTGTGTTAGTGAGCAGCTTGCTTTGAACAGCGGAGCTAACAGATACAGTGGTACCTCGAGTTACAAACGCCTCAGGTTACAAATGCTTCAGGATACAAGCTCCACTAACCTGGAAGTGTTACCTCAATTTGAGAACTTTGCCCCAGGATGAGAACGGAAATCGTGTGCTGGCAGCACAGTGGCAGCAAGAGGGCCCATTAGCGAAAGCACGCCTCTAGTTAAGAACAGTTTCAGGTTAAGAACGGACCTCCGGAATGAATTAAGTTCATAACTAGAGGTACCACTGTACTAGATTTTACCACTGTTTTCCCCATTTTAGTTGAGAAAATGGGTATATAAAATGGTTGATAAATGATTTGGCACTTCGGTAACAGTTTAGCATTGGCTTGTTTAAGTTAACAAAAAGGCCTCTGATATCTGAAGAAGTGTGCATGCACACGAAAGCTCATACCAAGAACAAACTTAGTTGGTCTCTAAGGTGCTACTGGAAAGAAATTTTTATTTTGTTTTGACTATGGCAGACCAACACGGCTACCCACCTGTAACCAAAAAGGCCTCAATCCCCCTTCTGAGATTACCTTAGCTATCTATAAAAATAAACTTCTGAATCGGGTTTTTGTTAACCAGTGAAGAAAAAGAGTATGATTGCCAGATCCAGAAATTGTTACTCTTCTGGTTTGAACGAAATGTCAAAATAATTACAAAACCTCCATTCTATGGTGATTTCTTCAGTCACTACTCATAGGATGGTGTCATTATAAACATAATGGATTTTTGAATGCTTCTCTGTGTGGTTAGATAATGGAAGAAAAAGAATAAGGAAGATTGAAAAGATGCTCAATTATCTCAGAATATTTGCAATGCATTGTGAATTTGGATTTCTCCAGGGGTGTCTGTTATCTCTTTAAATGGAGGTTCTGTATTTGACTGCCATGGCTAATCACACTGTATTCCCAGATTTTCTCTTGTACTTCTTAAAAGCCATCAAAGTTCATAATAACCATCCCATCATATGACAGTACTGTGCAATTTGGTTGCATTTAATATATAGAACACCAATATTGGGTTTTCTGTTGATATTATTTTAATTGAAATCTGCTTTTTTCCCTAACAGACAGTACAATTATTTGATCTTTTGATATATGAATTATCCCACCAAGCCACAAGAGTAACAAGCCAGAATGTAGAGTTACGTGAGACATTAAGAAACCATCTGCAGGTAAATCTATTGGAATTAGAACTAACAACAGGAATGATACCTATTATATATATTTTCCACATAGCTGGCAATATTTTGGGAGGGAGTATACAAGCATATGCATGGTAAATCATTTGATGATTTGTGAGCATATGTTTGATTCTATTGTACAAAGGTTGAACTTGATGCTACAACTGGTTCAGCTTTGTCGGAGATCCCTAGAGCATGGTCAAATTACAGTTTATGGGATCAGTTCCAGCTGTTGTGGCCCAAGGATGTCAGCAGCACCTGCAACAGTGAGACTCCCAACCCTCTTGATCCCTGCCCATCATGTCTGGTAAAATCCAGTAGGAGGGGATTGGCTGGATGGGTCCAGGGAGCGATTAATGTCTCACTATGAGAGGGAGTTAGCAGTGGCGGATCCTTCCTGAATCCAGAGGTTTTAGAAAACTACCCTTCAGTCCCCAATATTCCCTTCCTGGGATTGAGAGGGTGGTGGCCAGCCACCTGCAAGTATGCTTGGAGGAAGCAGATTATCTAGATCCATTGCAATCTGGTTTCAGACCTGATTTTGGCACTGAAATATCCTTGCTTGCTCTGATTGTTGACCTTTTATCAGGAGAGAGACGGGGAGTGCAACACTGTTGGTTCTCCTTGACCTCTCAATAACTTTTGCCCCCATTGACTATGATGTCCTGGAGTGATTCAAGAGGGTAGGAGTTGGAGGTACTGTATTTCATTGATTCGGCTGCTACCTGCAGAGTCACTATCAGAAAGCAGTACTAGGAGATTGTTGCGAGGTCCTTTGGGCTTTGGGGCTGTGGGGTCCCTTAAGCGGCTGCTTTGCCTCCTATGCTATTTAACGTTTATATGAAACCATTAGCAGCTGCCATCTGGGGATTTGCAACTTGATGCCATCAGTATACTGATGGCAGATAGCTCTCTCTCCCCATTCCATCGGAATCAGGAGAGGCTGTGAAGATATTGGACTGGTGTCTGGAAGCAGTGATGGACTGAATGGGGGGGGGCAATATACTGAGGTTGAATTCTGATAAGACAGAGGTACTGTGGGTGGTGGTACCCATGTCCAGGAATTAGGTGTAAGACCTGCTCTGGAAAGGTTTGCACTCCACTGAAAGAATATGTTTGTAGCTTTGGAATATCCTTGGATTCCAACTTGTTAGAATAAAATAGTATGGTCCCAAGTGACTTCTATGGCTGGAAGTGCTTATGCCCAGCTTAGGCAGATTTGTCAGCAATGACTGTGTCTCAACCAGGATAGCTTGACTTCAGTTATCCATGCCCTGATGACCTCCCATCTCGACTACTGTAATGGAGCTGCCCTTAAAGATGATCTGGAGGCTGCAGCTAGTGCAGAATGTGGCTGCTAGACTTTTAAATGGAACAAGCCTAATAGAAAAATGTGCCACAGTTCCTAAAAGAACTGCGCAGGCTGCCTGTGAGCTATTAGGCCCATTTCAGGGTATTAAGACACAAAGCCCTGAGTAGCTTGGGATCTGAATACCTCCCCCATTATCAACCATCTTGGACCTTACAACCAGCAGGTAAGACCTTGGTGGTGCCATAGCAGGGGGCTGCCTCCGGCATTGGCAGAGCCTTCTTTGTTGTGGTTCTGTTTGTGGATTGCCCTCACTGTTGCCCCTCTGCCTCATTATTGACTTTCAGAAGAAATTTAAAAGCATTCTACTGTTGTCACTGTTGCCATGTAGAGGAAGAGGAGTGTCCGTGGAGAAATTAAACCAACCAGCAGGGGTGGACACAGTGCAACTTGCCTCCTCTCCCCTCCCTCTCTTTGGACCTGTGGCAGCAGTAGTATTAAGGCAGGCTGCAATGCCATAGCCACTTCATTGCTGAGCTTAAGCCAGGCCAGTTTTTCAAACAGTTTTAAAAGTTGGTTGCAATGGCGGGAGAGAAGCCAGTTTTGGCTTCTCTAACACTTCTAGTTTGTGTTGAATTGTTTATATAACCTCTATTGATGCTTACAGTAATAATATTTTTGTCGTACAGACTTTAGTACATGTGTTGGAAGCATTAACAGGGTCTGTGCGCCACATCTGTACTGTACAGGATGTTGTGCCCTTAGAACACGTCTACAGTCTTCCCTCTTCCATTCTTCATGTAATCAAGAACACATTTGTACACTGCAAGGTTGGTGAACTTCCTAGTTACTACTATTAATTAAATTTCTATACCGCCCTTCATCTGAAGATCACAGGGTGGTTTACAATGTAAATAGTTCAATAAGTCTGTAATACGCGTAATTTAACTATCACACTCTGCCGAAACTTGGTTCAGAAAGATCTGAAAAATTGGGAAAAGGCAAGTCATTCATTATTAGGAAGAATTAACATAATAAAAATGAACATACCTTCCCAGCATCCTATTTCTATTACAAAACCTGCTTGTCTCTAGATTGAATTCAGTTATAAAAAAGAGTGGCAAAAGGTAAGTTTATATGGAAAGACTAAAAACCCAAAGTAGCCAGAAAAGTTGGGAAAGTAGATAAAAAGGAAGGGGGTTGGGTTTTCCTTAAATACCGTAAGTCAATATTTTGATGATGCAGCACAATTAGTATAGTTAATGCAATGGGACAAGCCAAAGGAGAGCTATAACAGGCTAACACAGGGATATTTTGTCAAAACCAATATTAGAAGCCTACTATCAGTAAGTGGAAGAGACAGAAATATTGTGTATGAAGGAGTGTCTCACATAATAGAATCATAGAATTGTAGAGTTGGAAACGACCCTGAGGATCATGTAGTTTAACCCCCTGCAATGCAGGAATATGCAGCTGTCCTATATGGGGATCGAACCTGCAATCTTGACATTGTCAGCACCACACTATAACCAACTGAGTTAATAGATATTTGCTTGGAAACATGAGACCAATACAAACAGATTTTATCACATAAAACCTGACAATTGGCCTCTATATTAGATGAGGGAAGATTTAATTTGAAAGGACAACTAGGTAATTTTCAGTTTTGGAAAGATAAATTGGAGTCCTTTCAAGATTGGGACTGAACAAGTGAAGCCTAAATTAGAGCTTGATACTCCTGTTTCTAGGGACGCGGGTGGCGCTGTGGGTTAAACCACAGAGCCTAGGGCTTGGCGATCAGAAGGTCGGCGGTTCAAATCCCCATGATGGGGTGAGCTCCCATTGCTTGGTCCCTGCTCCTGCCAACCTAGCAGTTTGAAAGCACGTCAAAGTGCAAGTAGATAAATAGGTACCGCTCCGGTGGGAAGGTAAATGGTGTTTCCGTGTGCTGCTCTGGTTCGCCAGAAGCAGCTTAGTCATGCTGGCCACATGACCCAGAAGCTGTACGCCGGCTCCCTCGGCCAATAAAGTGAGATGGTCAGAGGTCCCTTTACCTTCACCTTACTCCCGTTTCTAGTACGTATATGCAAACCTGAACCTTCTTAAATAGGCCTTTCCAATGTTTGCTTTTTCTCTTTTGCTTGTTTTGTAAGTATGAAGTTGACTCCTGTCACCTGTTCAAGCTTGGCAAGTTTGAACTAGATTTGGGGAGCTGCCTGCTTCCGAAAATGTTTGCCCTGCCTTCTGCCACCAGGTGGAGGAGCTATAACCCAACCTGATAGCCTTGTGCTGCCAATAGAAGACAACCCTTTAGAATTAGATAATTCCAACTGTATTATCACAGGGTATCACAAGGTTATTACAGAATTAGTAACTTGGTGCAAACAATTTTCCAGTGTTTGTTTCCATTGAAATTGATACTGAGAAAGCCTGAATACAGTTTTGTTCAATAAACAGTATCCTAATATTCACTAATACTTTTTAAGGATAATTTCTAGAGGGGAGAACCTCTGGTGATAGTATGCTGCAGCAAAATAACCCCTAAAATGTATATTATGCCATAGTAATACATTTATTTGTCTGTAAGGTGTCACAAGAAACTTGTTTTATCTGGGATAAATTCTGGAGTACATCTTGCATAGCATGTAGTGAGATCTTGTATTTAGTGCTTAGCAGCTACAGATAATATGAATAGAGAAATGATCTGGGTCATGAATTAGTTACTTCCACCACTGATCTATGCAATGTGTTCACTTTCTTTCTGTTTTTTTTTTTTTTTTGTTTTTTGCTACAGAATAGTGAGTCGTTGTACAGTGAGTGTCTCCACTTGTTTTCGGATTTACTCCAGTCTCTGTTTAAGGAGGCCTATGCTTTGCAAAAACAGTTTATGGAACTGCTTGAGATGGTGTCTGTGAACTCCTGTGCTGCTGAAGACAGCATAGCAATTATCGCATCAGGTGTGTACGCAAACCCATGCACTTTAAAGCAGACCACTCTCCCAAATGTATAAACTCCTACAACATACCTATTCCCTTCTGTTAAAGTTGGTGTTCCTCATCAGTCCAGGATGATCTGCTTCTCAAATTCAGGGCTAAATGTGAGATGAAAGAAATTAAATGTGCAGCTATCACTTAACTACTATTGTGAACATAGGAAAATGGTGGTCTTTGTTGTATTGAATGATCTTCATTGTATTGAACGGTTCACTATGTTATATGCTGAACTTACCTTGCATTTACTGTTTGTCCTTTGCTCTACAGCTGTTCATACTTTGCTGGAGATCTGTTCTGCTATTTCCAGCATAGATCATGCACTTCATGCAAACACATGGAAATTCATAATCAGGTATGTTTTTATTCTATTGTTATCTGTTAGATAATCTAAGCAGAGTATATGAGCTCTGCATCAAACTGTAATATTGAAAATTCTGTATCTAATTCAGCTTGTTACGCATAATAGGGACTCAAATTTGAATTGTCACCGGCTCCTCCATTGTGCAGAATGCTCTGTGGAAATAGAACCAATAGATCAGAACGGATCAATATAATAATAAATGAATTTTTAGTTTCAAATTAGTTAAAAGGTACATGATTGCACTAAATAGCTCCTTTGCAGTCTACACTGAGATCATGGCTTTAAAATCATGGCTTTAAAATCTGAGAAGCAATGAATCACCTGGAATACTGTGTCCAGTTCTGGGCACCACAGTTCAAGAAGGATACTGACAAGCTGCTGGAACGTGTCCAGAAGAGGGCAACCAAAATGGGTCAAAGGCCTGGAAACGATGCCTTATGAGGAACGGCTTAGGGAGCTGGGTATGTTTAGCCTGGAGAAGAGAAGGTTAAAGGGTGTGATATGATAGCCATGTTCAAATATATAAAAGGATGTCATATAGAGGAGGGTGAAAGGTTGTTTTCTGCTGCTCCAGAGAAGCAATGGATTCAAACTACAAGAAAGAAGATTCCACCTAAACATTAGGAAGAACTTCCTGACAGTGAGAGCTGTTCGGCAGTGGAATTTGCTACCAAGGAGTGTGGTGGAGTCTCCTTCTTTGGAGGTCTTTAAGCAGAGGCTTGACAGCCATCTGTCAGGAATGCTTTGATGGTGTTTCCTGCTTGGCAGGGGGTTGGACTGGATGGCCCTTGTGGTCTCTTCCAACTCTATGATTCTATGATTCTATGAAATACTTAATTAAAAAATATGACAGAATACTGAGCCATTGCATTGCTAGAATGCAGTGGTGAGATGGGTGAGGGAAAACAAGCTAAGCTTGAATCATGGCAAGGCGGAATCACCGTGGGCAAGTAGTTCTCATGTCTGAGAAATTAGTGAATTGCCTACCCTGGGTGGGGTTGCACTCCCCCTGCAAAGGAGCAGGTTTGCAGTCGGGGTGTTTCTGGATCTAGCTCTGTCACTGGTGGCTCAGGTAGCCTCAGTGGCTAGAAGTGCCTCTTAACAACTACAATTGGTTTGACAGCTACAGCCATTCTTGGACTGGTAAAGCCTTGCCATGGTAGTTCATGTGTTGGTTGCTTCAAGGCTGGATTACCAAAATGTACTGGTGTGGGGCTTCCCTTGCACTTGAGCTGGAAGCTGCAGTTAGTACGGAAAGCTGCAGCATGATTGCTGAGAGGAGTGAGACCTGTCAGTATGTAACACCTGGGCTCAGAGGTAATAATAATAATAATAATAATAATAATAATAATAATAATACCTTTATTGTCATTGTACAACCTGTGTACAATGAAATTAAATGATTAAATTAAATTTAACCGCTGGTTAATGCGCTGGTTGCTGATTTGCTGCTGGGCTGAGTATATAAAGCCTTTAACAATTTGGGACCAGTTTATATTCCATCTCCAATTTTCCCCAACAGATTCTCAACATTCTTGGCTACTGTTTTAGGGGTGGGAGTGCTCCCGTTTGCTTCTCAGAGGTCCTGTGTTGACTCTGTTTCAGTTGGTACTCTAAGTTAGTGAGAGTGTTTGGGTGTGTGTGTTATGGGTCTAATAGCCTGTTGACAGTTTGAGAATTGTCACAAGTTTGTCCCTTTCAGGCAAAGTCTCAAGCACAAATCTCTGATAAAGAACAGCTTGAAGCATTCCGATATACTCAGTGGCCTTTGTGAGGATATCCTGTTTTCTTTCCAGTCTTGTTTGCAGCTGGCTGAGCAGATGAAGAGGTCTGGAACAGAGGTGAATATGACTTTTAGGCATATTGACCTTGGGATGAAGTTGACTTCCATAGTATTGTGGTTAAAGTTGCAAAGAAGTGACTTCTGAGAGCTTTAGACAGGCCACAAGCGTAGTTTATGCTTGGGCAGCACACATACTATTTAGAACCATAGAATCCTAGCTTTCCTTTTGACCACTTTTTAGTGAATGGCAGGGATGGACAAAAACCTCTTCAGACATCTCTATCTCAGGAGCTAAGGAACACTTGCTCCCCTAATGGTGAGCATCATGTAGACTGTCACTTTAATGGGCTTCACACAGCTTGTTGCTGTTCTCCAGTGCACTAATTTATCTAGAGCTTGATGAGAAAATTTAATAAAGTCATAGCTGGCGGATTCGTGGATGGAAGCCAATCGTGTCGAGTAAGCACTGGTATAGGATCTGTTGTGCAGGCCGTAAGATGCCTGAAAATATGGTAGTTGATGGAAGATGAGTAAAACATCAAAAAGCAAAATTAACTGTTCTTCAGAATTCCCAAGCACACGTCTCAAATTTTGCATGCAGCTACAATAAATTTAAAAGGGACATGGGTGGTGCTGTGGGTTAAACCACTGTGCCACTTGGGCTTGCTTGCCGATTGAAAGGTCGGCGGTTCGAATCCCCGCGACGGGGTGAGCTCCCGTTGTTCGGTCCCAGCTCCTACCAACCTAGCAGTTCAAAAGCACACAGTGCAAGTAGATAAATAGGTACTGCCCCGGCAGGAAGGTAAACGGCATTTCCATGTGCTGCTCTGGTTTCGCCAGAAGCGGCTTAGTCATACTGGCCACATGACCTGGAAAAACTGTCAGCGGAAGTGGACAAACGTCGGCTCCCTCAGCCTTTAAAGTGAGATGAGCGCCGCAACCCCACAGTCGTTCGCGACTGGACTTAATTGTCAGAGGTCCCTTTACCTTACAATAAATTTATTGGCAATTGTACCATCGCTTCTATGTATAAACTGGTTCCCCGCCCCCCTCTTGAGTATGTTGAACTTCCATTATGTGCACAGGCCAGGGAATAAAATAGGCAAAACGTTACCTCACTGGCCTGGCCTTTCAGTGCTGGGGACGAGGGTGAGGCATTTCTGGTATAAGTTTTCTAAAGCACTGTTGAATGCTGTCCATTTGAGCTTTGATTTCTTCCTTTTCGAATAGGAAAGCATTGATCGCAAGTTGTTCCAAAGGACAGTCAAGCTGTGTAGATTCTTGGCCAATTCCCTGGTGCACTACACCAAGGTGAGAGATAGAAACTGGGTTCACTCTGATGCAAAATATATGTTTGATTTGAATATGCCTTAATTGCTTTGCTATAAAATATTCTGTCTAACTTGGAAAATGTGGTAGCATATGTAAAAAGCAATTGGCAATATTTCATCTGTATTCATCAGAATCATTACTTGTCATGTAAGGCTTAATTTGTGCTGTCTATATATTACATACGATATTGTTAACTACAGATTCTGCTTAGCCGTGAAGCTGTGTCTAAATAAAGATACCTTTCCAGTTTGTTATATCTGTCCTCTTTGTATTGTACAAATTCCACAACTCTTCAAGTCTACAGTTATAGAAGTCACTTTCTAATAAGTCAGTGAACATCATCTTCCTTTTTCACCCCTACATCCTTTGTGTCAATTTGCAAATGCTTTGAGAAGAACATCACTTGATGTACAGAATCACAAATGGTGTTTGTCCCAGAGGGAATTTAGATTTGCTACCCATTTTTTTTTATTGTAGGTACATGTATTATTCCAATGTTTTGTAACAGCCCTTGTACCACAGTCAAATAAAATGGTTCACTAATGATATCTGAACCAAATTTCCTTAGGGTGTGTTTGTTTCTTAGTGGCATCTGCTGGAAGAACAGTTTGTTTTTGGTGTTTTGCAGAAAGTTAACATTTGTCTGAAATGCTTTAGGAATTTATTTGGTTCTTAAATCATAAGTATTTGCTGTGATTGCATTGTCCATAGTTGTTAAGAGTTTAGTAAGTCAGCATAGTATTTTTGTGTTATATCCCGTTATGCTTCCTTTTTTCCTGAATAAATGTTTTGTTTTGTTTTGTTTTGTTTAAGGTTATCTGTTTTGCCCTGGGTTTAGTAAGTTTAACCTGTTCCACCCTACTTAGAAGAGTGGATAAAATTTGATTTTAAAATATGTAAAACAGATTTTTAATTCTTAATTTATTTTGATTTTTTTTATTAAAGCAAACATCTCTTTTAAAAATGTATTGACTTAAAAGGAGATCGGAATTTCATACAAACGCATTAGTCCACACTAGTATCTTAAAGCTGAGCAATGCGTATCTATGAGACTGAATTAAAGGCTGCTTTTCCAGGTAAAAAAAAACTAAATGAGGGGCACTGTATATCACTTCTGGGGTCAAGCACAACAGTGTATCCTATAAATGACCATTCAGAAGTAAATCCAATTGAATTCAAAAGTGTTTACACTCCAAAAGTGAGTACAGAATTGTAGCCTATACGGTGCAGTAAGTCTTGTACTATTGTGTATTATCTTTTGAACAAAGTTCCACTCTGCTTAGAGGGACTTCCAGATGTGTATAGACAGGATTGCAGCGTTACAGCACATTCCGATATTCAAAAGTAATGTGTGTCTCAGATAGTAGCCTTTTATTTCAAGTAAGTTGTCTTGCTTAGTATCCTTGCATGTGCATACAGAGCCAAAAAAAACAACAACACATTATACAGTAGTATAAATATACACAAGCTGCAAAAAAAAAAAATGAATTATGCTCCTAGATTGTTTAAAGGCTCTACTTACTTGCAAGAATTGTATGTAAATTGCGGCTAAAAAGTATATTAAAAAAATTGCAACATTAATTCCACAAAAGGTCTGAACCTACAATAAAGATACAGTACAGATAAAATGTAATAATATATTATCTCATTTATCCAGAATGATGCGAAGTTTCAGCTTATACAAGGGAATAAAAGGCAGTAGAGATATAATTGTATATTAATGAATTTTAAATTTTAAAAGTATTTTAAATTGTTGGCTTTACAGGAGTTCACTCCTTTCTTGGCGGATTCCTGCTGTCAGCTACATCAGACATACCTTCAAATATACAGGTAAGTGGTACCTGATAATTAATTAGATTTTTTTTCTTGAATAATTATTACCAGTATGTCATTAGTGTTTCCTGTGCCTGAGCTTGGAAGTAATTTGAAAGCTGCCTTCCTGGTATGGCAGTTTGCAAATAGTGGGTTCCAGAATCATGATGACTGAAGACTGATGTCCTGGCATGTACCTGCAATAGCCCCATTTCCTTCTGTATCAGGGTGTGTGCCACACAGTGTCATAAAATCGTAGTGTTGGAAGGGACCACGAGGGTCATCTAGTCCAACCCCCTGCAATTCAGGAATCTCAGCTAAAGCATCCATGACAGATGGCCATCCAACCTCTGCTTTAAAACCTCCAAGGAAGGAGAGTCCACAACCTCCTAAGGGATGCTGTTCCCACTGTTGAACAGCTCTTAAATGAATGTCACTCCAATACTATATGAACATAATTAAAGTGTGTCTTGTCTTAGCTCCACGGAGTTTCTGTATTCTTTTGAACGTTAGGAATCCATGTTTAGTGCTCTTCAGAGTGCAAGTGATACATGAGGCATTCTGTATTCTTTCCTGACAGCAAATTTCCTCCAAGTCTTTATGCTCCAGCGATTTCTAAGTCTCATCAGGATGAAATAGCGAGGGAATTCCTCGTGACTCTGGACTCTTTCCTACCCCACCTGCTCTCTTTTAGGCCTTTCCTAGAAGTGGTGTTAAGTAAAACTTCAGGTAAGCTTGAAGGCCCTGACGATGTTAGTACTGCATTCTTTTGCAGCAGAGAACTGGGTGGAGAATTCTGATGGGCCCTGCAAGCCAGGCATTTCTTCCCACTAGTCGGCTGAAAGAATAATAAAATTCCACAATAGCAATACTATATGCCAATTTGTTATGAAAATGCACAATCAGACCAAAGTTACTTACTAATAACTCAGCTTTGTTCAGGTCATAGACATTATTTTATTATTATTATTATTATTATTATTATTATTAATTATATTCATTTCATGGCTTTAGAGTATTTTTTCCATTCTAATTTTTAAAGCTAATCTTTCTTTTTAATGTGTAAAATTTTATATTCTTATTAAAGGCTTAATTTCTCTTAGTAACATTTTTATTTGTTTAATTATAAGCCATAAACCTTTTGCAGGTGACCCATAATACTTGTTTGGCACTTGTAAGAGATTGATCTTTTAGTGTGGCAGCATTCACTTTGGAACTCCCTGCCTGTTAACATCAGGCAGCTGCCTTCACTGTACAGTGGTACCTCCGGTTACGAATGGGATCCGTTCCGGAGGCCCGGCTGTATCCCGAAAATTTTGTAACTGGAGTACCGCTTCTGTGCACGTGTGAGCGGCAAACCCACTTCCGGATTTGCCGCGGCCGTAACCCGAAGATACCATAACCTGGAGTTTACGCAACACGAGGTACCACTGTATTCTTCTTTGGCACCTTCTGAAGACATTTTTCTTTAGGCAAACCTTTCCAACATGTGCAGTGTTCGATGTGTTATAATTCATTTTAGCTTATTGTTGGTTTTCATTCATTTTAAATACAGCGGTACCTCGACTTAGGAAGATAATCCGTTCCGAAGGTGCCCTCGTAAGTCGAAATCTTCGTAAGCCGAAGGCGCCATCTCGGAACGGAAAAAAACTTCGCAAGTCGAAAAAACCGCATTGAAAACCTCGTAAGTCGAGGTATTGTGCCGCCGCTTCCCCTTCGTAACTCAAAAATTTTGGAAGTGGCAGCCATTTTTTCACTTCCGGAACTGATTCGGAAGTCGGAAACGCCAGAAGTCGAGTTGCTCGTAGTTGTTTTTAACTATTTTTACTGATGATGTTATTGTTTAATGCTTTTAGCAAACTGCTTTGAGGTTTTGTTACAATCAAGCAGTATATAAGAAATATATATATATATATATATTTTTTTTAATAAACTTTATTATATAAATTCAGAACAAACAATCTTTAAAATATGTACATCCTTTCAACCTAAACAAACAAAGAAAATAAAAATTAACAAAACAAGTTTTTGGTGTCATATATAAAAACAAAAATAGTTCACAATACATCTGCATGTAATAAATGTAATATTACATATAAACTTTAAAGGAAACATACCCTTTACATTATTTTCTATTGCCCTTTAGCGATACATATCTTTATCTTCTTCCTTCAATCTAATTATATCGCTTCTTTTTCTCTTTACTCAAGGCTTCCACTTGTCTGAGTCCTAGTACTCATTCTAACACTCCTTTTACCACTCTGAAATCCTCTATGAAATCCTATATTCCTATTTCTACTTCATTCTCCTTTCCTTTACTTCCTTTATTCATTCCTTTGTTCAGGGTACAGGATATCTAGAAATGGAGCCAGCATTTCACCGTGGGGCACTGCTTTTTAAAATATTCTCCAAACTTTCCCCAGTCTTGTTGAAAATTTTGGTCATTGCGTCCTCTTATTTTGTCCGTTAATTTGGCTAAATCAATATAATTAAATAATTTTTCTTGCCATTCTTTAATTTCTGGTATTTCTTGCTTTTTCCAATATTGGGCTATTAAAGTTCTGGCCGCAGCGGTAGCATAGTGGAATAATTTTTCATCTTGTTTTTTTATTTCTCCGTCTATAATTCCCAATAAGAATAATTCCTGGTTCTTTTTAATATTATATTTCATCATTTTTTTTATTTCTTCCAATACCTGGGTCCAGAATTTTTGGATCCTCTCGCAGTGCCACCACATGTGTGAAAAGGTCCCCTCTTCTTTGTGACATCTCCAACAAGAGCTGTTCTTAGCTTTATACATTTTGTGAATTTTACTTGGTGTCATATACCACCTGTAGAACATCTTGATCAAGTTTTCTCTAATCCCCTCCGCCGCCGTGAACTTCCACACCTTCCCCCACAGTCTCTCCCACTTTTCGAATTCTATTGTTTTCCCCAAGTCTTTCGCCCATTTGATCATAGTTTCCTTAATCATCTCGTCCTTTACCTCCCACTCCAATAAGATATTGTACATGCTTGATATCAGTTTGCTCCTTCTATATAAGAGATGTTTTTCTAGCAGAGAAGAGTCCTCTAAAAACCCTTTTTGTGCTCTATCTTGGTTGAATTTACTATTTATTTGATGATATTGGATCCAACCTGTTAGGAGATGTTTAATATCATTATAATCTTTTAATTTTAATTTCCCATCTTTTTCCTCTATCAGATCTTTGTATTTACCCCAATTTCCGTTTGAATTTCTTTTTTTGACTGTAATTATTTCAATCGGGGAGACCCATTTAGGTGTTTTGGGTTCCAATAGTCTCTTATGTTTTTCCCAAATTTTTAATAGAGATTTTTTAATGATATGGTTATTAAACCCCTTATGAGCTTTAATTTTGTCTTCCACCAGGTATGCATGCCAGCCGAATTTGTTTTCAAAACCCTCCAGATCTAGCAACTTATGATTTTCTAATACCATCCATTCCTTTAGCCACATAAAGCCTGCCGCTGTATGATAAAGTTCTAGATCTGGCATTGCCAGACCACCTCTACTTTTTGTATCAATCAATAGTTTGTATTTGATTCTCGGAGGCTTATGGTCCCATATAAATCTTGTCAGTTCTTTTTTCCATTGTTTAAAGATGTTTGTACACGATCCCAAAATTGGGATCATTTGGAACAGGAATAGCATTTTGGGGAGGGTGTTCATTTTAATCGCTGCAATTTTACCAAGGAGGGATAATTTTAGTCTACTCCAAACCTCAAGATCTTTCTTAATCTCTTTCCATACTCTAATGTAGTTATCCTTGAATAAATTATTGGTGTTGTTCGTAATCCATATCCCCAGGTATTTGGTTCTGTCCACCACTCTCAGTCCTAGCTCATTTTGCAATCTCAGTACTTCTTCTTTGGACATATTTTTAGTCAAGATGTTAGTTTTACTCATGTTTAGGCTAAACCCAGCGAGTTGTCCATATTCCTCCACTCTTACTATACTTTGCTTAATGCTTTCCGTTGGGTCCTCTACCATGATAATTACGTCATCTGCGAATGCTTTAATTTTATGGACATCTCCTCCATTTTTGATACCTTTAATTCCTTCATCGTTCCGTATGTTTTCCAACAAAAACTCCAAACTCAGTATGAAAAGTAAAGGAGATAAGGGACAACCCTGTCTTGTGCCTCTTTGTATCCTTATTTCTCCTGATATTGCGTTGTTTATTATAAGTTTGGCTCTTTGGGTTTTGTAAATTGCTTCGACTGCATTTGAAATTTTTTGACCAAATCCTAATAAACCTACTGCCCCTTTGAGGAATGGCCAAGATACTCTATCGAAAGCTTTCTCGGCATCTAGGAGTAGAAGTGCTGCCTTTTTCTCTTTCTTTACACTCAAATATTCCAAAACACCAATTACATTCCTCATATTACTGTGCATTTGTCTACTTGGCAAAAAGCCCGTCTGATCTTTATTCATCTTCTCTCCCAATATTTTCTTTAACCGATTTGCTATAATTCCAGTGAACAATTTATAGTCATTGTTTAAAAGAGAAATTGGTCTAAAATTTTTAACCTGTTTATTGTCTGCTCCTTGTTTAGGGATCACTGAAATAAGTGCTTCTTCCCATGATTTAGGGATAACCCCTTTATCACAAATTCCGTTCATGACCATCCTCAAAGGCTCATTCAAAATTTTTTCAAATTTTTTGTAGAATACCGCTGGTAGACCATCCACACCTGGGGATTTACCTGTCTTAGATTTTTTAATTGCTTCTTTTAATTCTGTTGCTGTAATTGGTTCATTTATAATTTGTCTCTCGTTTCCATCAATTTCCCATAGGTTGGTTTTCTTTATATACTTCTCTATCTCCGCCTGGTCTGATTTCTCTTCTTTGTATAAGTCTGTATAAAATTCTACAAATAGGTTTGTTATTTTTTTCGGGTCTGTAATCGGTTCTCCCTGGTCCATTATTTTCTCTATTAATCTTTCTTTTTCTTTTTTCTTTAGTTGCCATGCCAGAAATATATAAACGTTAAATAAAATAGATAAAAATTACAAAGACAAATGAGTTTTAAGTACATGGTTGTAGATTTCTAAATTTATTCAGACATGAGAGCTCCATATACATGTAAGCTTGCTTTAAAAGTTTTAATTTAAAAAAAAGTTTTTTTCTTTTTTAAAAAATGACTACAGATCTCTCTCCTGAGCTGCATTTTCCACAGTGTCATCTTCTGCTTTCTGTAATGGACAAGTTGCCATCCCAGCCCCAAGATGTGCAGGCTCTTTGGAACACTGGAAGTCAATTACCAGAGGAGATTCCCAGGTAATTCATTGCTGTTGTAGTAGACTTATATTAATAGGTAAGCGTTTTTGTGATTAGCATACTTGATGTTGCCAAGCTGCACCCCCAGGTTGTTTTGAACATGTTTTATAAAAAGATGTGTTGTATCGAATGAAGGGTTTAGTGAAGGTTAGCATGATTAATTCTAAATATAATTTCCTCAGTAATGTCAATTGACTGTACAAAGATTCTGGATAGCTCTTGCTAGATTTAAGATGCTTATTTCTGTTAGGCATACATCACTGATTGTAGACTTTTGCAGCATCAGGAAATCTAGCAGTCAGTAGCATAAAATCCACCCAGCACAATTTAGGGCTGCACTGTCTCTATATTATTTATTTTAGTGATGCATGTTGGATTGCTGCAAAGAGTTAACCTTAGGTAGGAGGAAGTAACCCTGATGTTCTCCATTTCTCTGCAGAGTCTCCTTGTTTGCAGCCCTCTTCCTCAGTCTTCAGCAGTGTCCTGGAGAGCTTTTTCTTCCTGTTTGTTTGCCAGCAGCAATGGGGACAGGGCAAGCTGAGGATCTTGTCACCTTTTACCACTATGTCTATGTCCATTTGTGTGCCTTTATCACATCCCTCTCAGTTTCACATTTCCATCTACTGGTAAGGAGAAATATTGTAAGACAAGCCCAATCCGCTGACTTGGAGCAGCTGGTGGATTTAAAAACCAAGCTTTCCAATATAAGTCATTCTTCTCCACTGCATATCTCACCATATAATAAAATCTTAAGATGACCTTGGTTTGTGTAGCTGCTGCAGGCTAGCTACAGAGGATCAGTCCAGGGTGGTCCTCTCCTGCCTTTCCATCTTTGCTGCCACTGCCATGGAGTGAGGGAGAAAGTCTCCCTTTGTCCATTCGTTCTTCCACACCACCGCCTTAAGATTCTCTACCCTGGAAAGAAGAGGATGAGGGGTTTGTCCTCTCCACTTCTGGAATTTCGAGCTGTGAGAAGGGGTGTGTTGGTGGTTGCACAGGGAGTGGAAAGGGTGTTTGTTGAGGGGCAAAGGAAGTGGGGAGGAGAGTTGGCGAGGGGCAAAGGCAACTATCTGTAAACAATCAATAATCATCCATAAAAATGGTGAATGTACCTTCTTTCTAAAATACGTTTTATCTTAAACAATTCTAAGCACAGTAACGTTACGATTGATTTTGACAGCTCGATGACTAAGCTCTTTAGCAACAAAACGTCTTGATTACCAGAACGATATCCGAGCACTGAACCACAGGTATATCACAAGTGGACTTTTTTTTACTGCGTTTGCAATTGTTTAAGATAAAACCTATTTTGGAAAGAAACTACTTTTTGCCATTTTTATGGATGTTTATTGTTTATTTACAGATAGTTGCCTTGGTGATCTTATCTTGAGATAGTGCGCAGGCATACCAGATGGAGCTGGTAGACAGCTGCCCTGGTAGACAGCTGCCCTGGACACAGAACTTACCAGTGCCTCCATGGACAGCTTTGTTTTTTTCTTGTTAGTTGGTGGGATGACAATAAACAGCAGTTGTAACTTCTTTCTAAGCAACTTTTTGCCTTTGTATACATGTATCTGTTTTCTTTCAGGAATGTTCCCTTCTGGAGGCTGTACTTGGTTCTAACACAATCACTGATCTCCTGGCTATGGATGTTTGGTGTTTCCTTGCCCGGTAAGAAAAACGAAATCCTGAAACACAGGCAGATGTAACCTAAACTGCTAAGTTTTCCCTTCTGCAGGAGGGCAAGAAATAAATTTGTTACGTACAGATACCACTTTTTCTTCAAGAAAGGTAGAGTGTCATACAGGGCATTTTTTTCTCCCCACAGTAAACTTTTTAAGCTGAGAGAGAATGACTTGCAAGATAATAGGTGCCATGGCTAAACAGGGATTTGAACCCAGGCCTTCCCAGTTCAAGATCAACACAGACTAGCACCCCAAAGGGAGATCTGCTGCCTCACTTGTTCATCTTGCTCTTTTTTCTTCTCCCAGGTATGGAAGAGCGGACCTGTGTGTTCATCATGCATTTATAATAGCACATTTGGTAAGCAGAATGTGGTTTGTTTATAAGCAGAGGTATTTGAGCAGAGCAGAAAATGTAACATAGCACAACATGAAGTTTACATAGCTGCAGATTATTACCCCAGGCCTCTTGAAGATACTGCGAAAATTTGTTGTACAAAACAGGGGAAATGCTCAGTCCCCCCTTGATTTCCTGATGTGTTTGTATAATAAGGGCTAAATATTAGTTTTGTAATATAGCTGTATTTAGTCAAATTTAGTTTGAATTTAGTCAAAATGCAGTGGTTAGGGGATGATTGTATAGTCTCTTTCTTTCTTTCTTTCTTTCTTTCTTTCTTTCTTTCTTTCTTTCGCCAGCTTGATTCTCTCATTATATGTTTTGAAAAATTTCCACCCCATGTCTTCAGCCAAACATGGATTCCAAGGAAATGTACATAGAAAAATCAACACTATTGTAAAATAAACAACAGCACATTAAAATCTGGGAATCATGTCATATTCGGTCATTGTAAACAAGCCTGCTTTCTTCAGGAGATGCTTGGTTGTTCAGCTTTGCTTCATTTTGATAAGCATTTTTCTCTAGGTCTGATTACCTAGTGACATGGGATGAATTTGTTATTTATTTTTACCTTCCTCTTTAGTATGTGGTTTGGCTCATTTGTTTGAGCTATCTGAATGGTTTTAACAAACAAATGCTGGCCTTGATAGGCCGCTCTAACATAGAGCTGCTTTGATTAATTCCTAATTTTAGGCTTGTTGTAACAGAATAATTTGTGTGGTACAGGCTACTCTGTGAAGTAGTTTAGGAGGGACACACAGTATATGGTATATGGTTAATACAGACATCTGGCTGTGGTCAAGTGGAGAATCATTAATGTAAAAAAGGAATATGTAAGTAACGTTGGACTTGCTGTTACCTAAAATAGAACCCAGTGTATGTGTAGCTATAGGTTCTGCATCAAAACCGTTTTCTTTTTTTTTAAAAAAAAAACCAAACAAACATGCTTAGATGTTGCTAGATTGTTAGAATTTTGTGAGCTAATAATTTCTTACCTTATTCAGATAAAAGCTTGTCCTGCGGAGCATTTTCAAGTTTCTCTGCTTGGAGTCCTGCTAAGGCGTCTGCTCTTCCTGATGACTGCTGATCACCAGGCAAGTACTGCCAAAAATGTTATTTATTGATTCCATCTGTATCCCATCTTTCCTTCAAGCAACTCTAGGTGGTAAGCACTTTTTGTTTGGTGAGAGAAGAGTCATATGTTTCAACCTGCTTTATTACAACCAGAACAATTTTTTAGGACTCATTCAAATATTACACTCACCATAGGAAGGTGGTTAAAGATGTTTCTTTCTAGTGGCCTCCACTCATTTCGTGCGATTAGATTAGTCTTACCATCCAGAAAGTCTCCCTTTCAACTGCTGCACTGAATGTGAAGCCCAGGCAATGAGAGTTTTCCCTCATGGTAAAAGGCTCACAGCATGGGTAGGCAAACTAAGGCTTGGGGGCTGGATGCGGCCCAATTGCCTTCTAGATCTGGCCCATGGACGGTCCAGGAATCAGCATGTTTTTACACGAGTAGAATGTGCCCTTTAATTTAAAATGCATCTCTGGGTTATTTGTGGGGCATCGGAACTCGTTCATTTCCCCCCCTTCAAAATATAGTCCATCCGCCCGTCCTTCCCCAAGTTCTGAAGGACAGTGGACTAGCCTCCTGCTGAAGAAGTTTGCTGACCCCTGACTTACAGGCTTTAACAGCCAGAGTATGACACTGTGTTCTGTGAAAACATTTTGGCTGCATCTAGGTGAGAGCCGTACTATCTGAATTTAGCCCAAAGGAATTGTGTGGAGGCTTTTTGCAATAAAAATCTCTCAGGAATCTCCCTCAGTACTAACTGAAGTTGTGCATCTGTCTGTCTGTTGTGTTATTAAAGTGTAGACATGTTTCATCGGTATTGGTAAGGTTTTCTGTGAACAGCCCAGAGACCTTTGGGTATAGGGTGGTATAAAAATTCAATAAATAATAATAATGATAATAATTAATTGTCTGTCTTGGAAAGAGAGTGGCTGAAGTCACATTCTGGGTTGGGGACTGGAGAAGCTGCTGGGATGGTTTCAGAGTCTAAGCCTTGCCTTTGAGAGGGAGAAATACTTTCCTCTAGCCTGCCCTCTTACTCTGTCGTTAGACAGAAAGGATATTCTGTTTAGTTTATTACTTGCCTATATTTGTGAAACAGTTTATTGAACTCTCCTGTGCTCTTTCTGATGTTGCCTTCACCTCCTTGCAGGTGAGGTTCACCCAACAATTTCCTTCCAGAGAAACGGAGAACCTGGTATTGTGGCAGCATCTTTCTCTCCAGGCCCTGATACCTCTCCTCAGGCAGCAAGTTGCTCATGAGCTCTTTGTGGCAGGATTTGGCCTATGTCAAGAGTGGCTGAGTAGCAAAAGGTCTCTGGAGGAACTTCCACAGGTGGTAAGGAAAGGCTTGAATGAATTACTTGTGGATGAAAAACTCTGGTGCGGATTTTATTGTCCTCTTTGGTTCTGTTGTTCTGTTATGAGCATGGGTCAGCAAACTAATGCGGGCTGGATCAGGCCCAATTGCCTTCTGGATCTGGCCCGCGCACGGTCCGGGAATCACCGTGTGGATCGCCAACCTGTGCATTCTATCCCTCTCACGGCGGTGGCGCCTCCTCCCTCCCTCCCTCCTGGCTTCTCCCTGCCCTGCCTATGGGAGAGTCGGTGTGTGTGTGGGGGGGTGGCTTATAGTCCGGCCCCCCACCAGGTCTGAGGGATAAGGGACTTCTCCCTGCTGAAAAAGTTTGCTGACTCCTGGTTATGGGGATACCCACAAGTAAGCCCAGCTTTTTGCATCTTTGTGGTAATAGTATGATTTTTAGAGGGATATAACTTTGTGCCGGGTCTATCAATAGTTTGCATGATTGGGATCAAGTGTTGGTGCAAAGGATGCAGGGCTTCAGATTCCTGAGATTCAGGACTTGCACTTTAAAAAGAGAATGCATTTCCCCCCTTGCCTTTGTAGTTGCAGACGGAAGTCTGAAAGTGCACACACTTTTTTTCTGTTAAAACAAAGGTGGTTAACCTGTGGCTCTCTGGATGTTGCTGGACTGAAGCTCCCACCACCGCAAACTACTGGTTAGCTGAGGTTGGCCGGAGTCCCACTTCTGGAGAGACACAGGCTAGTCATCCCTGTGCCTAAATGCTTGCAGATCTGGGTAGTGTTTCTAGTGATGAGAGATACAACAAGAAGTGTTCCTAGCTCCTCACAGCTCTTTCTTCTCCGTTAGAACACTGCTCTCTCTGCCTTGTTGTCCTTGTGCCAAACTTCTGGGAAGTCACTAGAGGTAGGACAGCAAACAGCACTTGTTGGAATTGTTGGCCAGTTCTTGGTAGTTCTACCTGCCATACAGGTGAGGAAATTCTCTCATTTCCCATTTCCTGCTGCTCCATCTAGTTCTCCCTTCTCCGCAAGTCCAGTAATATAACAGAACAGAGATAGCTGCTGTTTTCCTGCTCTTGTGGGAGGGCTATAGGAGGAGAAAACAGAATTCCAGGAGGGAGAGAAAAGAAGACGACCTTATTTTGTTACAGGAGCGTGCAGTTGCATCCCAATTTGCATCTTTCTTGCCATACAAATGACAGTATTTAAGGGGTTGTTGACTCTTGTGATAGTACTAACTGTATATTCTGGCGTATAAGACTACTTTTTAATCCAGGAAAATCTTCTCAAAAGTCGGGGGTCGTCTTATACGCCGGGTGGAGAATCTGCGGTCGAGTATATCTCAAACTCTATATTTTAACTGGAAAAGTTGGGGGTCGTCTTATACACCCAGTCGTCTTATACGCCAGAAAATACGGTAGTTCCATTATGTGCCAAAAGAGGGAGGGGTGCTCTATTTTTGCCTTGTACCATATAGCCATAGAAACAGGCAGAGAAGTGTTTCCGCTTTGATATACAGGGTGAATTTAATAATAATTCAGTTAACACTTGCTAATCATGTGTGAGACTTTTGGTACCTACAATCACCAAACATTGTGCTTTACTCTCATCTGGCAAAGACCCCAAAAGGGAACTGGGCTAAGAGGCAACAGTTTGTGGTAGTTTGTATTAGTGCTCATATTTAGGTGAAGATGACTTCACACTTTCAATCTGTGAGAGGAGTGCACATCCTGTCAGTTTGAGTTTGAGTAGATCAGCAACACTGACTTCCTTAGCCACACAGCCTTTCATGCTACCGTCACAGAGGCAGGGCATAGCAGAATCATTAAACATTCACTTTGCAGTGAATCTTTGCCTAGTTTAGCTAGCCAGAAATGGAGGACACTGTGAGGCTATAATATGCTCTTTTTGTCCAATGAAGGTCTCCAGTCTGCCTTGTCTGCAGCAGACCTTTAGCTTGGTGCTTCGACTCATGCAGTTCTTCATCCAAATATTAGACCCTCAACTGCTAATTCAGGTAAGAAATAGTGTGATGAGCAGCCTTGCCTTGCATACACAGATGGATGTCTAGCAAGGTACTTTTCAAAGCTGATTGCTGCTAGTTATGACAGGTTTACCCACACATCGATGGATGTCTAGCAAGGTACTTTTCAAAGCTGATTGCTGCTAGTTATGACAGGTTTACCCACACATCATTTTTCTACCAGAGAATGATCCTGGTAAGCATAAACCACAGTAGTACAATCATAGAATCATAGAGTTGGAAGAGACCACAAGGGCCATCCAGTCCAACCCCCTGCCAAGCAGGAAACACCAAGAATGTCATGATCCTAGTTCCTGGCTATTTAGAAACCCTAGCCCTCAAGAAGCAGAGCTACAGTTTGCTTCATAGGGTGTAATTATTAAGTTACAGCTGGTTTGCAACATATTCACAAAACCACCTGCATCTTCACTCACAGATGTTCACAGTATGGTGAGAGGGAGGAAGTGTGTTTTGTCCCCTACATGATTTTAAGGGCCTTCAAACAGAGTGTATTATATTTGAGGCCGCACACCTCTTGCCCAAACAGAGTGTATTATATTTGGAGGCGCACACCTCTTGCCCAGGCCCAATGCAGCCACAACACCTCTGGCCCGAATTTCCCCCACTTCCATCCTTTATCGTCAAGGCTAGTCATGACTGCTAACAACCAGAATTTGAAGTGTATTTGCATACTGTATACGCAATGCTACTCTGGTGAGGGTTGATGGATTTGGGAGACGCAAACAGTGCCAGGAGCCTTCAAGGTTGGTCAGTGGAATAGAATTTCCTGGAAAAAAAATAAAAATAAAATCCTTCCAGTAGCATCTTAGAGACCAACTAAGTTTTTTCTTGGTATGAGCTTTCATGTGCATGCATGCACACTTCTTCAGATTCAGTGTATCTGAAGAAGTGTGCATGCACACGAAAGCTCATACCAAGAACAAACTTAGTTGGTCTCTAAGGTGCTACTGGAAGGATTTTTTTAATTTTGTTTTGACTATGGCAGACCAACACGGCTACCTACCTGTAACTAGAATTTCCTGATCATACTCAAAATCACAAGCTTTCCTGTCCCACTACTATGTTGATTGTTTAATCTATTATTTCTGTTATAAAAGGTTGCTCTGCTTCTTTTGCAAGCAGGCCAGGTTATGTGAATTGTCACTTCGTGTCTTGCATTTTAAACCCCTCTAAACCTTACTCCACCAATGCGTATATATAGCTGCATCTGCATGCACTGGATGAAACGAACCAAAAGAGCTTTTATTGTAATCTTCAAATGTTGTTTTCTCTTCCTGCAGATACTTACACTGCAAACTTCCCTCCTTCAACTTAATCCTCCAGATCATGTTCTCACTGCAATCTTAGATTTTCTCTCTTCGATGGGGGTTCCCATTATTCCACCAGATTTCCAGGTAAATTCACTAGAACAAGGTTCTGTTCTTTCATTAACCTTCTGCAGGTGTCATTTACGGGTGAAAATAGTGGCTGTAGTACAAGAAAATGAGTCACTGTTTTTCAGTGGTGGCCACTGAGTAGCTAAGGCCCAAAGTACATTAATCATGAGAATGTCAAGTTCTTATTACTTTTTAGAAAGCCTGCATGGGTAATGAAAGGTACAGGGACTCCTTGATAGTCCCCTAGGGGTAGAAATATATCACTATTGCATTATCCCTGGACTTGGTGGTGTTCTTGCCCCTGAGTTTATTTTAGTCTGGAAATGCATTTTTACTTGGAATTTTCCCATTTTTAAGACACTTTCTTGACTCTTTCTGTTGAATGGCAGTGGGTCAGTGTGACAATTGGACTTGGCATGCTGTGGGACTTTTTGCTGGTTTGATTGGAGGGTTGGACGTGCCTATTTGTCAGCAGAGTCCAGAGGAATAGTCATATTTGTTGCAGCAAAACCAACAAAAAACATTTTGGCATCTTAAGAGACTGACACATGTATTATGGCTTAAGTGCCTGTCTTCTGTCTGATGCATATGCTGTAATAAAATTGTCAGTCTGTAAATTGCTGCAAGATTCTTTGATATGTTTTGTCAGTAAAGGCTGCCATGAGCTTTTCATTATTGTCATTCTTGGTGAGGTATCTAGGCTATCTTTAATTATGATTCCCAGGAAATTATGAGAGGACGCCTAAAATACAAATGATAACTGCATTATTCACTTGTTAGGAGCAGGTTTTGTCCAAGCTGTCCTACCTGTTTTCTTCTTTGCTGGCCAACAGTAGCTGGTTGATTCATCAGCACGCCATAGAGGCATTCACACAGTTTGCACAGGTAAGATGAAGTCCAGCTGTGTTTTCCAGTTTGGGGGAGAAATGCACATGATCCCGCTAAAATTAATCAGTTTTCAGCTCACTCTTAACACTCTTGGTGTTGATCTAGCTAAGTTTGGTTACAAGTAACTGAGCTCCTGGCATCCAGAAATTCCAGAGGAAAGTGTGCTGGCCCTCTGGTGGAAAGAACTGCCAGTAGCACATTCCCTCCCCCAAGTTCTCATTTGCACTGCAGTTTTGAGAAATGAGAAGCAGCAAAAGTCTCTCTTGACTCTTTCCTACCATGTCCAAACTGCAGTGTAGCGAGAGAAGAGTCCACCACTCTTCCAAAACCTTGCCACATGGTTTCAGGAAGATGCAGTGTCTTCTGGAGTTTGGAGAAAATGAGAAACAGTAGGACAACTTGAAAATGCAGCGATTTATTTTGTTCCCCTGAGGTTTGGTGAAGTTGTTTTAAAAAACACCCCCAAGGAAACTCAAGTCTCTTCCACTGTCTATCCCTTTGCTTTCTCCATGTTCCAGGGCAAATGAGAAACACCCTTAGTAAGCAAAGCTAGGGTTTGCAGACCACTGCTTGACTCCCATCACATTCAGTGGTACTTAGCTAGATTAGATAAGATGCTTCTCTTTGGCTGGATTTGTTGTTGTTGTTGTTGTTGTTGTTCAGTCATTCAGTCGTGTCCGACTCTTCGTGACACCATGGACCAGAGCACGCCAGGCACGCCTATCCTTCACTGCCTCCCGCAGTTTGGCCAAACTCATGTTAGTAGCTTCGAGAACACTGTCCAACCATCTCATCCTCTGTCGTCCCCTTCTCCTTGTGCCCTCCATCTTTCCCAACATCAGGGTCTTTTCCAGGGAGTCTTCTCTTCTCATGAGGTGGCCAAAGTACTGGAGCCTCAACTTCAGGATCTGTCCTTCTAGTGAGCACTCAGGGCCTGATTTCCTTGAGAATGGATAGGTTTGATATTCTTGCAGTCCATGGGACTCTCAAGAGTGGCTGGATAATATGTGTTAAGTCACAATGACATATTACAGATTATTTTTTTCTGGATCTGTAGATGTTTGTGTTATTAAAAAGAGAAAAGCAACTGAATTGCTGATGGAATTGCGTAAATTCTACTGATTGGTATTTTAGTTGTAATTTTAGCTCTGCTTTCATAAAATACTTGGGTACAGTGATAGACTAGGGCTTAGAATTGTAAAATAACATTAACATTAAATAAGATAAAGGATGACAAACAGGGCAGACAGATTTGGGAGCACCCAACTTTGAATAAGACACTGCCTGCTCTTTTGTTGTTAGTTCCAATAGTGCTGAACATTTCCAGTTGTTTAGCAGAAATTCCACAAATCAGCTTGATTCTTGTGTTAGCATAACCAGGTTGTGGTGGGCATGAACCCTCTTCTCCCCATTTGTTTTTGTTTTGTATTAAGGAGACGAGCCATGAAGCCATACTTTCCCAGTGCCTTAATTCTGAAGAAATTAAAAGCAAAGTTGTTGGCTTCCTATCAAAGGTATTTCTTAAAATATAAAATGGATGGTATACTGCTGGTGCCAGATTTTCCATTTTGAAATTTAATGTTTCCTGAACAAATCATGCACATTGATAATACAGTTATATTGAGTTTACAACTAAACTGAGCCTTTATTGAACCAAAAGGCATAACCTGAAACAAAGATATGTAGACCACATACCTTGTGTGTGCGCCAAAAGATGGACTTTTGTTTATTTACACAAGTAAGGACACTAAATCACTTGTTTGTGGTCTCTGCAGTCATACCTGTGCTTATTTATTTGAAATATTTAGATCACACCTTTCAGCCTAACGGGCCTTCTTTAAGGCAGCCAATAACCTCTAATTAAGGGAAAACTGAACTTGTAATGTTAGAAACAGTTTTCTTCCAAACACTTGACAGTAGTAGTAGCAGCAGCAGCTATGAATTGAACTGCATGGTTAAGTTATTTCTGCTCTGGCTTTTCTCTCAGACCCGCCTTGTAGAGGAGACAGCGGAAGCAAGAGCAGAACGAATGAAAGAGGAAAATGTTCATCTTAAGTGCCACTCGCGAGAAAGCACAGCAGACAGAGAAAGGAGCCTGACCTTGGAGGTATGTTGCGGAATTGGGAATGTGTGTCTTAAGTGATTCCTGCTATCATTTTCACACAGTTCCAAAGATGGTGCTAAATTTCTGCCAGCAAATTTAGGGCTAGGACAAAAAAATTTGTTGTTAACCTGAGAAAGTCTGTGCGCTCATGAGAATATATTTATTGTGTGAACTATATAGAGGCAATAGTCATGTCACATGATCACAGCAGTTTATAGGAATTGCTGCTTCCTATCTGTATTTTCCCAGTTCATACAGTTTGCACGTGAATGTTGACTCAGAGGCAGTCACTAGTCAGGTAAACAAAAATACTAGTTTGGGGTCTATTACTCCTCATTTTATAACCCGGTATGTAGCTTTTGCTATAGGGAAGAAAGGGACTCCTGGCTGAAGGAGGGAAGATAGTGCCTGCTAATCATTCTCATCTGTTGAGGAAAGGCAGTCTGGAACATGTGGGCTCCCAGTTCAGGCAGTGACACTTTATCCTGATATTAGGATGTGAGGATAGTTCTGCATTGCAGTACATTCTTACCTTGAAGCCCTACTTTTTATTATTCGATACAAACACTAAACATTTCTAACCCTTGCAATTCATGGGGAGAAAGGGTCTCTCAGTCTGTCCTACCTCCCAGAACAGGGAAGGGATAAAATAATTAACTTCAGAATTTTTCTCTTAACAATAGATGCCTAACTGTGCCAGGTCTACTCTGACATAAGTGCCACTGAGTTCAATATAGCTTGGATTGCAGACTTTTTAGGCAGGGCAAGAGGTTTTAAGACCCATTCTTTTGACTATTGTAATTGAGTTTATAAGTGATGGGGCCACAGCTGCTTTTACAGTCTTGCTGGTACACACAGGTCTTGCTGTACAGATGCTTGTTATACAAAACTTCACTTATCTGAATATGAGGAATTAGTGCCCAAACCGTGCTGTCTATGCCACAGATTCAGACAGTCAAACATCTGGACCTGTGTGTGGTACAGTAAACAAATAAGCAGGCTTAAACAAGCCTGACATGTTGCATTTTGTTGGTCTGCAATAGCCGTTTTTCCAGAAACCATGATATGAGGGAGGGGGAGAGATTTGTTTCCTTGCTTGCCTTTTGCAATGTTCTTTTAGAGGGTTTTCCTGTAATTTTGGGGTCAAACCTCCATGCTCGAGAACGCATAAGAAATTTCCTCATAGGAATCATTGGCACATTATGCAAAAGCTTGTGTAATTATTGATTTCCAGGAATGCATTATATTCAGTAAACACAACCTGCATGTGTATAATAGTCCATGCTGGGGCTTTTTGTTTGTTGGAGTGACAAGTAACAATAGTCCGAGAGCTGCTTTTAAAAATAAGCACTGTCATGAAAAGTGACTCTTAGTATTGCAACCTTTTTCTTTGGAGTTTGCAATTACAGGCTGAGAAGATAGTGCCCGATAGTCTCCATACAATTTGAAATTGGATCATTTTGATTTTTGACTAAGCAGCACTACTTAGCATGCTTAATGGCTAGGAATCAAAATCTTGAAAATCAGATTCCATCTTGTGTGTCGAGCAGTGACTGGGTTCAGAAGTGTCGGATTATAAAACTACTGTTTTCCATTTACAGCCCTTCCCGAAAAGAACCTGCTACTCGGCCAGTGAAGAGCAATATAAGTCAGCAATTGACGCTGCCGGAAGGACACTGGAGGTTTTGAAAGCGCTACTACAAAAGGGCCCACCCCCTATTTGGTTCGCAAAGAAACTGGAAACTTTACAGATGACGCTGAACAGTTTGAAGAACAGCATAAGTTGATAGATTTAATGCAGCCTTTTGAGTGACTTCAGTACTGCAGACTGCAGTCCCACCAGAGATTTGCAGCTCAAAGCCAAAGAAACAAAAGTGCAGCCCGGTGGTAATTTTAGAGTAAGCATGTTGTATAGTCTGTTTGTAAAGGTTTACAGGGTCTTATTGGCTCGAAGAGTGAAGATACTGAGCGAAGCTTTAAGTTATTGAACACAGAATGAAAATACATTTTTTCTATGCCATTTCCTTTGACTTCAGCCTGCCTCTTGATTGCCAAGAGCATTACTAACATGTAATGGAAACTATAAACTGTGAGAACTAAGATTTTTGCTGTGATGCTAGTCTCCCCTAAGTTCACAGCTTCTCACACTGTACAAAAACATAGCTTTGTAAAAGACAGCCTAGAAACTCTTGCACCTCTACCTGTTGAATCAATGTAAGCACTTTTAAAGTCTAGATTTCTCATAAGAAATAGATTACGCAAACATTTAACCAGTGAATTGTCCATTTATTTTTCCTAGTTTTCCATAAACAGTAATGGTTGGTGGAAAAAAATCAGACCGCAGCCTATCCCTCTTTCCAAGTGCACAGGGCTGGATGCATGAATTGTCATTGTGGCCTAAATGCTGCAGGTGAAAAAGGCAAGCACCTGAATGGACTGAAGATACCTGTGAGGCCTTGGTGCCTGTGGAGCGACAAAACTTGTCCAGGGCACTGCAGAAGCAGCTATCTAACAAAACATAGCTCAAAGTCTTTTATCTGTCACCAGTTGGCATCATCTTCCCAGTTCAGCTCATCTTGTTCCCAGCCAACATCCACCTAGAATAAAGGTAAAATGCATTAATTATACCAATAAGCTCTGTAATAAACAAATGTTGCACTGCTAAGCTGCTAAGATTCATTGCTTTTTACTGGCTATCAGTGTTTATACACTTTACATAGAAGAGTAGTACAAAAGGGATGCTGAAGGGAGAGACTCCATCCCTCTCCTCCAAGCCAGGCAGTCCTGGTGGCCAACGCAGTGCTGCTCACAAACCTCATGATTCCTTTTTTCTAGCATTACTTTGAGAAAGACTTAGGGCTGTATCCTATTTTAAACTGACACAACATGTTGAATAGAGGTATCCAAGTTCCAAATTCTCACCTCTGTAATTTCAGCTGCCGCAAATTTAGAAGAGAACTGTGCATCGCATTCACTGCCGGAGACTGTGTTAAAGTTGTTCTGAATGACAGGATGGGGCCCCAGCTCTGGCAGAATCAGTAGTGCTGACGGAGGTTTGATGTCCGGGACCATGTCAGCAAACCAGTCCAGCTCTGTGTCATGCAACTCTTTCCTCTTCACCTGGATCATATATTCCTCCCCTAAACCACATTCCAACTTGGGAGGCTTCTCTAAAAGTGCCGCTTTGGGCAAACCGATTTCGCCTTGCTGGTGGTCCCCGTGGCTGTAGCTGCCACTATTGATGCTGGATCCCGGAGATGGATTACATTTGAGAGTTCTGAATTCTTTTCTGAGCTCAAACATAGTTGAAGGCAGCTGCAGCTCTGCGATGTCATTTAACCCTACAGCAGTGAAGCTGTTTCCTGAGGAGAGTTTAAAGCTAGGGCTATCAGCTGCACCGTCCCAAGATTTGCCATCTACATCATGACCAGCAAGACAGGGACTGCTGTTGACACAAAACTCTTTCCTTTGGCTCTCTACACATTTTTCAGCCTCTGGCTTTTCACACTCGCTCCAGTCTGGCCATTCCTCTCCTATCTTCTCAACTGCATGCTGATAATTTCCACCATTCCTCAATATATTTAATCCACCAGGAACATTGCTTAAGTGCAGAGAGTCTTGTTCTCCTGTGAAAGACACAGAGCATAGGTCTGTCTTGAGGAGGGATGCATTATAAAAATTTAAACACACCAACATACATGACTGCTTGCACTGAAGAGACATAAAAGGTAATCCAAGCTGAAGAACAGTCCGTCAGATCAGAACATATTAATCTAGCCTGACATCCCTTGCAGCTATTAACCTGAGCTAACCTGTTAAAAATAGTAAGTTCAATGATATGAAAGGTCTGCAGTCTAAAGTGGCTAAGAGTTATAAATGCTAGATTTTTTTCCATAAGGCAGAAGGCACTGCAGAATCTTCAGAGCCTTTTTAGAAGCAAGGACTGTGGCAATGAAAAAGAAAGGCCAGGATTACCTTCCCTTAAGGCGACATTAGAATCTTGCCTTGGCACATGGTTCCTGCTGCTGAAGGGAAGATTCCCAGAGCCGGGGCACTTGAGAAACATTGAGTTATTCTTCTGTAGGGGCTGATAAATCAGCCTTCTCTGGCAACTTACTACATGATTAGGAGAGTCTACAAGGATACATAAACAAACAAAATATGGAAAAAATCATCTATCAACAATATTCGCTTTTCAAAACTTCTACTTATTCATACGCAAAGATATAATTCTAAACAGTTTAAAGTACAGCTAAATTTATTTTGAATTCTGGCATGCTTTAATGAAGCCAACCAAGCCGAATACATTTAGTATTTGCACACTTAACTGGAATTTATTTTTGTCAGTTGCACTTTTTAGCATTCCAAGCACATTTGATCATTCCGCCCTGCTTTCCTACAAACACGTTTGGGGGAAAGACATGGATTTCTCTCACTTGTTAGGCTATGAAGACAGTAAGAAACAGCAGTTTGGTGTGTGTGTGTGTGTGTGTGTGTGTGTGTTTTAAGAAACTTCAAATACTGCAAGCCTAGCCTCATGGGGGAGCAGGAGCAGATTTATTTCCTTTGTGTTGTAGTTTGGGGGAAGATATATAACAACATGGGAGACTCCTGCTGTCACTTACATTCACCAAACCAACAGAAGTGAGAGCTGGAAAGGGATGAAAGCTGTTCATCATTGTTGCCAGAGGTTCATGTGCCCTCAGTGGCATGAAAGATACCTAGGCTGGGCTTTTAGGCACGGTGTTGTTGTCATAAACCCATTAAAAACTGTGACAACACAAACATACATTTAGGAAGGTAGGCACCAAACTTTTTGCATAAACTATTCACTGAACACCAGAAAGGAGGATCATATGCAGGGACAATTTCAAGATTCTGGAAGACTAACCGAGTTTGTTCTCCCCTACCCAAGAGAGTTTCTACCCATACATACTTAAATTTTAAGTAAAGGTTCCATTCAAAATAGACAGATTCAGGAGCTTGGGGGGGATGAGAGTGATCAGCTGCTCAGCATGTACACAAAATATGAACAGCTGAGCCTATTACAATTAGCGCATTGTATTTTTTTATTAGGCTTGTTCCATCAATGGGAGCAATGACCTCTACTAACCACTAAGTCATGCAGTGCACTTTTGACTCACATGCCATAAGTAAATTTTCTGTTTAGAACTGGTTGCCTAAACATCCCAACCCTGAGGAGAAAATCACTGCAGTGGTTCAGCACCTATTCCCAGCTAAGAGCTAACCGTCAGCCCTCATGAGTGCTTTCCTCATTAGAGCAACAATGCCATGTCTTTTAGAAAACAGTTCGCTAATTAATCTGTTACTCCAGTTACAATCTCTACTCTGGTTTGAGGAGAAGAGCAGGCCTATGCAGCTCAACTGGTTGGTAGGAGAGCTTGAAACCTGCTGCTATTTACTTACCTTCTGGGGAAAGGTCTGTGGTTTTAGTGAAGCTTGGTGCTGAGCTTTTGAAGATCTTTGTCCTGTCGCCTCCCACAACAACTTCGGGTCCGAGCAGTGAAACCAGCACCCCTAAGCTTTGCAGCGTTGCAGCCACCAGAGAGTCGCTGGTGTCTCGCAGCCCCAGTAAAACCTAGAATAAGGACACACTATCAAGCACATGCCCACTCAACTGGGGAACCGTTTGCTGCAGGTTCTTAATCCTCTCTTGGCAGCCCAACCATCTGGGGAAAAGTCCCTGTGGCATGCCTCATTCCTCTAGCCAACTTCCTTCTGAAACCAATGTGGGCAGGTGAGCAAGCCCCACCTCCCTTCAACACCCCAGCTTCTTCACAAAACCAGTAATAATGAGACTATATAATAATGAGACATAAGCATCTGCTTATGGTGGATTCTAACCCTGAACACAGACATAAGGGTTTGAAGGAGGAGGTTCAGTGTGAGTCAGCATGCCAATAAGCAGGATGTGCCGTCTAAATGGGAAATAGGGCTATGATTGCACAGCATGGGCAATATGGCAGGGGTGGGAAATTTAGCCCTTCAGGTGTGATTCGAATCCAGTTCCCAGCATGGCCAATAAACAGGGATAGAGGCCTACGTTTCCTGGCCCTGCTTTAGGAGAGGGCACATTTGTTTCTGCGGTTATACACACAGGGACACAGTAGCAAAGCTGAGGAAGAGGGGAGATAGGACGTGGATATAATTTATAGATATGGGCAATAAGATGGACTTGTGCCAGTGCTGGACAGCCTTAATTTTGTCGGGAACCCCACTGCAGAAACAAGTGCTTTCTTGATACGTTAGTCCCAGATTCCTGCCATGTCATATTCACCTGTGGCAATATTACATTTTTCAGCTCCTTCTGAGTGAACAGCTCCGCATAGGCATCCAGGTGAGACAGCAACACCATCCGAACGTGCTCTTCATGCACCTCAAACAGTTTCAGCAGCACGGGGCTGACGTGCGCCTGGAACACGGCTGGAGACAGCAGGCCATTGATTTGGCTCTCGCCCACTTTATCTAAAGCAAAAAGGGTTGGAAGGGTCAACAGGCTGTCTGCTGAAGTTAGTGATTTGAAACGGCCAGCACAGACAGGAAAATGCCTCTACTACCACAAACCTTCAATCTTACAGTAATGTGTGGCAGCTTTTCTCTAGCGATGCTGCAGCTGGGAGCAGAAGCTTAGTGCTTCCATCAGCCAAAGAAGCAGCAGCTGCAGGGACTGCTGTGCCCCCAAACTCCCAGTTGGCCTGGGATTGTAAAACTGAAGGAAAGCATGCTCAGGTCCCATATTCTGCCCAGGACACCAAGGGCTGCTGGGTTGTGTGGCTCTGCGAGAGTTACAGCAGGCCACCTTGAGAATCGTCTAAAGATGGGACACAAACAAATGGCGAAGCAGTGGCAAGTCTTCTGCATTGACCTAAT
Source organism: Lacerta viridis (assembly GCA_900245905.1). Lineage (NCBI taxonomy): Eukaryota > Metazoa > Chordata > Lepidosauria > Squamata > Lacertidae > Lacerta > Lacerta viridis. The sequence continues at coordinate 273,281 of OFHU01004114.1, read as the reverse complement.
GGCTCTTCTCGTGGTTGTAGGTGGGCAGACACTATAGGAAAAGCAGTCTGGAGTCTTACGGGGAAAGGAACGGCATCAGTGGGTAAGACACAGAGTACCTTTCTTCTGCCTGGTACATTTAGGCAAGAGGACAAGCTAATCTCTACAAGGGAGTTAAGAGCATCAAGCGAGAAGGAGAGGCAGCAACAGGAAAGAATGGCCATATTGTGGGCAGGTATACAGGTGAAACTCGAAAAATTAGAATATTGTGGAAAAGTCCATTTATGTAAGCAATTGTTTTCATTAGCTACTGGAGTTTAATATATGAGATAGACTCATGACATGCAAAGCGAGATATGTCAAGCCTTTGTTTGTTATAATTGTGATGATTATGGCGTACAGCTGATGAAAACCCCAAAGTTGAAATTGTTAATTTGGGGTTCTCATCAGCTGTACGCCATAATCATCACAATTATAACAAATAAAGGCTTGACATATCTCGCTTTGCATGTCATGAGTCTATCTCATATATTAGTTTCACCTTTTAAGTTGAATTACTGAAAAAAATGAACCTTTCCACGATATTCTAATTTTTCGAATTTCACCTGTCCCTTCAGGACAGCTTGAAATTCTGCATCCACTCACACTTCAAATGTGTTGCGCTTAATCTGAAGAGATAATGAAAATTTCACCTTTTCTTGGACCAAGGAGATGGGGAAGGAAACTCTTCACAGCTACTGGCTCAGCAAACACAAGCTGATTGAGCAACAGAGGTACCAACCGCAAAGCGATCAACTTTTCCGACAAGCCAGCCACTCTGTCCAGCAGGAATCTGTGTTGAGAGAGAAATTGCTCAGCCTTCGCCATTATTGCCTCGCAATGCAATTGCCATACCAATTTCCTTCCCTCTCCTTTCTTGCTCGCACATTTACAACCCAAACACTGGGAGTGTATCAGTTGTATAAATGCCCAGTGACTTGGGAGCCCAGGGCTATGGCCACAGAGCAGTGGACACGATCCATTTTGGAACGGCAAATCTATTGCTGGTATTTCCAGCCCTCTGCCATCTCGGGGAATTTCCTTCCGTTACCCTGTACTTGTCATTTATTTATTCTCAGTCCTGATCACATTTTCTAGGGAGCAAGGATGCAATCCAAGACACTACCTGGGAGTAAGTCCCACTGAATGCAGTAAAGATTTATTCATGAATAAACATGCATTCGATTGCACCACAAAGGCATTTGAAGAGATAATTTTCATTTTTTGTTACACTGAAGCTTGTATCACAGCGTTATTTGGCCACACGTATAAGCTGCTAGATGTTCTGATTTATCTGCATTCTTGAAGATTGCTTAAGTCTCACCCATGCTGGCCCCGAGTGATTTCTCCAGAAGGAATGCAGCCCTCAAAAGCAAAAGATTTCTATGCCCCTGCTGTGTAAGCCTATTCATTAAGAGTACTGGCGTGCTTGAAGTGAGGAACGTCAAGTGTCTCTAAACATCTACAGAGTGCAATTCTTCCGGCCCTACATATCATAGCTCAGTACTACACGATTATTTGCATAGTCAGAGCACCATTCAGACCAGCAGCGCTCAACCAGCTAACTTCCCCGACCCTATGTACACGGCTTTGGTTATTTTTACTTTTAAAATGTAGTATCCTCTTTTTGCCTGTTGTCTTTGTCCATGGCGTTTTCTTGGCAGGGATACTGGAGTGGCTTGCCAGTTCCTTCTCCAGGTGGATCACATTTAGTCTAAACTCTCCGCTATGACCTGTTCCATCTTGGGTGGCCCTGCATGGCATAGCTCATAGCTTCCCTGAGTTATTCAAGCCCCTTCGCCACGACAAGGCAGTGATCCATGAAGGAGATCATGAAGTGAGAGCTGGACCATAAAGAAGGCTGATCGCCGAAGAATTGATGCTTTTGAATTATGGTGCTGGAGGAGACTCTTGAGAGTCCCATGGACTGCAAAAAGATCAAACCTATCCATCCTTAAAGAAATCAGCCCTGAGTGCTCACTGGAAGGACAGATCCTGAAGTTGAGGCTCCAGTACTTTGGCCACCTCATGAGAAGAGAAGACTCCCTGGAAAAGACCCTGATGTTGGGAAAGATGGAGGGCACAAGGAGAAGGGGACGACAGAGGATGAGATGGTTGGACAGTGTTCTTCGAAGTGACTGGCATGAGTTTGGCCAAACTGCGGGAGGCAGTGGAGGATAGGGGTGCCTGGCGTGCTCTGGTCTATGGGGTCACGAAGAGTCGGACACGACTGAATGACTGAACAACAACATCCTCTTTTTGCAACAAAATGGTGCTTATTGTTTATGTTGAAAATATGGAATGGGCCTGGGGGGAGAGAAATGTTCACTGCATGCTTCACAACTGTACTAATACCTGACTGTCTAAAGTGGGGGCTCTGTTGCCGCTTAAGTTACGGTCCTAAAATGAACTAGCTGAGACAGTGAATCTCATTTGCATCCTCATATACATGAGAACTAGAAATTAGACAGGCCGTCACTTGCAGTCATTACAAAAAGAAGTTATTTTTCTGCAACGTGCTACTGCTCTGACAGACACAAAACAGAACGTTTTTCAAGAATGTTACCACAGCTTTTTTGGAGTTAAAACCAAGTCACACAGTTGACGCCACAGTTACCAGAGAAAATACTAATCAAAATACTAAGGGAAAGGAGACTTTTTAAAAATAGTGGCAAGCTAACCCAAGTAATCAATTAGCTACTGACATTTTTCACTTACTTGAAAAATTCAGTTTTCTCCTCTTCCGTTTTCAGTGTTAGACTGTTCAGAAAGCTCACAACTTCCAGGAAATCATTTCTGATAATTAAAAAAAAAAGTCACTATGCATCAAGAATCGAGAAGCAGAAGCAAAAGGAATTCAGTATCCACAAAGGAACAGAAACGCTTAAGTAAAGTAGAGATAGTGAAAGAAGGGTGAGCTTTTTTCTCTCATTTCATGCTGCTGGAAATCAAGGGGTCATCTAATGAAGCCGAATGCTGGAAGAATCAGGACAGACAGAAGTACTTCTTCACGTGGTGGTATGAGATCACTGGTTATGGTCATGCCCAATAACTTCAATTGGGTCTAGTGAAAGTAAACCAACAGTGGATACAACTCTTTTATCTTTAGAAGGAAATTAGAGGACCTGGCCTTAGCCTACTTAAGTCTTCAGATGAATACTTAAAACTGACAGAACTGAATTACGCAACAATTCTAATAATAAGATACCGTGACATTTCTCTTAATCATAACATCTTGCAATTATGGTTGGAAAGTACATTTTGTTTATCAGAGGCCAGTATTTAGGCAATTTCGACTACTGGGTATGAGAAATGTCGGCAAATGTAACCTGGAAAATCTGGGTTTAGAATAATAATAATAATAATAATAATAATAATAATAATAATAATAATAATAATTTATTTGTACCCCACCCATCTCTTCCCCAGCCACTCTGGGCAGCTCCCAAATGAATGTTAAAACAATACAGCATTAAATATTAAAAACGTCCCTAAACAGGGCTGCCTTCAGATGTCTCTTAAAAATAGGATAGCTGCTTATTTCCTTGACATCTGATGGAAGGGTGTTCCACAGGGTGGGCGCCACTACCGAAAAGGCCCTCTGTCTGGTTCCCTGTAACCTCACCTCTCGCAATGAGGGAACCGCCAGAAGGCCCTCGGCGCTGGACGATGGGGGTGGAGACGCTCCTTCAGGTATACAGGACCGAGGCTGTTTAGAAGAGCGCCATTTCCTATCACACCACTAAAATTGGAGTGCTTGCCCTTGTAGCATATGCTGGTCACTTTAACCCCCACCCCCCGCTCCTAATCCATAATGAAATTCTCTTAAGGAGTATGCTTGTTACAATTCTCCAGTTGTATGGCTCCTTTCGCTCACACTCAAGAAACCTCTGATAATGACCTCTGAATTTCATACTCAGGTAATACATTCTAAGGGTATGCTCACCTGAAGAATTCGTGCAACAATAAACTGGACAGTGGAGAGCGGCCCATAAAATCTGGGTTTAGCAAAGTAGACCGTAAGGTGTGGTGAAAGCTGGATATAACATCCTCTGAAACTAAAAGACAGTTTAGCAATCAAATCTATGTTAGAAACTCAGAACAAAAAGACAGGCTCAAGCGATAGCGGGGGAAGTTAAGGTTCTGCTCTTCTGCACCATAAGCTTAACAGCAACACGTTCAGCAACAGAAATGACTTTCCCTGCAGTTGTTAAAGAATGCAGAAAACAAGGTTTGGCCAGACGGCAATGCAAGCACTAAGTGCTAAGAAATATCCTTCCACACCAACACAAGGAGAGAACACCCTTAAAAATAATATTAGCTTCCACTTTAGGACTTAGTCCTACTTCATAAATTACGGGAAAGTACTCTTAAGGAAGTCATTCCTCATGCCATTTAGCTGGTGGAGCATCAGCCAGGTATGTGGCACCAATGCCTGGGAATATTTAGGGCAGATTCTCTTCTACCACGTGGGCCAATAATATAAAATAAAAGGAATATGCCATAATGACCTCAATGCAGATTACCATGCTATTTATCTAATCCCTTGGCTAATACAGGGGCGTAGCAAGGGGGGGGTGGTCCGACCCGGGTTCCATAATGGAGGGGGTGCCAAATTATCAGGGAACAATTTAAAAAAAAAATTAAAAAAATGATTTATTTATTTTTTAAAATGCCTGCTCCGAAGGTCTTATCTTACTATACTAGGGATTATATAGCTATATATGAAATTTCATGCATATCGGTTAATATCTTGACCCTCCTCCACCAAAATAGCTGTTCACTTGGCTGTTTTCCTATGTCATGAAGGCTGAAATTTCAGTTCAGAGAACACTTACTGTTCCCAACCCTAACCCTGTGGAAAGCCATCTAATTAGACTTTAATTTGATTTTGAGATGTTTTTAGGAGGTAATTTAATTATTGTTTGATTTTATACCAATGTTATGTATCTGATGTTAGCCACCCTGAGCCCGACTTCGGCCGGGGAGGGTGGGATATAAATAAAAGTTTTTTATTATTATTACTTGTTATTATTCCTTTGTAAGAAAATATGAAATAACGTAAAACCATTTTTGCGGGGGGGGGAATCAATGGGGGGGTTGACAAGAAATTTTCCGCACCGGGTACCACCTGACCTTCCCATGCCTGGGGGGGGGACAAATTTTTTTTTTTGCCCCCGGGTGCCAATTTTCCTTGCTATACCCCTGGGCTAATATATGCAGGTGAGACAATTAAGCCACTGCTATGTCTGCACTCTGCATGTGCTCTAGAGCGCAACTGAGAAACCATTTTAAATAGCAAACCGCTGTTAGCTGCTGCACAGCGCTTGAATTTAGGACAGCTGTTGCTCAGACTCATTACAGTAGAATCTCTCATGGGGGAACCTTGTATAGTAAAGCCCCTCGATATTATTCATTGCCATCTTTAAGAGACAGCATGTTGTCCATGAAATTGCAAACAAAACCATCACAACACTTAAGTCATTTCCTACACGGGGTGTATCTGGAACCAGAACATTTGTTCAACACCACCACCAAATTCTGAACTATCGGGGAACTAATAGACAACTCGGTTCCTCCGGAGTGAATGTTCTGCTAATGCAACAATTTTAACTGCAAGGAAGTGTTTTCCATACCAAAAGCAGCTCCTTAGAAGATTTAGTCACAAAGGAAACTTGGGATTACTTATTTGCAATGATGCCATTTCAATTCCAAGAACTCTTACCCTCTTCATTTAAAAAAGTCAGCAGGTTTTCAACCATTACACCAAATGAATAGGCATCGCGGGAATGGCCCTGGCCGTCAGGAAGAAGTTGGAAGTCTTCAGACTAGAGTCATAGAAAGAGGATCACACAGCAGAAACTGGCTTAGTCCCTTTGAAAATACTTCCCACCTCTGACTCCAGACAGTTTGTACAAAATTTATTTTGAATCCCTGCTTTTCCATTAAAGTGTTCAACGCAAATTACAAAAAATTAAGAACAGTACCATAACAAAATACAAAAACAATGGAAAACAACAGACCATATACTAGCAAGGAGTCTAAAAAATACAAAAGCTTTAAAAGTCTAGTCACAAATTGAAAAAACATCAACAGGATACCGTATTGAACTTTAAATACACTTTACATGTTAAAATATGACTTGAAAAGGCAAGCAGGGATTTTTGTGGTGCCAAAGTTGGACTCTGGTTAAAAATGTTTACAGACAGAAAATCCAGAGGCAACGTTCTTGAGGGTTTCCCCCACGCAATTCCAAAATAGAAATTTAACAGCAACTTCATCTTGGCACCTTTTAAAGTAACAAAATAAGTTAACTGCTTATTGGCTCCACCCATCAAATTAAAAATGGATAGTTTTCTGAGCTTATTTTTCAGATCTCCCACATAAACAATGGAGAAAACTTACCAGCTCTTCAGGTGGAATGCCAGTCTTCTCCCGTATTGACTTGATACTATGCAGGAACTATAAAGAAAGAAAAGGCCTTTGAGCCAATGAATGGTGATTTTAGCACTGTGCAACACTATGACTTATTAAATTTGCACACCACCCTTCATCGGTAGATCTCAGGGGGACTGAGACATGACAAGCTATGAAAAGCATACACTACAGGATTGTTCACGTTAGCTGTCATCCTTATAATCTTGGCCATACACTGATCAAATATTCAAGAAGCTGTGTCTTTCCTCTCTGTTTCACCCCTGAAGTAGCGGATAACCAGAATTCCTTGCCCAACACAGTGCTTTTCAATCTGTGCTCTGTAGAAGCATGGGCTCCTCAACAGGATATATGAAAGTGGGAATAAAACCACTCAGGCTGCCTCTACAGGTGAAACTCAAAAAATCAGAATATTGTGGAAAGGTTCATTTCTTTCAGTAATTCAACTTAAAAGGTGAAACTAATATATGAGATAGACTCATGACATGCAAAGCGAGATATGCCAAGCCTTTTGTTATCATTGTGATGATTATGGGGTACAGCTAATGAGAACCCCAAATTAACAACAACCATCACAATTATAACAAACAAAGGCTTGGCTTTGCTTGTCATGAGTCTATATCATATATTAAACTCCAGTAGCTAATGAAAACAATTGCTTACATAAATGGACTTTTCCACGATATTCTAATTTTTCGAGTTTCTAATTTTTCGGAGCTGGCGGGGGAGCAGCAGCCACAGCAGAGGCGGATCGGGGGGGCTATGGACCCCGCCGAGGGGGTGGTGCAGGAGAAGGCCCTCAAGTTCATGGTGAGGAGGGAAAGAACAGGGAGAGGATGGCGGTGGGGGGAAGCGGTTGGGGGAGGAGTTGGCGATGACTGTTGCTGCTTGCTGTGGTAGGAAGAGGAGGGGGATGGCGGGCGGGGGGCAGAAATAATCGGAAAGGGAAGCTCTATGGCGAAAGGGAGAGCGGAGGCTGTGGTGTATATGGAACCCGCTGGCAACCCCAGAATATCTGCGAAATGGGTTTAGGTAACCGGGAGGACCAGGGAAGGCATACGTGTTGAGAGCTGAGGATTCTGCGGGATGTATTGGGGGTGGGGGGAGAGGGCCAGGCGAGTAATGCCTTTCCTTTTCGGGGTGGGTCTTTTGGTGGGTTTTTTTGGTTTGTTTTTTTTTAGGTGTGAGCTTCTTTTATGTGGGGTTGATTTCGAAAGAGAGAGGATGCCTTTTTAAAAAAACAAACCCGAGGGATTTGGGTAACGAGGGGCTTAAGAATGAGGCTGAATTTTTGAGGAGAAAGATTGTGAGGTTTGGGGACGCACTTAAGGAATGCTGAAGGGAAGGCCTATATAGAGGGACTGATAGAAAAGATGGAGGGTTTAGGAAAGCTGGACCAGATTGGTTGTTTTTTGTTTGTTGTTTAAGGGATGGTGGTAGGTGGGCACCTATGTGTTCTTAAAGAGGCCTGGAGTAGGATTAGGGTTTTGGTTTCAAAGGCAGACTTTGCTAGCAAGGTTAGCTATGTTGGGTCACTTTTGAAGAATGCAGGTCTTCTCACAAAAGTAGTTCAGCTCTGCGCGTGTTCCCGATGTTGCTAGGGCAAGAGGGACGCTATGCGCAGAGCTGGCTGCATCATGCGGCTCTCACGTTATTAGAAAAAAAAAACGAGATCAGCCCGACTGCATGGTTGTCCACTTTTTTTTGTTTTTACAAATGTTTGACCACATATGTTCTAGCGCCCGTTATTTTAATGGGCTTAAAGCACTAGTCTCATATATTAGTTTCATCTTTTAAGTTGAATTACTGAAAGAAATGAAGCTTTCCACGATATTCTAATTTTTCGAGTTTCACCTGTACAATTCCCACCATCCCTGACCACTGGTCCTGTTTAGCTAGGGATGATGGGAGTTGTAGTCCCAAAACATCTGGAGGGCCAAGTTTGCCTATGCCTGGTACAACCTACGTTGTTAACCACTTGCTTTGTTCAAACATAAGCAGGATATAAATTGCCCAAATAAGTAAATAACTTGCTTGTTCATTGCAGCCTACAGGAGCTAGTGAACGTTTGGCTAGAAGATAATTAGCTCCCAGTCTTGTTGAAACGCCATCATTTAAGGCCCTCCAGACAATGTTCTAGTCCAGCTAGTCAGGGATGCTGGAAGATGCAATCCAACAACATCTTTGGGATCGATGTTTGCTACTCCTGGTTTAGGGAATCTGCAAGCTTGCTTCACCCTTTATTTCAAGGCAACAAGGCTTGCTAATGAGCCCACACACATTTCAGCCTAACAAACTTTACATTACCCGACGCAGGGAGTTCAATAGCAAAGACCACCCAGAAGCCAGGATGTGCCCTCCTTGGGCATGGCACAAGTAGCTCTACCTCTGCTGTTGCTTCATTCTGCTTGCAGACAGTTTCCATGCCTCCTAGTTTCCAGTGCCCATCTTCACTCACAAATACAGAAGATAAGCAAACATTGTTGTGTGTCAGGTGTCCCTAGAATACATTTTGAAAGGAAGGGAAAACATACAATAAGACTGGGAATAATTGCAGGCATAAAACGCTCGTTAGTACTAATTGGGTGTCACGAGACTCCAGAGGAGAGCTGCCAAAACCACAGAGGAGGTTTATATGCCACCAGAGAGCTCTTGCAAGGAGAGGAGCTGTATGCCAGGCCAAATTTAACTAGCATAACTCAGTTTACCCCCAACACACCATATCTGGGCAAGGAGAGAATTTTTTACTGCCTCAGGGTGTGCTCCCTTCAAATCTGCAGGAGAAGCACAAAACAACTGCTGAACAAACCAGATGGGAGACATTGCAATGAATCATGTAAAACACTGGAAAAATACAAAGCCTGCATCAGAAGGCACGTGATCTGTTGTGCATTTCAAAAGGCATTTTCCTTTATTCCGACCCCTATGACGGTAATATTGCCAACTGCCTAGCAGAAATGAATTTCCTTTAACTGCAAAAGCCACAACTCCCAACTCCAGGAGCATAGGAAGGTCACAATTCTTTATGCTACTAATTCCACCTAGCATACTTTCGCATGCCACATACATATAAACCTCCTCTTCTTGCTGTTCTCCCACACCAGCTAACATTCAATGCATTGTTTTAAAAATCAAATTTCTAGTTCAAAACATAGCATATAAATAACGAGTTTATGCAAAAGTATAAGTTTAATATATATCTGCAAAAAAGTGTGCTCAAAGGAGGTCTTGCAATAAAGAATTTGTTTTACTTTTGGAACATATTCCGCAACTTGCATATCCAAGGGGTCTTCCTAACATATGCCATTTCAAAACCAGACAGTGACAATCATCAATATATTAACCTGGAAGACTGAATGAGGCCTCCGAAGAACTCATCAATCCTTCTTGCCATCTGAAAGCAGCCCAGTAGCTTTGCTATCAGTTGGCATTAAGTTAATTAATTTAGCTTTGAAACTGCTCATTTGGGGGGGGGGGGACAAGACTGAAGACATATGATTTTACATGTCCAATATCTTGCATTCAAAGTAGCAATGACCAAGTCCACTTCCTCAAGAAAAGCTCCCTCCACACTCTACAACTGGTTTAGGGCAGGGGTGACCTGCTCTTCAAGAAACTGAGATCTACTTTCAGAATTAAAAACTGGCAGTGATCTACCCCCGTTTTGGGGGGGGTTCAGCTCAAAGTTGTTGAGCTTTTTTGGGAGAAACTTCCATTTTTGGGGGGATAAAGGCAAGGAAGAAAGGGGTAAAGTAACTCCCAAAAATATAACTATGGATGAAAACAGCAGCACAGAGGAAGCTCCGTCTTCTCTTCCAGAGGTCAAACAACAATGGAGGGCAGGGCAGGAGTCAGTTTTAGCAACGCTAAGGAAAGGGAGCCAGAGATTGACCATGATCTATCAAAACTGCACAGGATCTACCAGTAGATCGTGATCAACCTGTTGGACACCCCTGTTTTAGGCCATGCCAATCAATGTGGTGCTCTCCAGATGTTGTGGACTCCAACTTTCACAATGCCTAACCATGGGCTGATGAGAACTGTGGTCAAGCTACCTAGAGGGCACCAAGGCTTTCCTATCTTAAACATTCACCTCCATTCCTAGAAGTAAGAGAGAAAACCAAACCAAAAACTCACCCTATCATGGAGGAAGACAAGAGCCTGCAAAACATCATAGATACCAGCGCATATCTCTGGAGAAGAGAGGGCCTCCAGTACTTTCTCCAGTGGCTGAACACGCTCTGTAACCAGGTGGATTCCATCTGTTTCCACAGTACAAGAAAGGAAGCGCAGGAGGCAAGGGTGGCGCAAAGTTTTCAGGTGCTTCCAAAACGCAAGATAAAGCCACTCAGTATGGGGCATCAGCTTATACGTCACACATTCAAATAGGGGAAAGGAACAGTAGCCTACATTGCTTTTTTGGCACAGCTATGATTTTCACATGCTAACAATTTGATTATTGAATTTCTACGCTGCTTAATATATTTAAAATATATCCAAGCACTGTACAAAACAAAAAAAAAACACTGAAGCAACAGTAGTCAACTTAAATAAAACATTACAAAAATACAGTTACATATTAAAAAGTTGCATTAATACAAAGTTACTTATGTAAATCGGTATCAATTCATTTTCCTTGACATACTCTCCCTCTCGGCCTCCAGGTTCTCACCCCGGGTTCAAATAAACTCCCCACCCACAAACACCTCACAATGAGAATTATTTCTTGAAACAGCAGGGATCACCATGGGTCTATCACTCTAGATTTGCTTTTCATGAAGGCCCAAGGTGGGTGGTGCTCAGGCTGCCTACAGCTGTGCCCTATTCTCCACACCCAGTTCCAGGTGCAGCACGTTGGCTGAGTTTTCCCAGGGATCCAGAAGATGGGGAAAGGGTGTTTCTCAACTCTCAGCTCTTCCTTCATTTGCCATTTTCTTTTCTTGCTCTGTATACCCTTGTTCAATGCTGACAGCTCAATAACATATTTCTAGTTTTCACCAGTTTCTGCTCATGTTTTGCACTGGTGAGCCTGAGCTGTGTTGGTTAGCCAAATTGGAAAGAAGCTGAGTCATATAAGCTCAAGGCGCTGTGAATCAGCTAGAATTCCTGTTAGTTTGGTTTGGCTCCTGCTCTAAGTTGGGTGAGTAGGGAAGAGAGAAAGCCTGCTACAAAAGGAGGATATTGTACTATTCCCAACCCAAGAGTTATCATTGTCTCTGAGGTCGGTAGGTCTTTTTATATGAACCACCCACTGCTGGTGAAGCAAGTTTTAAATTTTTAAAAATAAATAATATGCAAAATATAATACAATACCTTGGCAGCTTTGTTAACGTTGTCTTCATTTTCTCTCTTGTACACAAAGACAGAAGCAAGTTTGCCACGCTGCAGTACCGCTGGGTAAATATTGACTCCAGAGGGTAAAGTAAACGGAGGCTCTTGCAACGCATCACGCTTTAAAGCGCTGTTCTCTGAGCCCATTACCTTGTAAATTCAAGCCGTTTTGCAGCGGGGTTTTTCCTAGTGTCAAAGCAACTTTAAAGAGAAGCGATCCCAGGCAAATTAGTCCCAAGAGATGTTACTGTAAATTCCTCATAGCATTCTCTGCACAAAGATGAAAGACACAATAAATAATTTTAGATATTGTTTGGGTTTTTCTCACAATTTTTTTGTTTTAGCTTAATGCTGCAATTCTAAATGAAGACTTAGGTAAAGGTAAAGGGACCCCTGACCATCAGGTCCAGTCGTGTCCGACTCTGGGGTTGCGGCGCTCATCTCGCTCTATAGGCCGAGGGAGCCGGCGTTTGTCCTGCAGACAGCTTCCAGGTCATGTGGCCAGCATGACTAAGCCGCTTCTGGCGAACCAGAGCAGCGCACGGAAACACCGTTTACCTTCCCGCTGGAGCGGTCCCTATTTATCTACTTGCACTTTGATGTGCTTTCGAACTGCTAGGTGGGCAGGAGCTGGGACCGAGCAACGGGAGCTCACCCCGTGGCAGGGATTCGAACCACCGACCTTCTGATCAGCAAGCCCTAGACTCTGTGGTTTAACCCACAGCGCCACCTGGGTCCCTCTTACTTTCACGTAAACATGCATGGGATTGCCAAAGGGTTCGAATTCCAATCAGTGTGTTAAGCATAGAGATTCCAAGGTTCAAAAGACATCATCAATTTTTAACAGTTCTTTGTGTTAAGGAAACAGCCACACTATTTCTATCAGTTAATGCTAAAACATAAAGCCAGAAGTAGGAATGTACACAGGAAAGCACCAGAATCTGTATTCTCTGGAAGCAGCAGATTAGCTGTGCTCACTGCCCAGGCCGCATTTTGTTCAGTCAAAAGCAGCAAAGGCGAGAAGTCCACTTTAAACTTCTCCATGAACATGGTGCATTTGGGGTTTATAAACGAATCCAAAGAATTTCACAGAATCATAGGACTGTAGAGTTGGAAACCTTTGCCCAACGTGGAACTCGAATCCATGACCCTGAGATTAAGAGTCTCATGCTCTACTGACTGAGCTATCCACAGACACTTTGAAAAATTTTAAATGTTGAAATTGGATCCTTTCAAAAACCTATGCCAATGAGAGAGGAAGAGAACCAGAAAAGTCCATCCATAAGAAAGCGGTTTACATGCTGTATTAAGAAATAAAGAACTTAGTTGTGTTCATCTGCAACAGGCTATGTAATCACTTGTGGATTTGCCCCTTGAGTCTAATGTTGAAACCTCTAACCATCCCTATAGGCTGCACAAGTTTGTCTTTGGTCGTTGGCTCTGAAGAATACAGAAACAGCCTACTTCTAGTGCCTTCTAAGCACTTTTGTGTATTTTAGGTATGAAGCAATCTTTCTTTTCTGTCTGCCCTCAAGTCCTGGCAACATCAATGACCAGACTGCATACGTCCCCCTGGTGGCATACTACTTCTGTACAGTACTACCTTTACAGCACCAGGTTTCAGATGTGGAACATGGCTGTATTTTCTGGTTTTCCCCTGCAGCCTTAAGCTGGTAAAACTGAGACTTTTTTTAATACTCCGGAAAAATGTGTTTGTTACACAACACCACCCCCACCTGTTTTTTGTGTGGACAAAATCAGACAGAAGAGTATTACGTTAAACCATTAATATTTTCGTGTGTGTTATTTAAACAAAGTTTGATGAGAACCTGGAATTTAGCGCCAGTAATTACATGTTGCTTTATATCAAACCCAGCTAAGAAAATCTGCCACTCATGCTGACACACTACAAAGGTTATACCATCATTTGCGTTATTTTGCTTACCCTACCCAACAAAAAAACCCTTGATTTTCCCAACTCTTTGCTTTGTAGTAGTAGTAGTAGTAGTAGTAGTAATAATAATAATTTATTTATTTATACCCTGCCCATCTGGCTGGGTTTCACTAGCCACTCTGGGTGGCTCCCAACAGAATATTAAAAATAGAATCAAACATTAAAAACTTCCCTAACAGGGCTGCCTTCAGAAGTCTTCTAAAAGTCAGGTACTATAGTTGTTTATTTCCTTGGCATCAAATGCGATGGCATTTGTTCTCTGGCCAAACTGTGTCATCAGGGAAAGTCTTCAGTTATCAGGCACACATACAAACACAAACACACACACACACACACACACACCCAAGTCTTGCGACACTTTAGGAACCAACAGGCCTTCTGTAATAAAAGTTTCAAAGGACAAGAACTACTTTTGTCAGATGCAGGAATGAAGAGCTGTTCTAAGCCAGCAAGTGCACAGCTGCTATGAAGACAACAGCAGCTCTTGGACACAAGAGATGCATCTTTGTGTTAACAGACCTACCGCTGCCTATTGCGCTTTGCAGCCTTGTGGGTCCCACTCTTAACTCCCACCACCAACAGCAACGTGGTACGCACACCTTTTTTGCACATATAGTTCAGGGTGCACTATGCGTCTGACTGGGCTCCGTTCTGCAAGGGATTCTCCCATAATGAAGCTGCCCCGTGTTTAAGGCATCTTGCAAGACTTTGGTGTTGTGCTGCAATGTCCAGTCACAGCTCTTCCCTGGAGCAAACGAATGTGAACCTATGTGTTTGAAGGGAAAATCTAATTTGCATTCCACCAGGCCTTAAGGAGAGCCCTGACAGGACACTGACAAGCAGCACCATCAACTGACATGTATTATCATCATCTTTTCTTTACCATTATTATTACTACTACTAAATTTTATTTTCCTTTTATTTTTATTACCCTTTCTTTACCTTTTTATCACTATCCATCATTATTACCTTTTCTTTACCTTTTTATCATCATCATCATCATTTATTGAATTTGTATACCACCCTCTACCCGGAGGTATCACGGGGGGGTCCACTGAATAAAACCAAAACCACGAAATACATAACCAAAACCAAAACAACAAGAAGACATCTGAAGGCAGCCCTGTTTAGGGAAGCTTTTAATGTTTGATGGACTATTGTATTTTAATATTTTGTTGGAAGCTGTCAAGAGTGGCTGGGGAAGCCGAACCAGATGGGCGGGGTATAAATAATAAATTGTTGTTGTTGTTGTTGTAACCTTGCAATTACCGAAAAAACCCCACCACTCTCTCTCACACACACAGACACGCACGCGCGCAATATAAAAAGCAACACAAGCTCCTCCAATGGACTCAGATCTAGATCCCCCGAAAGGGTTTTTTTTGGGGGGGCCCCCAATTCCAGCCCCCCTTCCCCCCCAGAGCGGAGCTGGAAGGAGCGGGGCCCAAGGCGAACTAGGCCCGGAGGGGCGACGCCCCCCTTCCCGCCCCCTATGCGCCCCGCTCACCTGCCGAGGGCGGGGGGCGACCCCCGTGCCGCCCTTCCCTTCTCCGCCTTTCCCTTCCCCGCTCCCGCACCGCCGCTTCTCACGTCAAAGGCGAACTTCGGAGGCGGACTTCCGGCCCGAGGAGCGCCATAGAGTCTACACCACAGCAGCCGCGCAGAAGCGCTTCCGCGTCCGCCCTCTTGGCGGCCAGCGAGGGGGCCGCCATGTTGCGAGGTGACGTACTTCCTGTCTTGGGATACGGTAGCAACGGGGCACGGCGGCACATGACCCGGGTTGATTGGTTCCGCTCAACCCCCTTCCCGGAACAATTTCGGGTTGTTGCTTTAAAAATAAATAAATTATTATTTCCTCCCCCCTCACCCGTCTGCCCGTTGTCCTAAAAGAAAAAGGAGAGCGGGCTTTTAGGAACTGGGCTGGCTTTAAATGAACAGACTGGTGCCGTGTTCTTTTCATTGCAATAATCTTCATGTTTTTATTATTAATTTTTATTTTATTATTATTGTTTTTTATTTTATTTACAGTATTGGGTTTCTATATCACCCTATACCCAGAGGTCTCAGGGCGGTTTGCAGAACAGTAAATGGTAAAGGGACCCCTGACCATTAGGTCCAGTCGTGTCCGACTCTGGGGTTGCGGCGCTCATCTCGCTTTATTGGCCGAGGGAGCCGGCATGACTAAGCCGCTTCTGGCAAACCAGAGCAGCACACGGAAACACCGTTTACCTTCCCGCCGGAGTGGTACCTATTTATCTACTTGCACTTTGATGTGCTTTTGAACTGCTAGGTTGGCAGGAGCTGGGACCGAGCAATGGGAGCTCACCCCGTCGCGGGGATTCCAACCACCGACCTGATCGACAAGCCCTGGCTCTGTGGTTTAACCCACAGCGCCACCCATGTCCTGCAGAACAAGATCAACATAAAAACCACAATATATATATTTTGATATTATATATATATATAACATATAAACAATAATATATAAACAATAATATATATAATATATAAACAATAATATATATATAATATATAAACAATAATATATATATAATATATAAACAATAAAAGCAACAACCCAATAACATCCCCCGTTTCAAACAGGTTTAATATGTGGATGGTTTTGATTCTTCTCATGTTTGATTTTTCATGGGTGTTTTCCATAATTCTTGTTTTCTTTTAATTTTTATTTGCATTTTCAAAAACAGGAACAGAGAGCATCTTGAACCCCCCTCCCCTCCCACTGTCCCACTTACAACTTCATACCAAATACAGCATGTATACACATACCATACCATATGACTTCCCTTCCATCCTTTTCCTGGTTCCTTTTGCTTTTCAACTGTTCCACGTAATCCACATCTTTTTAATCATCCAATTTGTTTTCTATTAAATACTCTTCATCTATTTCAACTCTGCGGGATGTACTAGAGACCTGCTAAGCTATGTCTTTCTCTATGCTTGTTCTTGAAATATTCAATGAACATTATCCATTCCTCCTTACGTTCCTCATCATCGTTTTCTCTTATCCTGTTCCTCAGACCAGTCAGTTCAGCATATTCGAACATTTTACACTGCCATTCTTCCTTAGTGGGTACTAGACTTGTTCTCCACCTTTGTGCCTATAAGATTCTAGCTCAGGCATCCACAAACTTCAGCCCTCCTCCAGATGTTTTGGACTACAATTCCCATCATCCCTGACCACTGGTCCCGTTAGCTAGGGATCATGGGAGTTGTAGGCCAAAACATCTGGAGGGCCACAGTTTGGGGATGCCTGTTCTAGCTGCAGTGGTGGCATACAGTAGTAAACACTTTTGTTTTGGGGGGACCTCTGTTGTTACCATCCCCAAGAAGAAAATCTCATGTGTTTTGGGGAGATTTTTAAAAGTATCTTTTTCAATTCATTATATATAGTTTCCCAATATTCCTTAATTATTTTACAGTACTGCCACGTGAATAAAAATGCCTCATTTCATTACACTTCCAACATACACCTTGTTTTCCATCTGTAATCCTGCTGTGAGCACGAGTCCCATCAGTCCGGGGGGTGGGGGTGGGGCCAGGAATATAAGAATTAATATTCTTATAAATGAATATATAAGAAGCCTGTCCTCAATCTACTGACAGCCCCTAAATGACTCTCAGTGAATGTTCTGCAGTTCTCAAAGAGGGCATCTCTGTCCCCACAGCCGTTTACATTTTTATTACCATTATTTAGATTGTTACAGATCTGCAGTAGGTTTTTGGGGGGTAGGGGTTGCAAGGGTGCACCCATAACTGCTAGAGTAAAGGGATGTTGCAAATGAATAAATGGTACAACTTGGAGTATTGAAGGGACAAGTTCTCCTGTTCAGAAGGTGGCTGATAGCGATGCAGTTAAAGGCACAAGGAGAAGAACTTCAGTGCAGGGCCATTAAAGAACAATTGTCTATACAGGTGCTGTCCTTTCCTTCCCCAGATGCATGTTAGCAGAAGAATTGTGTTGGGAAGGGAAGGTCACATGAGAGGCATGCCGTCCTACAAGAAAAATGTGCCCTTTAGGGGAGGGAAACAGGTCTGGATAAAGGGAGACAAGATGGCAAGTTGTTGCTCGGAGCAACGGTTCTTAAGAAGAAGGGTGGAAACCTGTGCCAAAGTTTTGCATTTTTTTACAGCGGAAAATCCCAGGTTTTGCAGCACCCCAGAAATGGGATAATTGATATATCAAACACGGGGTTTCTACTTAACAACTATGAACCCCCCAACATTTGGGATCCCCTGGATACCCGTGCCAAAATTTTGCAGTTGTTTTGCAGCAGGTTTTCCCCCCCCAATTTTATTTAAGGTTTTAAAGATACTTAGCACTGAAATCCAAACTCATTTCTAAAAAGATAATAGAAAGCTATGTTATCAAACAGAATAAAGAGAAAGAAAATATACAATGGAATCCTCATGATCCTTGCAAAATGCAATTATATAAAAAAAGAGAGAGAGAAAAGAACAGAGCAAAATAACTAAATTAATAAATACCGGTAGATAAAAAGAACAACTCCTGCCTCTCTGACAATTATCTGTAACAACAATTTTCAAATAACTTGATGGCATCCGTTCAGGGGTTATTCAAATTTTAAAGGCAGCAAGATTTAAATATTGTCATCTTTAAAGAGGTAAGAGGAATTCAATAGATTTCCTGAATGCTTTCAGGGATCAAGAAAGCTCTTCATGGCAGGTCACCTGTAGGATTTGAATTATGTCAAGAAAAATGGAGAGGGAGTGTATTATGAAGAATGTAAACTTACCAGACATATTTGGAAGTACTGACTTGCAAGTTCTCTTTCCCAAAGGGACAATAATAGAATCTTAGAGTTGGAAGCCCCCAAGGGTTATCTAGTCCAACCCCCTGCAATGCAGGAATCTCAACTAAAGCATCCATGGCAGATGGCCACCCAACCTCTGCTTAAAAACCTCCAAGGAAGGAGAGTCCACCACCTCTCGTGGGAGTCTGTTCCACTGCCAAACACCTCTTATTGTCAGAAAGTTCTTCCTGATGTTTAGTCGGAATCTCCTCTCTTGCAGCTTGAAGCCATTGAAGACTAGATAACCAGATAATCAGGCAACTTTAACTTTAGCTTTAAAGATCTCGCCAAGTATCCAGAAACAATATTGGTTTCGGGAGTATCATCTCTCAGGAAATATTGGATTACAGACTCTTTGCAAAACAAAATTTTGAGCTGTGAGGGAGTCACTAGGACAGGTATCCCCAACCTTTGGCCCTCCAGATGTTTTGGACTACAATTCCCATCATCCCTGACCACTGGTCCTGTTAGCTAGGGATCGTGGGAGTTGTAGGCTAAGACATCTGGAGGGCTGCAGCTTGGGGATGCCTGCACTAGGAGATCGCTGTGATGGGTGTAGAGAAGAGGGCAATCCAAAATTATGTGATGTATTGTATCTGGTGTTTTCTTATTACAGTACAGGGAAAGAATCTGTTCTGGAAGGGGATTTTTTTGAAACCTGAAAAATACAGGTGAGGGGGAATGCATTTAGACGAGCTAGCCTAAAAGCTCTGCAATTTCTAAATTATAAAAGTAATTAGGCATTACACCATGGTGGAGCTGCAATCCTAAATAAGCAGATGAACATAAAAAGGCTGGGAGGCGTAGTTTTTGGGTTTCATGACCTAGCAGCCTCTGCTTGATGAGAGAGATTTGTGAGTCATTCAACAGAAGGGAACCTATTGCAATCCCTATTTGGCTGAGTTTGAGGGTAATATCAGAAAACCACGTAGAATTATCTCTCAATAAAGAAGTTAATAAGCTTTCCATGTCTGTATTAAAATGAATTTTTAGCCAGTATTTGAAAGTCATAATCCAGCCCCTAGGTTCTAGGAGATGCTGGCCTAACTCTGCACACATAAACTATGTGCTTGTTGCATTGCATATTAGTAATTTATGGACAATCTTTCCTTTTAGTATCAGACACAAGCCCAGGTGAAGGACGTATTCTGTGTAGTGGGGCAACATGTAAGGGTCAGTAACGCCACCAGTGTCTGGAGAAAGCTAGCATGAGCTGGGGTATTTTAATATAGTGTCAAAATACTGCAGAAATTAATAAACCCTCCTGCTTCATATATTATGGGACTGAATCCAGGATCAGATTAAACCAGTCTAGCTGCTATTAAAATTTATTTCCACAGTTCCTTTCTGTGGGATTTGTGTGTTCAGTCCCGATGCACATTGGGAAGCCTGCTAGTAACCGCTCAAGGGGTCTGAAGTGTGAGCCGCTGAGGTGAGAACCAAACACTCAAGGCAGGTGGTCTGCGTATGTCTAAGGCCCCCCAACTCAATTGCTTCGGCATTTTAACAAAAAGGCAACACAAACAGACAGCTTCTACAGTCATTAAAACAAATAGTTCTCCATTAAATGTAGTAAAAGGACTCTGGGGAGGTATTTCCTGGGAGTATTTTGGATAGCAAAATGAACATGGAAAGAAATTACCAGAGTGGGAGGTCTGGGGTTTTTTTTTCAGCACACATTTTTCATTTCACCAAGTATTATCCTTGCTCCATACGATATGGAGACATTAGGATGTGGTTTGCCAAGTCATTTTGAAGCTTAAACACAGGAGAAGTCAAAACGTCCATTGCAGTTTATAAAATATAGTTCAGCATTAGTATTAATGATATCCAAAGTGCAGCATAGTTAGGAGAGACCTGGCACAAATGAAGGTGGAGGGTCTGTGTTTCAAAGATGAATCTTTCCATTAATGTCTACTACAGTATATAGTCAGTCCTGATTCGCACACCATTATTCCACGCAGCATAGGCTGGGCTTCTTGGCAAAGCAGCTCCTTGCAACAGTGTTCTCCTGGGGTGACACTGCTATATAATCAAGCAGAAAAATACACTTGTGCTTTGAAAGGCACATTCTGTCTAGAGCAGAGCTTTCCAAACCGTGTGTCGCGACATGTTAGTGTATCGGCTGTAGTGAGTAGGTGTGTCGCACGAACTCTCTCCTGGGGCTGGAAGGGGTTAGTTTAACCTCCAGTTTGCTAGTAAAACTGCATTACTGTGTCGCGAAACGATGCAAAACTGAATAACCATGTCGCAAAATGATGCATGTCCAAAAAGTGTGTCACCAACGTGAAAATTTTGGAAAGCTCTGGTCTGCAGCAACGGCTTTCCTCTAGAATATGAATATGGGAAATGTGGAACTGTACTTTTACATCTCACTGAATTAAGAATGTCACCATGGTCTGGATCCCCACCTATGCTTGTACACACGTAAGTACAAGTTCCTCAGGGAACACACCTTGTACGTAGAGGTACTGTAAATTAAGCGCAGTTGCCCCAAAGAAGAGTGAAGTCAACATTTGGCATTCAGATGTATGTACCTTTTCCGTATTGGTTTTCACCATTTTGACACCACTCCCTGTATTTAAACAACACAGGGCACCATGTGCATAGGATTTCTCCTGCAGTTTGCAAGCAGCAATACACAGTTTGAAATTTATTTCAGTCATGGTCACAAATGTATATGCACACCTGTATTAGAACCATTCAATGACACTAATACAACATATCACTTCTGGCAGGTGTACAAAGTGTGTCTCTCTGTTCGTAAAATCTCACAGAAGGTGGCCAACCCTGGATTTAAGGGTGTTATTCAGCCTTCTTCAAGGACATTTAAAAGGATAAATCAATTACTTTTTCAGAAGCTAGTTAAAATTATTGCTCATCAACAGTAGTAAGCTTAATCAAAAACTCACAGAGCCTCAGTATTCAGTACCACGGTCTACAGGACCTGCATTTAATAGCAATTAAATTAGTTGCTTAATATACATAACAGTGTCGACATTCCAGTTAATAGATTTCAACATACAGCACAAACTGTACAAAAAGGGAGTCACAGAACGACTAACACTTCTTTGCAACACATACAGAAGAAAATGCACCACAAAGACCTGTAAACTGTATAACCATGCACTAAGAAGACGGAGAAAAGTCTTAATTTAACTACGGTTCAAGAATACGGGAAGGTAATAGTTTAATACATCAGGACGTTTTATCGGGCTCCAAAGGTGTAGTAGTACGGTTCATCTGGCCGATATCCGTAAGCAGTGGTGGGGCGGCTTGGGATACCCATGGGCTGGCCAAATCCATCCACAGCAACGCTATGCAGAAAAGAAAAACACCTGAGTTGACATTTGAAAACAGACCCTTGCAAACAGACATCACACAGTGCAAGGTCCCCTCTGACATTTTCCAGAATGCACAAATATATTGAAATGTACCTATTTAGTATCAAGCATATGCTGGGGGTTGAAGTCTCTGCCCTGTCTTAGAGAACTGATTCTTAAGTTCAAATCAGCTGTCTCTCCAGCAAATTAAGGCTACTTGGGTGACCAGCGTTAACATGGAAGCAGCAATTAACACAGGGGTAGCCAGAAGTGCTTTGCATGCAAAATGTTGCCTTACACTCAATCAAATCGTTGGTCCACCTTGCCCAAGTATTCATCATCATCAGATTTTATTGTTTATAGCCAATAGCCATCACAGGGCAGTATGAGCAGTAATCACACAGCTTACAAAGCGAAAGACATTTCATGTACCAGACCAGGACAAATCTACAATGTCCAAAATGTAAAAACAATCCTTCTGGTCAGCGTCCCTGGGGTTTGGCACTTGCACTATCTGGAAATGTTGCCCTTATCTTTCTTGCCACTAGTGCAAATGGTGCCACCCTAGAGCTGATGCATTCATCAACATCTGCCAGCAGCCATTTGATTTTCAAATCATCTGGGTGACCTTCTAAGGCTGTGATGCCTAAACTTGGCTGTTTTGGGACTAGAGTTCCCATCATCCCTGACCACTGGTCCTGTTAGCTAGGGATGATGGGTGGGAGTTGTAGTCCCAAAACAGCTGGAGGGCCAAGTTTGGCCATCACTGTTCTAAGGCAATCTGAAAAGGGGAAGATAAATTTAGCTCTGAGTGAATCATACAGTGGACAATATAAAATATAATGTATCAGGTCCTCAATAAGCCCTGATACACATATACAAAGGTACTCTTTTACAGATCTGTTAGTAAATCTCCCATCCAGATATTCAGTAGGCATTGTTTGATATCTGAGCTGAGTGAAAGCTCCTATAACAGGGGGGAAAGTTAATTCTCGCAAGTACATAAAACCCTTTTGTGGTCTGATTTAATTTTAGTGTAGCAAATACCAGGGTGGCAATTCTTTATATATTCAGTATCTTTCCCCCCCATCTTTGCTAAACACACTATTTCATCTCTTGTGATCAGGAGCAACTACCAATATCACTGTTGGGGAGATCAAATAACTCTGCATCAGACATCTACGAGATTTTACCCAGCCTTCTCATTTCTTCAAATACAAAAAGCGTATTTTGGCTAAGTGTTGTTCTGGAAGCAATGATATTTCCCCCCAATACAGAAACATGGAATTTGTGTATACGAGCTTTTATAGAGGGGTGGCTTGATTCAGTCCTTGGTAGTGCTCCAGGTGTACTATGTGGCACTGCCAATATCGTACGCAGGAATCTATTCTGAAGTAGCACATCAAGTTCCTCCCTGCAATGGTAACCCCATATAAGAGGTGAGACACAATCTTGGCTTCAAAAAATCTTTAATGTTGGTTCCGCTAAATGATGGCCCACTGTGCAATTGGTGCTTCTCACGTGTGCAAGTTTTTGCAGCGTCCACATGTCGTTATCATCAAAAGGCCAGCCCACACTCCCACACATTCCTTTTAATCTGGATTTACCCTTCTGGAGGAAAACCTGATAGCCAATGGCCCACTGGTGATATCGTGACACCCCGTCTGCAAATTAAGCGTCCACCTGGAAGCATCCTCCATAGGCTGAACGGAAGCTGCCCTGCTGGCAAAACCTTTTGTGCCCAATTCCATGCATTTCTTTGCTGGGTACAAGTAGGGAGAGGAGCAGGCTGCCAAGCCAGAAGCCTTTTTGAACCGGTAGATGGCACTCTCTCCTCATCTCTGGATGTCTGTTAGCTGCTTCCAGTCACTTTCAATTTACTTCTGCCTACTCAAAACTACTCCTGAACATATTTTTAATTAGGTAAGGGAGGGGAATCATGGTTTCAATTACATTCCGATCAAATCAACTCCTTTAGTTCAATAAACATGAAAGTAATTAGGTGCAGAGCCTTACAGTTCAGAGCTCGAGACATTTTGGTTATTTCCAAATGGTTTGCGTATGTGATGGCTCCGCTATGACAATTTGAGACATTAAACCAACATAATATTAAAACATTCAGATCACTGGAAAGATCTCTGGGAAGGCTGTGAATCTGGCCTAATTTACATGTTATTTTTGTGGCATAATCGCTGCTCCCTTATGGTCAATTCCTACATTGAAATGCTGGTGTCTGAAGTTTTAAATGTAAGGATAGTTCTAATGCCAGTGTCAGAAGTCCAATGGAGACATGGTGCCGGTACAGAACTTTTTAGGCATTTCTTAGTCAGTGTGGCAAACAACAAGGAGGGAGGAGCAATCATACCCAAACACGAACATATAAATTCGGGGACCCTCACACATAACTTTGTGGCTGGTTGGGGACAAGCATAGTAAAGACTGTCACTAATTTTCGGGACACCCTGATAATCAGCCCAGATCTGTAATACTCCTAGGAGTTGTTTGTCTAAAAATGTGTGTTGCCTTTGCTCTTCATTGCCTTTCTTCCCCACACAAGAGAATCTTTAAGCTTCAGATGGAAGCAGAAAAATACACATTCCAGGCAGCAGACTAGCAGAAACCCTTAAACTATTCCATGCAGAGAATAAGCATTTGTGCAGTTAATAAATAAGTACCAGTGAGGCCTTAAAAGCTATTATACAAACTAATGAAGGTTTAATCTCTTCATGCCTATTAGCATAAATTCTGACTTCTAAAATGGATGGTAGAATTTGTACAATGAAAGTTGAATGTTTCTACACTCCCCACCAATTAATGTGCTCAGAGTAGTTGCAAATTTGGTTATATCATAGCATGTCCCAGGGTCATAAATGCAGATTCTGAGGCCTCCACGATGTGGTAGAACTTAAGCTTTGGTTTGATTGTTTTAAAAAAATAAGTTTATATGAACATAAAAATGTGTTCTGCAGCTAGAACTCCAGAATGAATATTCAAGTAACGCTTTAGCAACTACAAAGAAGTGGCAGAAAGAAATCAGCAAGATCACTCCTTGTCCTACCAATGCCCTACCATTTCGTAGATCTCCTTAATTTTCTTTTTTAAAAAAATAATCCCTGAATTATTTGAAGGTTTCATTTATTTATTTATAAATAATATTTCCTTCAGCTAAGGTCCCATGGTATGTTGCAGGAATAGAAAATATAATTATAAAAGCTGTTCTGCTAACGGTTCCTTTTCTAAAGATGCAGATAGAAGTGACACCATAATCCCAATTTGGTATATGGGGACAAGACAATGCACCAACAGGCAATGGATCCACACCAGTACAAGAATTTTGCTAACAAAACATGCACATGATAATGAACATCATGCTTATGGTTCAAAACCATAGGCTACCCAAGCCCCATTCTCCTCCGCACTGTGTTAACAAGCTAGCAATCTAATTCAAAGATAATATTCAACAATTGCCACCTTTCAGACATGCAAATTTTTATATAGCTGCCAAAGTGTGCTTAGATAAATTACAGGGTCTTGGATGTAATAATTCCTGCTGTTCAGAACAACAGTTGCACTTCTGTGAAATCCAACAAAAAGCTATAAATAGAGGGGGGGGGAACAGTAATTTATCATCATCTTTTAGACTATGTATCAATGGGTTTAGGTTTCACAAGCTTCTTGCCACTGGTGGAATATACTGACAAGCAAAACAGGTTCAGGTCTAGTTGCACCCTGGAACCTTTATAGTGACTGGGAGACATGGAGTTAAAGTAGTGAACAGCTTAGCTTAGCTAATTACTGTGTAATACTAACTTCAGTTGCTCGATCATTTTGAGATCCGTTAAAATAGGACTGTATATTTTACCCCCCTCTGCACTCTTAATGATTTGTTTTTTTTAGTCTGAAATCATTTCCAGCCATCAGTTACGCTTGTGGTCTCTACATATGCACTTCTCTTGAGCACAAATATTTCTTTTTCCTATTGCTCTGCCAGCCATGTCAAGAGAAAATTGCACTGTAAACTAAATGCCAATACTTAAAAACCTCTCGGATAACTCAGGCTGCTAGCGTGATCTAGGACCTCTTCGGAACGGCAGCTGAGCTTTCCAATTTGCTCGTGAGAACTTGTCAAAAGAGGAAATGTTCCAAAAATACATGATGCATTTTATAAAGTCCTTGGGACTTGCGCCGCTTCAGAGCAAATAAAAATACCACATATATTCAGGATCCCTCAATCAGCTGAGACACGTCAAAGTAGTAAAGAGTCTGAGAGGAGATACTATAGGCATCTTCAAAGGGCTGTCAAATGGAGGCGGGAACATGCTTGTTTTCTCCCACTCTGGAGAGCAGGACTTGAACCAATGGTTTCAAGATACAAAAAAGGAGATTCTGACTAAACGTCAGGAATAAATTTCTGACAGCAAGAGCTGTTTGACAGTGGAACAGACTCCCACAAGGACTCCTTCATTGGAGATTATTAAGCAGAGGTTGGATGGCTACCTGCCAGGGATATTTAGTTGAGATTCCTGCATTGCAGAGGGTTGGGCTAAGTGACCCTTTGGGGTCCCTTCCAATTCTTAGGATTCTGTTAAAATGGTGAGTATTACACCAATAAATTACAATAATTCTTTGTGACCCACAAAATCTAATTTCTTTCAGTCCTCAAGAGAGTAGGAGAAAGACAGCTTGTTTAACTGAGACTGCAGCTATGCTGAGTGCTCACCTGTCACACATACTGGTTCTGTACCTGGCACAGAACAACATTCATGGTGCAAAGGCCTGGCCTAGCACCACGGGGCACATATGCAAGTGAGCTGGGACAGGCATCTGCCCGCTCAGTTTGAAAGCAGACTGATGCTGAAGCCCAAAAGAACCAGGGTCTGAAACAGGAATGAAGCTGCAAAGTGGGTCGTGGATGGGCTGTGTTTCTGCACAGCCGCATCCTCACAAGCCTGAAATTTTATAAAGCAACCACATCAGCTGCGTATTAATTTCCAAGCCCCATTTTGGGGCACTGATGCTGTTATTTCAAGCACTAAACAGCTTTGGACCCAAATCCTGATGGAGTACCTGCTCCGATACCCAGTGGCGTAGCCACAGGGGGTGGTGGTGGTTCGCCCCGGGTGCCATGTCTGCGGGGGTGACAAGAAGTCATCGTGCCGCCGCACGTGGAGGATCCTCCGTTCGTGGCTGCAGCCACAAGCAGAGGATCCTGGCACCGTCCGTACGGCACTGGAGTGCTGGCGCCAGCAAACCGCTATGTACAGCGCATGTGTGTCGTTGCTACCTACGGCACGTGCAGCGTACGTAGTGACACTGCACACATGTGCCCTACAAAACGACGCCTGCCCCGGGTGTCACGATGCCTTCCTTCGTCCCTGCCCATACCAACCTGCCCATGCATTAAGACAGGGCTCAGCAAACTTTTTCAGCAGGGAGCCGGTCCATTGTCCCTCAGACCTTGTGGGGGGCCGAACTATATTTTTTTTGGGGGGGGATGAACGAATTCCTATGCCCAACAAATAACCCAGAGATGCATTTTAAATAAAAGGACACATTCTACTCATGTAAAAACATGCTGGTTCCCGGACTGTCCGTAGGCTGGAGGCAACTGGGCCGGATCCGGCCCCCCAGGCCTTAGTTTGCCTACCCAAGCATTAAGATCTTCAGACAAGGCCCTTCTTTGAGTTCCTTCTGTAGGAGAGCTGTATTTTATGCATCCAGGAAGGAGAGGGGGCCTTCTTTGGTATATCCTCCCAGAGGAAGTAAAGGGAGGCGCTGACACTGCCTGGTTAATACATTTTTATTTGTCTAGGCTTTTAAGAATTTGCCATATTAATTTGGCTGTGGTAACTGAATGGTTTTTGCTTTACTACTTCTCAAATCTTATTTCGCTGTTTTGATTGGCAGTTTTTGTTTTAAAAATTCAATCATCAAAACACTATTACATACACAACACTGGAATTCATGTTTGGATGTGGTCTAGAAAATTTCTAAATAAATAAATAAATAGAAGTAAAGTAGCCAGCAACAGTGAAAGTAAATAAATAAGTGGCACACCAACAAAACAATCCACAAGAGGAAGGAAGTATCAATCATCATTAGTTTTGTAGCTTCTGCTACAGATAAATACAACTGTTTGAATGCTTGCTAAAATACTGAATTTGGTCTCTACACTATTTGATACATTATGCAATAATAAATACAGACCGAACTTGAGCCTATTTCTCAGCTGCTTTCAGTGTTATTTTTCATCAACATACACCTTAAGACTCCTGCTAAATTTTGCAATGGACTGAATTCTTGCAACTAGTGATAGGTGTAACAATAACATCACCCTCCCTACATCCCTTAGTTATCAAAACATGCTGAGTTTCAACACAGTTAAGGATTATTATTAATTGAATCTGTATACCACCTTATATCTGTAGATCTCAGGGTTGATCACAACACAAAACTACAATATAAAAAAGACAAAATACGTAACAAAAACAAAAGCAGAAACAACCCAATAATTTCACAACATTTAAAAGGGCCTCAGATGTAAGGTGCTCTTTAAGGTAGCAGAGCTATGACAAGCCTTTCTAGTAAGCTCTAGGAATACTGGTTTTTTCCCCTCCACTTTTTTTTTTTTAAAGAACCTCAATTCACCTAATTTATTTAGCTCAGGAATGGGGAACCTTTGACCCTCCAGGTCTACAACTCTCCCCAGCCAGCAGGGTCAGTTGACAGGCATGAACAACTTCGGGGGGGGGCACATTTCCCATCCCTGATTTGTAAGTGCAATTCTAACCTATCCATTCTGAAGGAAATCAGCCCTGAGTGCTCACTGGAAGGACAGATCCTGAAGCTGAGGCTCCAATACTTTGGCCACCTCATGAGAAGAGAAGACTCCCTGGAAAAGACCCTGATGTTGGGAAAGATGGAGGGCACAAGGAGAAGGGGACGACAGAGGACGAGATGGTTGGACAGTGTTCTCGAAGCTACCAACATGAGTCTGACCAAACTGCAGGAGGCAGTGGAAGACAGGAGTGCCTGGCATGCTCTGGTCCATGGGGTCATGAAGAATTACACACGATTGAACGACTAAACAACAAACCATGTCTACTCAGAAGGAAGTCCTTGCGCTGCCTTCCCAAAGCCCAGGAAAGCGCTAACTAGGCATGAACACATGAAGCTGCATCATTAAAAATAATTAGAAGAGCCTACTTGATCTTGTTGGTGTTGTGGGTTAAACCACAGAGCCTAGGGCTTGCCAATCAGAAGGTCGGCGGTTCGAATCCCCACAACGGGGTGAGCTCCCGTTGCTTGGTCCCTGCTCCTGCCAACCTAGCAGTTCGAAAGCACGTCAAAGTGCAAGTAGATTTTATCCCGCTCTGGCAGGAAGGTAAACGGCATTTCTGTGCACTTCTCTGGTTCACCAGAAGCAGCTTAGCCATGCTGGCCACATGACCCGGAAGCTGTACACCGGCTCCCTCGGCCAGTAAAGCGAGATGAGCGCTGCAACCCCAGAGTCGTCCGCCACTGGACCTAATGGTCAGGGGTCCCTTTACCTTTACCTTACTTGATCAGGCCAATGGCCCATCTAGTGAAGTAGCCCATTCTCACAGTGACCAACCAGCTATGTATGGTAAGCCCATAAGCAGAACCAAAGCATGAGAACAGTTTCCTGTCCTGTGGTTTCCAGGAACTGATATTCAGAAGCGCACATTTTCCAACAGTGGAGGCACACCAGTCGCCATGACTTGTAGCCATCAATAGACTTTGTCTCCATGAACTTGTCCAATTCTCTTTTTAAGCCTTTATGTTGAGTTGGGCCCCTGGTGAGACTTTTTGCTATCCTTGTGGTTTGGATCACTGTCAAACCTGCTCTTATGCACGAGTAAAGCATGCACATAGCTGCTCATTTAATCAGACAGACAGCAAATCCGAATTCCACTGTGTGCATCTCTATTGTGAAGTGAATTTGTGAACTCGTAGTGAAGGAAGACTAGAAAGACAAGGCGACTAAACCGTTCGTACTGCTTTTGTACCATGCAGTGGAGCTCTGCAAACGTTCTGCTGGCTGTGGCTTGGCATTTAACAGCATGTGATCAGTGTGGAGGAGGAAATTTTATTCCATTTAACTGTTGCAGATTTACTGCAGTGAAAAAGGGCTATGTAACCTGAGAAGCGACAGAACAGAGAGATCAAAGCTGCAGTCTGGAAACTAAAATAAACCTTCAGGCTACTTCCTGCAAGAAAATTCACTCTGGCAACTAAAACAGAGTCCACCTAAAAACTGTTCTGTTTTATGAGCTGTCACAGCAGCTCAAGTGGTTTGGACCAGTCAAGTTCAGAACATTATATTTCCTTGTTTCTGTCTCACATACTTCTGTAAGCAGTTTTATAGGGGAGTTTTATTTTAAAAAGAGAAAAATAGATTCCCCCCCTCCTCTGGGCTGAAACTGAGAAGGTCACAGCTAAACACATTAAAATAAGCAGGTCTTCATTTGCACATTCCATGCCCATTTACTACATTTTAATATTTTATTTTTGGGATTTACAGGCAATGTACATTTTCTTTATTAAGTCTTCCGCATTCTGTTCAATTATTGTTTAATATAGGCACAAATCAGTTTACACAGCCCAGATGGCTTGTAACCCAGGAGCTGGTCTATTCCAAGCACCACATCTGCAGGAAGTTCAGGGAGCAGCAAGAACATGGGAATTAATTAATACTAAGTTTCAGAAATTGACAATTTTTTTTTGTTCTCTCGTAGGACATGGAGGAACCTGAAATTACTGCACCAACATTCAAGCCCCAGTTTCAGTATGTATTAATGCTGACCAGACTGCAGGTGTAAGTGAGTTAAAGAGCCACATGTGAGAAAACAATGCAGCTAAATACTTGAGCTAGATTAACAGCTGAATACACAGTCTCCTTGAAAAAAGCACCAGATATTCTGCTCAGAATTATCACCACTCCCTACAGTTCACAGATATTTTACGAAATAATTAAAAACTAATTGATGAAGCAATCATAAAACTTCTACAAACTGCAAGTTACTTAGCAAAATTCATTGTCAGAGCTGTCACTCACTCACTCACTCACTCAAAGACACACTTCTACAAGGCCTAATTGCAGGTCCTGCTATCCAAACACAATGCGTTCTCAGGAAATTGTCTGTTAGACAAGCATTCACATAATGAGTTGACCATTTCCATTGTTTCCTATGAGAACATTTCTAATGTGTTCCCAACCACAGAATTTTGACTCCCATCTGATGAAAAACACTGGGGAAACCTTCTTGAAACCTTGCAAATGGCAAACAAGGAAAAAATACCGGTACTCACTTGTTGGTCTGATCTCTCCCACTTCCTCCCCACCTCCCACTATGGTTTCTGGTGAAATGGCTGCTGTGGACCAGCAAAACACACAAAGCAAGTCTTGCTTAAGGCTGCTTATTTGCTTACGGTACTACACACAAGTCTGGATGATTATCTAAATCTGTATTGTTTACAGCGCAGTTTGGGTACTAACTCCTTGTGTTTGGATAAGTGGATATTCGTATAATGAGCGTCTGGATAGCAGGACCTGCATGTAACTAGAAATGTGTTAACCAAAACCTGGCAGGTTTCATTCAGTGTTGCACAGCCACCTCCCCATTTTTTCACCACAGTTCAATACTAAAAGCACAATTTAATGGGAACAGACCTTTGATGTGGCCACTTCAGGACTACGTTTGTCTCCCACCTACAAACACACACACACCCCAACACGACTAAAGTGTAGAAAATATAATTGAGCTATAAAAGAAAGTTATTAGAAGCACAGAGGCACTACTAAATACTGTATTTTTCTGTGTATAAGACTAGGTTATTCCCCTAAAAAATAATGTCAAAAATTAGGGGGCGTCTTATACTCTGGGCCATCTCCCCCCATTTTCTTAAATCTGAGTCCCCCAAAATATCTTATACATGGGGTGTCTTATAGACGGAAAAATACAGTAAGCTGTGGGAGGGTCTGTGGAGAAAGAACATCTAAATGAGAACTCTGCAGATAGATCTCTGGTTTCACAGTCTTTGGACAACTGTAGACACAAACGGAAAAACTGAGACTAAGGCTAGAGAAGTGTTTCAGAAATGGGAGGATTTATAAATGAACTGTCCTAGGCTGAACTCTCTCCCAGCCCTCTTGGTTGCCAGCATCATTGACCGATGATAATAGCACTAACTTCCCAGCGTTCTGTTTCTGCCTGATTCTGTAGTTTTTCAAAGGAAGGAGAAAAGCTGAGATACGAAAGGCCGTATCTCCCTAGGAACAGTGTTTCCTCAAGTTTTTGAGGTCAGAATGCAAGTGAACCATGACCAGAAAAGTGCCTCTTTCCTGCAAAAGGAATAAGCGGTTGGAGTGGAGTCACAACGGCTTAGATAGGTGTATGGTCAGAATCCTGCTGACTGCTAACCAAACAGTGTTGTGCTCAACATTAAGGGGAAGTCCCACTTTTATGTGTCCTTCTTGTTAGAGGCCCTGCCCATCAGCCAAGAGGCCAGACGACCTGGAAGTAAAGACTACCCCACCTCAGAACTCCTGGAGAATGCCAATACTATCTTATGCCATACGTGATATAAAAAAAAAACATTGGCAGCATTTTTTACTAATAGGCTTAATACCATTAAAAAGTAAATGGTCTGATGATGATCAAACAGGTTTCACTAAATAATAAGGTTCCAACATTTATTTTTAGATTTGGAATCATGGAGAAGGGTCCTGTTTTTTTTGCAAACATTTCAGACAGTGAATAGAATTTTGAACTTGTTTTAAAAAATAAATAAATAATTGAAGAACTTTTTAATGAGGGTGAAAGAGGAGAGCGCAAAATATGGTCTGAAGCTCAACATCAAAAAAACTAAGATCATGGCCACTGGTCCCATCACCTCCTGGCAAATAGAAGGGGAAGAAATGGAGGCAGTGAGAGATTTTACTTTCTTGGGCTCCATGATCACTGCAGATGGTGACAGCAGTCACGAAATTAAAAGATGCCTGCTTCTTGGAGGAAAGCAATGACAAACCTAGACAGCATCTTAAAAACATCACCTTGCTGACAAAGGTCCATATAGTTAAAGCTATGGTTTTCCCAGTAGTAATGTATGGAAGTGAGAGCTGGACCATAAAGAAGGCTGATCGCCGAAGAATTGATGCTTTTGAATTATGGTGCTGGAGGAGACTCTTGAGAGTCCCATGGACTGCAAAAAGATCAAACTTATCCATTCTGAAGGAAATCAGCCCTGAGTGCTCACTGGAAGGACAGATCCTGAAGTTGAGGCTCCAAGTACTTTGGCCACCTCATGAGAAGAGAAGACTCCCTGGAAAAGACCCTGATGTTGGGAAAGATGGAGGGCACAAGGAGAAGGGGACGACAGAGGATGAGATGGTTGGACAGTGTTCTCGAAGCGACTGGCATGAGTTTGGCCAAACTGCGGGAGGCAGTGGAGGATAGGGGTGCCTGGCGTGCTCTGGTCCATGGGGTCACGAAGAGTCGGACACAACTGAACGACTGAACAACAACAAAATAATTGAACTCCTACACCTAGAGCCCAGCAGCACATCAGTTGACCCCAACCCACTCACTGTATTGTTTTTTTCTTGTGGTATGAAGCAGGGCTTCCTCCTCTCACTGACAGGTACCTTCACTTTCAAGAAAGGGGCTGCATCCAACTAAATTCTACTCAGAGAAGAACCACTGGTATTAATGGATCCAAGTTAGTGGATCCTTTAATTTCAATGGGTATCTGCACAAAGTATAACTAACAATGGACACAATCCAATGTGTTTTGTAATATGGATTAAGTAGGTACAAAGGATTAAGTTAAGATCCTTGATAAAACTTGACGTGTTAAAAGACAGCACGAGAATAAAACTGTCTTAGTTATACAGTGGTACCTTGGTTTACAATCATAATCCGTTTTGGAGGTCCGTTTGTAAACCAAAACAGGTTGTAACCCAAGGCGTGCTTTCGGCAGTGGGGCCTCCCAAATTTTTTTGTTTGTAATCCAAAAAAATGGGTTGTAATCCAAAAAAAAGGTTGCAAACCGGGACATGCACTTCTGGGTTTGACGTGTTTGTAATCCAAAACATATGCAAACCAAGACATATGCAAACCAAGGTACCACTGTATTAAGTAACACCAGTCAGCAATACCTGGGCATAAAGCAGGCAAGCTGATGTTGCCATTGGCGTGGGCGGTACTTGAAAATTGTGTTGCAAATGTGTTTGGATGCTTTCCTGAGAAGCTACAGCTCTTCCTCAGGAATGAAAGGGATATAGGAAGCACCCGGTGTTGCTTGGGAGCTACTGATGGAGGAGGAGAAAGAGCCCCCAGCGGCTCTGCCCTGAATTGAAGGGGAAAACATGAAAGGAATATCTAATACATTCAAATATTTGAAGGGCTGTCACACGGATGATGAAGCAAGCTTGTTTTCTCCTGCTCTGGAGGGCAGGGCCCAAACCAATGGATTCAAGTTACAAGGAAGGAGATTCTGACTAAACATCAGGAAGAACTTTCTGACGGTTAAGAGCTGCTCAACAGTAAACTGGACCACCTCAGGGGGTGGTGGACTTTCCTTCATTGGAGGTTTTTAAGCAGAGGCTGGATGGCCATTTGTCATTGATGCTTCAGTTGAGATCCTGCATTGCAGGGGGTTAGACTAAATGACCCTTGGGTCCCTTCCAACTCTACAATTCTATGATTCAATCCTCATTGGGCTGTTTTGGGGGTCATCTCCTTAGGGTAAAGGTAAAGGTAATGGGACCCCTGACCATTAGGTCCAGTCGTGGAAGACTCTGGGGTTGCCACGCTCATCTCGCTTTAGAAGAAGAAGAAGAGTTTGGATTTGATATCCCACTTTTCACTACCCGAAGGAGTCTCAAAGCGGCTAACATTCTCCTTTCCCTTCCTCCCCCACAACAAACACTCTGTGAGGTGAGTGGGGCTGAGAGACTTCAGAGAAGTGTGACTAGCCCAAGGTCACCCAGCAGCTGCATGTGGAGGAGCGGAGACACGAACCCGGTTCCCCAGATTACGAGTCTACCGCTCTTAACCACTACACCACACTGGCTTTACTGGCCGAGGGAGCCGGCATTTGTCTGCAGACAGCTTCTGGGTCATGTGGCCAGCATGACAAAGCCACTTCTGGCGAACCAGAGCAGCGCATGGAAACGCCGTTTACCTTCCCGCCGGAGCGGTACCTATTTATCTACTTGCACTTTGACGTGCTTTCAAACTGCTAGGTTGGCAGGAGCAGGGACCGAGCAATGGGAGCTCACCCCGTCGTGGGGATTCGAACCGCCAACCTTCCGATCGGCAAGCCCTAGGCTCAGTGGTTTAGACCACACCGCTACCCGCGTCCCATCTCCTTAGGGTACTTTTGTCTAAATATATTTTTTGGATTTTTGCTGACTTTGGGTTCCCTCAAAACCTCCAATCCCACCTCCTTGTATGTGGGGGTTGCATTTTGAATGCAACAGGACTCCCAACCTGGGCACTGGAAATGGAGGGAAGGAAGATATTATTTGCCTGTTAAGGTCATACCTTTTTCAGATTAGAACATTCTTTCCTCTGGAAACACCAGTTTTTCAAAGCCTCTAGAGACCTTTTCTTGTTCACTGAAGTAGATTTACAGTTTGCTAATGCTGATGTGTGATAAACTAATAAAACGTTACTACTGGTTTATAGGCCCAATCTGCTAATAAAATCTAATTCAGTTCTTCCTGGAGAGGGTAGGCAAATGAATGATGTCCAAGTGCTAAAAGTTGAATATCACTTCATTTCACTGGACTTAAAGGGAACTCAGAAGTGTCTTAAGGACATTCAACAAAAGTGCACATTATACTGTAATGATTAAGAGTCGCCGCCAACATAGCCAACTATCACCAGGATCCAACTCTGGCTACGTGAAGTTATGATGGCTAGCAACTCCAGATAAGCATCAAAACCTGCAACCAGCTAAAAGTGCTGCAGTGTGGATAGTATCATCCATCTTCAAATGCACATGAAAACATGCATCTGATATACCCCTATGTTTGCTGACCCTCAAACATAAGCCTGGTTCTCCATAAAGTTCTCCTTATCTGAATAAAGGCACATACATGGTTCTATATAATGATATAGTACTAGTGTATGCATACTAGGGACTGCCTGTCCTCACCAAGCCCCCTTTCCTTAGACCATGCCAACCCTGCCCTTATATCTCACCCAAAGCCCCCCACCCTCTTACAGTCTGTCCAAGCCACTGTCTAATCCTGGTAGTGGCTGGTGAGCTGGCATGGGTTCAGTTACTCTCCCAGCTTGCCAACACTGTGGGTCACTACCACTTAGCAAAAGGGGCAGGGACCTCAGTGCATCGTGGTGGAGCCAATTCAAAGCTCCTGCCTCCATGCAGTATGCTAAGCTCCCATGTTACATCACTAGGCAATAAAAGTACCCCCAAAACAGTTCATCCCCCCTCTCCTTATTGCTTGCCTCAAACAATTATCATTTCAGCCTCAGCTGTGGAGGACGAGGAAGGGGAAAGTGGCCGATGACAGTAGCAGAAGAGGAGAGGTGCTAAGGAGTTACTCTGTTCTGCCTGTTCCTCTGTGGCTTGCATGGGCCTCCTTGGCCATTGCCACTGTAGAGGCTGAAACAGCGGCATGAGTCTGAGATAGGTAGTGGCAGAGCAAGCCAGTTGCTGGGAAGGTAGTCCGTCTGTCCTGACAGTTCCTATGTGGCTCACCTGGGTCACCTGCCCATCTGCCTGCCCACCTGGGCTGCCCACCTGCATGACAACACTCCACTGCAAATACAGGACAGTGGTACCTTGGTTCTCAAACTTAATCCGTTCCAGGAGTCCGTTCGAAAAACAAGGCGTGGCTTCTGATTGGCTGCGGGAGCTTCCTGCACTCAGTTGGAAGCCACGTCGGACATTCAGCTTCCGAAAAATGTTACCTAACCGGAAAACTCACTTCCGGGTTTGTGGCGTTCGGGAGCCGTTTTGTTCGGGAGCCAAGCCATTCGACTACCAAGGTACCACTGTATACTGGGATTAGGTTCCCACCATCTACAAATATTAAAGAATTTTGAAACAAAAGCAAGTGCAGTAATTTTATAGACTGTGACATATCTTGCTCTACTATGGCCAGAAAAGGCAAGGGAACTTTACCACGGTAATAGCAGCTTTTACAAACCACAAACGACTTGTCATTAGCTGGGGATAGATAGAAGTGTGACAAATATATACCGGTAATAAAGGATGTGTGGCAAAGTCTTTACTTTTTTTACTCTATGTCATGTGTTGTTTTTAAGACATACCAGCTTTCCTTATTAGAATGTCTTAACATACCAGCTTATAAATTGTACATACAGAACCAGCTTTGTGACAGTCTTACATTTTTATGACACATCTACCATCGCAAAACTGTAATACTCTACCATCCCCACCCCAAAAATCACTAACTTTACTTTAAAACCTCCTTTCACAAATGGAACACAATGCCTTTGCAATGAGCATTTCAAATTTAAACTAAATACCACCTAGATCCCAGTCCAAAACTAAATACTACACTATGTTGTTGTTGTTCAGTCATTCAGTCGTGTCTGACTCTTCGTGACCCCATGGACCAGAGCACGCCAGGCACGCCTATCTTTCACTGCCTCCCGCAGTTTGGCCAAACTCATGCTAGTCGCTTCGAGAACACTGTCCAACCATCTCATCCTCTGTCGTCCCCTTCTCCTTGTGCCCTCCATCTTTCCCAACATCAGGGTCTTTTCCAGGGAGTCTTCTCTTCTCATGAGGTGGCCAAAGTACTGGAGCCTCAACTTCAGGATCTGTCCTTCCAGTGAGCACTCAGGGCTGATTTCTTTAAGGATGGATAAGTTTGATCTTTTTGCAGTCCATGGGACTCTCAAGAGTCTCCTCCAGCACCATAATTCAAAAGCATCAATTCTTCGGCGATCAGTCTTCTTTATGGTCCAGCTCTCACTTCCATACATTACTACTGGGAAAACCATAGCTTTAACTATATGGACCTTTGTCGGCAAGGTGATGTCTCTGCTTTTTAAGATGCTGTCTAGGTTTGTCATTGCTTTCCTCCCAAGAAGCAGGCGTCTTTTAATTTCGTGACTGCTGTCACCATCTGCAGTGATCATGGAGCCCAAGAAAGTAAAATCTCTCACTGCCTCCATTTCTTCCCCTACTATTTGCCAGGAGGTGATGGGAGGTGCTATTTGCCAGGAGGTGATGGGAGGTGATACTACACTATACTGGTTCTCAAATGGATCTTCTAGCCCATTTGTGCTGAAAGGCCTGGGTTAAGCCTATTTATTTTCTTTGCTTTTTCACCTACCACTGGGGTGGCTATGGCTCCTACGTTTTTCCTTCTACAAGGATAGAATGTTTTAGTTGTGTGAAGCATCAGTCAATGACTTAGTTAGAACAAGGGTCTACTCTGACTATGATTTTCCTGGGCTGTCTGAAAATTCTTTTCTCCGCTTTCTCCTTCCCTTCCCCCTCCATTCTCCTGAGAAGTGTTTGAAACTGGATTCATTTGAAAGCAAGGTTGTTATTACTTCGGCAAGGACTCTGTTATTCTGAAACTGCGGGGTTTTTCATTTATGCACATTTATATCAATACCCTGTATTTTTCACTTGGGGGCTGCATTAGTGAAACTTTTGAATACTGCATTACTCTGCTCTGCAAAATAAAGCAAAGCACACTTTTGCTCTTAGTGTGTCTGTGAGATGTGCAAAAAACACCCCCCCCCCCCGTTTATCATCGGCTTATTACTGAACCTCAGAAAAAAATACCCTCATCCTGCATTGGAGTTCAACAGAACTCCAAACAAAGTAA
This sequence comes from Lacerta viridis, assembly GCA_900245905.1. Lineage (NCBI taxonomy): Eukaryota > Metazoa > Chordata > Lepidosauria > Squamata > Lacertidae > Lacerta > Lacerta viridis. Next base: position 234,518 of record OFHU01004114.1, on the reverse strand, counting down.
GAGACTGAAAGCTCATTTTTTATTGTAGTCTTAGAAGGGGGTGAGGTGTGACTATCATGAACCCTGCACTTCTGAATTTGCCACTATACTACTGTGTTAAGAGGTGGTGGCTAAAATATTTGGCTTGGATACAAGGGCAGCCCAAAGTTACAAACCTCTGGGTAAAGTTATTTTATGGAAGTTATCTAATAAAGAACCAAAAGACAGCAAGAAACATGTGTGTGGTAGTACTGTGTTAAATGCAGTAACAGCTGATGAAATGCTGAAAGTGTTTCTCAAATTGAGAAGGGGAAACCTCAAGCACAGTAACATACGATTCTTATTAGGTTGTAAACAGTTAAGCATTAAAATGCCCTAGAATGATATTATGGAATGAATGAAATGCATACTATATAAAAGAACCCTGCCTTTCTGCGATTATTTTTAATTAGCCTTCCTATTAAGTATGATTTTAACTTCCAACACCAACTCAGATTTGAAGAGATGGGCAGTTGAACTCCGAACGCTGGGGAATAGCAATTCTGTTGTTCATGCCCCAGAGCACTAATGCATTTTACATCAAGCTCAAACATCAGGAAATCCTGGCTTCTGGCGCCAAGAAGTTCAAAACTGTAATGACACATGTCTGAAAACTGGGATTCACTATCCAAATGCTGCTGTCTATTCTTTCAAGCAAATCACTGTCTCCCCCTCCTTTGCTATGTGAAACAGAGTATTTGCAGCAGAACGTGTTTTCAATTAGGTAGTTTTGGTCTTACGAATAGCTCTGCGGATAACCATATAAGAAGTATTCCCAGAAAGAAGGAATGCACTGGAAAATCTTAACATAGGTTTCGTGCATATATCATACTATGCTGCCCCAATTCTAATATTTGGCTGTAAGTCATATATTATTGTGCATTAGCAATATTGCAGCATAATTATCATCACATCACATCTGTGCCTGTGCAACAACTTGCCAGTCCCATTTGAAGCATTTTTGTGCTGATACATTGTGAGAAGGGGAAACCAGCAACAGCGAGGGCTCACTGATGGGGTTACCTATTCAGTTTCTGAGCTTGAAATGGTGCTTTTCAGGATGCCCAAGAGGGCAATTTATTGTCATTCCTATAGTATAAACTGTATCGCAAATTCAATGATCCAGGTGATCCTCGAATGAAGGGTGGTAAATAAATTTAATGATAATAATTTCCAAGCGAGCATTGCTGTTGAACACTTGCAAAAATCCTTGATGTTTTGCAAGTATTTGACTGGTTTTGACTTGAGTTGGGTGTGGTTCTTGCATTGCTATTTTCTGCATCTGAGAGGCCTCCATATAGAACAGTATATGAATAAATATGTTTCAGATACCTAAAACCCCCTTTTAAATATTTGCAGCAATCTGTGTGAATGCCTCTAAGGTAGGTCTCCATGGGACACTTGCAAAATTAGCACCTGAAGCAGTTTAAAGCAATTTTGTTGTTGTTCAGTCGTTCAGTCGTGTCCGACTCTTCGTGACCCCATGGACCAGAGCACGCCAGGCACGCCTATCCTTCACTGCCTCTCGCAGTTTGGCCAAACTCATGCCAGTCACTTCAAGAACACTGTCCAACCATCTCCTCTGTCGTCCCCTTCTCCTTGTGCCCTCCATCTTTCCCAACATCAGGGTCTTTTCCAGGGAGTCTTCTCTTCTCATGAGGTGGCCAAAGTACTGGAGCCTCAGCTTCAGGATCTGTCCTTCCAGTGAGCACTCAGGGCTGATTTCCTTCAGAATGGATAGGTTTGATCTTCTTGCAGTCCATGGGACTCTCAAGAGTCTCCTCCAGCACCATAATTCAAAAGCATCAATTCTTCGGCGATCAGCCTTCTTTAAAGCAATACCCACCACCATAAAAATGAACAAACATTTGCTTGGCAGGCAGCACCCAAAGTTGTTGTCCTGCAATCGCCCCTCACATTGTGTTCAATCCTATGAAAAATTAACAGCGCAGGAAGTGCCCTCAAGCAACATTTGAAAAGGGAGTGTCAACTCTTGATTTTTATGTTTGATTTTACTCTAAAGCAATCCGGATCTCTGAAAAAAAGTGAATTAATTACACAAAATGTTAGCTATGTAAATTTAGCACTGCACTTAATTTTCACAGGGTTCTTTTTACAGTGCAAATGCTGCCATGGGATTGTTGTTTTTTAAGAGCAAAAGGAGGGGGGAGATTCTGCCAAAATATGCCAGCTTTTCATGCTGAACGATGCACAGCACAATCTCTCTTCCACTTGGCAAGCAAGAGAAAGGGGAGGGGGCAAAGGGTGTATCAGAGCTCTAAGCGGCCACTGGAAAGGAGGGGAATGTTTTGCCTTTTCTCACGCATCTCCTTAAATCTACCAAAACAGTGAGGCACTTTTGTAGAATGCAAAAGGTTTGGTGAAAAGGGACCTCAGCACTAATGCTACTTGGTCCCTACAGTTGCAAGGGACCAAAACGCATCCGTTTTCAGGATGTCTTTTTATATATACGTTTGCATTCAAGGTCCTGAAAGCAAATGTAACTTTCGTGTGAGGGCAACTTGCTTTTTCACAGCTGAAGAAAAGGGCCTCATTTGGCAAACAGACAAGATGTTACACACACACACACACACACACACACACACACACACCCCCCAAGCCAGATTGCAGCCATCATCATCTTTCATAAGAATATACAGCCAAGAGGGACCTTACTGATCAAGATGGATTATTGCCTGCTGAAACCTGTCATCTCAATGGGCCATAAATAAAAATACAGATCTGTGAACCTCACTTTCAGACTCTATAAGCTAGTTTGCATACTTCCATGCTCAAATTCCTCTGATAAATAGTAATATTTATTTGGTTGGCAATTTAGGTGTCTAAAATAAAGCATGTAAAGGCAGCTCAGCTCTCAGGGCTTTCACATTTCTATACCAAAATTTTAAAGCAGCTCCAGGTTGTGGTATTCCAGGAAAAAGTTCCAGTGCCATTTCTTACTATCTACCATTTCTTCCTTTGTCTGACATTCTCTCGTTACGAAATATTCACATACAATGCACTTCTCCCTGACTTGTCTTGCTGGGGAAAATACTACAGTTTGTTTATGCACCGTTCAACGGGATACCTTCCAAACCCATCTCTTTATTTCGCAAACATGTCTCCTAAATAAAAGGTGTTCCATAATTCCAGCAAAGAAGCAGTGCCAAATCTTTTGCAAAATCAAAGTTCACCTTCTTGGTCTTCCCAGAAAAGTTGGCACATGATCAGAATGGAAGAGACTGGAGAGGTGCAGACACACATTTCTGAAAAAAAACTAGTGCGGCAATGGATTTTTATGATATTAAATTTTCAAGATGAAAAGTGTGTTTTTGGGTGATTTTAGAAGCCCTAGGGAAAACAGCCACACCTTAGTGATCTTTTGCATCTCTTTTCAGTGATGTATATGGTTGCTTTTCTATCATTTAAACGTTGCTTCTTGTGATCTCAGCCCATCAAGGTTCACGTTTCCTGGCAGTACACAGCCAGCCGGATATAATATTGCAATAACTCAACTAAGGGCAAAAAAGCCCTCCCACTGATTGCACAGGAATGTGGGAAACATTTTGTTTTGCTACACTGCAGTTGCTGTTTTATTGTGCTCAACAGCATCTGCCTTGACCTAGAAGCATATAACACACATGGCTACATGAGCTGAGATATACGGTCATACCTTCTGGTTGCGAACGGGATCCGTTCCGGAGCCCCGTTCGCAGCATGAGCAGCGCGCAACCTGAAGCGCTGCATCTGCGCATGTGCGCGGCACGATTCGGTGCTTCTGCGCATGCGCGAACCACTGAGCCCGGAAGTAACCCATTCCGGTACTTCCGGGTTCGGCGCGTTCGTAACCCGTGACGAACGCAACACGCAGCGTTTGTATCTAGAGGTATGACTGTACACTAGAAGATGCACTTCTGAATGTGTCTTCTCATTCACAAGTCACACATCAGGTGTGTGGCTGGACGCAGCACACCATCAATGACAAAGCCCACCCTCTCTTCCTTGACACACACTTGCAAAGAGCTTCTCTTATAAGGATGTGGAAAATCCCTAAAGGGAGGGTCGTTTTGTAGAGGAAAATGTTGCAAAACATGCCACTACCACCCATTTCAGCTCAATGCTTAAAATTACTCTGAGTGGCTTTTTGGAGCCCAGGGCATCAGCAATAATGCTGTCCGTTAGGTAGGAAGATTTTAGTTTAATAATAATAATAATAATAATGGCAGTAGAGAAATTTATATTTAACAACTCATTCAAAATTACTGAAACCATCTCTGTTAAGTAAATCAAAATTCCAAATATATCTACAGACCAGTTTCCAAATAACAATGCGTGTCACAACACGGAAATAATTGTGTGGTCTGGTTTTATGTTCTATTTTACTGATTTTGGGAAGCTATCAGAAATACTTTGTTATACCAATCTGTTAGAAGAAACCCAGGATTCAATTGACAGCTGAATGGTTTCTGCTCTGCTGCCTTGTTCCCATATTATGCTTTTTAAAAGTAGCTTGACTTGACAGTTATACCCCATTATGCACTGGGTGGCTGGAGAGATGCAGAAAGAGAATGGCTGCCATATTCTCTTGACGTAGGGCAGCAGAGTACAGAATTGCACCTACCCTGAAACACGTGTTTGAAAATGTACAACTCCAAAGCTTAAGATGTGGCATTGATAACGTTTGAATTAATATAAGCTTAGCCTTTTGCAGAATCAATTTACCTGCTGGAGAAATGATGCTGACCCACAAGGTCTCCATTCTGAAGGTGGTAATCACCGAAGAAATCAGGACTCACTGCTCCATCGTGTGCTATCAGTCCCTCTATATAAAGAGAAGAGGTAGAGGCTGAGTGTGCTATTTATTCATTTTTATTTACTATTACATTTACATCCCACCAGTCCTCCAAAGAGCTCAAGGTGGTGTATACGTGCCTTCATTTTATCCTCACAACAACCCTGTGAGGTAGGTTAAACTGGGACATAGGGACTGTCCTGAGGTCACCTTCAAGCCTGAGAGGGGATTTAGTCTCCCAGAACCTAGTCTGACCCTTTGACCACTACCCGCCCCTACCCTAGGAAGTCTTGGCAAACTTGTGTAAATTCAGTCCCAGCAGTTATCAATATAAACCAATTCCCATTAGACGGTAATTTCCCACAATTGCCATTTGCATCTAAAGAACAGGCCAACAGGGGATGGTTACAATTTCATTGCTAAACAGTAAATAAACAGACCCACGTGGTTTCTACCCTAAATTAAGCACAAAGGACGCTGTAGTAAATGAACACAAATTCCCTTGCAACACAAGAGTTCCCTAAGAAAGCTTTCAGCATAAACAAGGTGTGACAAAGAAGGTGGTGAGTAAGAGTGAGCAACTGAGAGACAAGATTTTGTTCGCAGCAATACCATCCCATTTCAACTGAACTGACCAATGCGATAGTTGGGGCTTTTAGTACGTAGCAGGTGGGTGTCTTCACAGCTCAGTTTTGCTCTCAGTGAGTCCCAATCCCTTTTGCGTACCAATTACCTGCAGGTCCAATATCCTACCACTGCATTCTTTCACAACTAAGACTCGGAATCAAAGCAACCATGGGGGGGGGTGCATACCCAACGTGCTTACCAACATGATTGGGGAGGGTAGGGCAGAGGTGCAGTTGAGGTGGCAAGGGCACACTGGCACAGCCAATCCAGTGCTCCCGCTGTTGCAGTCATACCACCCCAACGTCACTGCCATCATGCCCTGCCCCATCCCATTTAAATGACACAACTCCATCATCAATAGGGCAGCTTTGTGGACCCATTCTGGCAAGTGTGTTTTGTGGGAGGCAACTGACAAAACCATTATTAGACCATTCCTGGGGGGGAGGGGAATCAAGATCTCTTTCCACAGGCTTTTGAGAATGTATTGAAAATCCAATGCCTCTTTTACATACAGTGGTACCTCGGTTTACGAACTTAATCCATTCCGGAAGTCCGTTCTTAAACCAAAACCGTTCTTAAACCGAGGCGCTTTCCCTAATGAGGCCTCCCGCCACCAGTGCCCTTCCACCATTTGGATTCTGTTCTTAGACCGAGGTAAAGTTCGCAAACCGGGACACTACCGGTACTTCCAGTTTTGCTGAGTTCGTAAACCGAATAGTTCTTAAACAGGGCTGTTCTTAAACCGAGGTACAGTCGTACCTTGTTTTGCGGCTGGGATCCGTGCTGGAGCCCCAGCCACTAGCTGAAAAGGTGTTGTAGAGTCAGGTTAACACAGGGTTAACTCTGGACAGGATATGACGTTCCATACACTGGATGCTTTCGTTTCTGTATTGTTGTATTGCTATTGTGTTTTCTGTGTCCCAGTTCTGATATCTGTGTGTGCTGCGAGCAACATGGAGGAGTCAAGAGCTCCCGGCTGATGTATATATTTTCTGCAATAAAGGATGTCTTAGAAAAAGGACTTTCGTGTTCAGAAGCCTTAATTGGACTTACATTCCAGGGACTCGCTGTGCTACTCTGCAAAGACTGTTAATTACGCACATCGGTAGGAAGCGTACCGGACCGAGCATGACTACCTGGCAATCGGCCGAGAGGGCTCGTTATCCACTTGGCTCGCAGTCGCCTTTATGCCTTTAACAGGACGCAGGGCAAGTTTGTGCAAGTGCGCAGAGCGGTTTGCACTTCTGCGCATGTGGCAAACCCGGAAGTAACCCGTTCCGGTACTTCCGGATTTGCAGCGGACGTTCACTGGAATGGACACTAGACGAAGCGGACGTTCACGGAGGTTATTACTGTACCACTGTACTAAAATACATTTTGAAAGAAAAACACTGCCTACCAAACTGATGGCTCTTAAAAACACACCATTTTAATGTGTAGTATTAGAGATACAGATTCAACTAAGTTTTATGCAGAGCAGACCCAATGTAATTAAGGAACGTGACCACGGTCCATTAATTTCAGTGGGTCTACCCAAAGTAAAGCATAGTCGAGTGCCACCCATAATACATTCATATACATATCAAAAGCAATGTGATTGCATCGTATAGTAATGGTGCATGTATTAAGTTAACTTTATCACTGTAAAAACCATGTGAATTCTGAACTTACGCCAGTTGCTAAACATGCATTCAGCCAGCTATAATAACAAACTTAAAGTAAGCCAACATTTTTTTCTTTCCCAGCAAAATATCTTAACTTTAGCTGAACCGCTCTGTAAGATTGGGTGTGCTGGGAATCGACTCCATGCTTGCAGGGGAGCTTGTGCAGTGGGGAATTTTATGTTACCTGTATCAGTCTTACCAGCATTGTAGTAAAGATCAGGTCTTTCAAGAATGTCCCCTTCATGAATATACGGCTCAATGCGGTCATCCCCATACAAGTACTGTTCATTTTCATCCATCTGCCGACTTTCCACCATTTCTAGCCACTGAGAGTTGTGCCATCGAAACTTCTCACTCTGGATCTTCTTGGCCCACTCCTCATCATATTCCTGTTAGGGAGATTTAAAGGCTTTAATACTAGCTAGCCTTAAAGTAAAAAACTGTTATTAGTTCTTCATGTTTGCAATTAAATTTCTTGGATTGGCAATAAAAAAAGGCACCTTAAAAGCTAAAATCAAAACGCTTCCCACAAGAGTATGGCTTGTAATTTTGTGTGAACCCAGGCTCAGGTTTTGCTTTTCTGCCAACAAATCATGAGCAAAAGTCAATGTTTCGTTCTCAGATTACTGCTTGCAGTTTGTTTAAAGTGTGGGGAGGAGAACCTCCAGTCCTTAGGCCAAATCTGTCCCATAAGGCCATTTCCCCCTAACTTGTTGTCTTGTTTGGAGCAGGTACAGAAATGGCTGGATTGGCTGCACAGCTGAGTACCCCATGGGGAACTTGATTGCAAAGATCAGTGTTTCCCAAAGTGGGCAATAACGCCTCCTGGGGGGCTCTAGAACAATCGAGGGGAGCGGTAGAAGCCTCAAGTGCAATTAGGGGGCGTTGAATAAAAATAAGAGGGCGGTGGAAGCATAAAGAAAGAAGAGGATTTTGAAAAGCTGTTCATACATGTTTCGTATGTTGTGTAATGACACTTACTGCCAGGTTGGGTGCTGTGGAGAGATAGCAACAATGCCTCCCCCTGAATCTGATGGTTGTGCTGGAGGGAGGGATTTTCCTGGGTTTAGATGAACACTTTTTGGCTTCACCCAGGCCCAAGAAGTGGGTCACAGCTTGCCTGCCTACTTGGCCAATGGCAGGTGAGCTGCAGCGCTGGCCCCACCCCTGGGGCAGACTGGACTGAACATGCAGGCCTACTCCACCTCCCCGCCAAGTTTTGAAAATCTGTTCGTACATGTTTCATCTGTATGTACGATGTTGTAGGACAGTGGTTCCCAATTAGCCAATTTCTGAGGACCCCCTATTTTTCAAAAGCCAAGCCATGGACCCCCCTACTTTTGAAAAATTTTGCTAACTTCATGGTAGTTACCTCTGCAAAGCAATTTTATGGACAAAATGTGGGGTAGCCCCTTATAAGCAAAGGATTTTAGGCATACTAAAAATAAAAACAAAAACAGCCTAGGGCTGAGCGATATCTGGTTTTCAACATTGTGATATATCAGCAGTTAAACACTGAGATATTCCGTTTTTATCACGATGTCTGAAACTGGAGATCAGTCATGGGGATGAGGAAAGAAGCAATCACAGAGGTCCAGCGGGTGGGGTGTGTGCAGATCAGGCATGGAGAACATAGGACCTAGTGTTGTACCACGTAGGTAGAAATATAGATACTTAAAAGAATGCAAGTTTGTCACTGCATTTTTCTGTTTGTTCGCCTAAAGAAGGTAGATTTATGGGGAGGGATGCTGAGTAATTTTTTTTTTCTGAGAGGGGGACAGTAGGCCAAATAAGTTTGGGAACCTCTGACGTAGATAATTCCTGCAGAAAGCAGGGTTGGAGTGGTGGGTTACTTCAGATGCGTGGGGATTTCTCAATCAGATGTGTGGGGATTTCTGACAAACAGCCAAAACAGAAGATAAGAACATCGGAGGCAAGACCATTGTTTGAGCATGTATAGCAGTGAAAATACTGTTCTTCCCTCTGCTGCAAGTTTAGTCAGTTTTTGTTATTGTCCTCTACCTTTATTAGCACCTTCATCATGGAAAATACACAAGTTATTTCTGCATGGTATGTGCCATCCTTTTTGAACGACTAAACCTTTCCCTAGAGTACTAAACCACTGATACATTATGAAGCATTAAGTAGCCTCTCAAAATCTGGGTGCTATCCATCAGGGTCCCCTTTGTCACTGGTTTCCGTCACACCTCTTATCTAATTAAAATACCCGGTGCTAAGAGAGAACTGTATAAATCTGTTCTGTGTTTCGCTGTGTCTGATGGAAAACAGATTCCCATTTTTTCTTTAATGTGGCAGGTCCTTAATCTGGTCATTAATAAGGTTCATTAAAGACAACTGCTCAACTAAATTAAAGCTGCAATGCAGTTAAGTTGGAAGCACAGCAAAAAAACTCACTTGAAATGCTATACAGCCATATACATATATGCGCATTACATAAGCTCACAGCTACTGTGACAAGACACAATATGTCTGAAACCACTAGGATTGTATCACAAAACTGCCACCTTGAATTTTACTTCTTGGGGGTTATTTATCTTAAACGGTGCCAACGCACAGCTTCTAACCACAATTTGTCCAACAAATTAGGCTGATGTAGTATTATCATCTGTCCTGTGGCAATAAAGTACAGTTGAAATGGAGAGACAAGTTGGACTTGTAAATATATTGTGAAGACACACTGTGGAGATGGTACATTACATTCTGAAACTACCGTATTTCATCGCATAATCGTTGCCACTGCGTAATAGTCACACCCCATTTTTCCCCAGCCCTAAAATTGGTTCCAAAACTTTCACCGCATTAATCGCCGCAGAGTGGATTTGAGCAGAGCATCCATGTTCTTTCTGAAGAGAGAAAATGACGGCAAGATGGCAATCGCCACAGGCTCAGTAAGCTGCTACCAAAGCCAGAAGCTGGGAGGCCCGGAGAAGCCACAGAGGGGACGCAACCATGCTATGTGCAAATACTTATACAGGAATGACCTACAGAAATAATCCAAAGTCTAGGAGAAACAGCTCTGCCTTACTAAATATGAAACATTTATTTTCATGAAATATATCATAGTACAAAATAGGTGAAATAATCCAGGTGTGGGGAACTGCATAGATGCAAAAATGTTACAAAACACCACTGACTGCCACTTCCTCACAAGGGTAAATTAAGTATTTTTGAGGACTATACAGTGAGGGGGGTGAAGTATTTGATCCCCTGCTAAATTTGCCTGTTTGCCCTCTGACGAAGAAATGACCAGTCCATAATTTTAATGGTAGGTTTATTGTAGCTGTGAGAGACAGAATAACAACAGGAAAACCCCCAGAAACCCAGAAGACAAAAGTCAGAGATTGATGTGCATTATAATGAGTGAAATAAGTATTTGATCCCCTATCAACCAGCCAGATGTCAGGCTACCTGGTGTCTTCACTGTATGTAACTAGCTGAGATTAGAAGCACCTGCTGTAAGCACCAAAACACATGGCCAAGGCAACAAAGGAATGGCTCAAGAAGCACATTAAGGTCCTGGAGTGGCCTAGCCAGTCTCCAGACCTTAATCCCATCGAAAATCTGTGGAGGGAGCTGAAGGTTCGAGTAGCTACACATCAGCCTCGAAATCTTACTGACTTGGAGAGGATCTGCAAAGAGGAGTGGGACAAAATACCTCCTGAGATGTGTGCAAACCTGGTGGCCACCTACAAGAAACGTCTGACCTCTGTAATTGCCAACAAGGGTTTTGCCACCAAGTACTAAGTCATCTTTTGCAAAGGGATCAAATACTTATTTCACTCATTATAATGCACATCAATCTCTGACTTTTGTCTTCTGGGTTTCTGGGGGTTTTCCTGTTGTTATTCTGTCTCTCACAGCTACAATAAACCTACCATTAAAATTATGGACTGGTCATTTCTTCGTCAGAGGGCAAACGGGCAAATTTAGCAGGGGATCAAATACTTCCCCCCCTCACTGTAAATATGACATTGCATCCATTAAAGTCTCAAAGTCTTAAAATACCGTAAACAGTCATTTGAAGTACGCACTTGCATCTTAAAAAATAATCTGAAAAAATATACCAGTAGTTTACTAGTTTTTATGCACACAGACATTCAGGGCAGTGTTTCAGTGCACAGGAGTTGCTGCTTCTGCCTAATATTTCAATCTGATCTGATCCACATGGTATAACAACTATTCTTTTATAAGAAAATATTCACCATATAAGTTTGGAGAAAGCGCCTTAAAATAAACACACTTAATTATTTTTTAAAAAATCATATAAGGAGTTTCAAAAGGCATCACATAATAAAGCATCCCACCAATCTGTTTTCTGAATGCACCTAAAATTTCTGAAACAAAAATAACTGAGTAAAATACGAGGAACAAATTTTACTGAAACATATTTGCAACACAATTGACATTAATTTTCACTGTCACGCATCAGGAAATACTACCGCTTTTCAGAAAAAAGGGTGCTTGTCATTTTCATTAATACTCGGTAGGAAGAAAGTGAAAAGTCACTTACTGCTATTATATCCAGTGTATTGTCACAGACTTTACGGATCTCAGCATTTTTATCATGCATCAGGTCTATAAGATATGCTGGAGCCTCTATGAAGACATAGTTAAGGACGTAAAGCAGTTATGGATGCCTCTGAACGGTGTTCTATACAATTTTGGTGTTAACAGTGTATGCCAGGGGTGAAGAAACTGTTTCAAACTTAATTTAACATAGCATTTTAAATTACTATAATTCATTCTGGAACCTTGTGGTGAAGGGTAAGTCAGAAATAATTTAAATAAATCATAGAATCATAGAATTGCAGAGTTGGAAGGGACCTCAAGGATCATCAAGTCTAACCCCCTGCAATGCAGGAATCTCAACTAAAGCATCCATGACAGATGGCCATTAAACACCTGCTTAAAATCTCCAAGGAAGGAGTGTCCATCACCTCCTGAGGGAGACTGTTCTACAGTCTAACAGCTCTTACTGCCAGAAAGTTCTTCCTAATGTTGAGTCAGAATCTCCTTTCTTGTAACTTGAAGCCACTGGTTCGAGTCCTACCTGTCAGAGCAGGCGCAAACAAGCTTGCTCCATCCTCCGCCTGACAGCCCATTTCAAGATGGCTATCCTATCTCCCCCTAGTCTCCTCTTTTCCAGGCGAAACATCCCCAGCTCCTTCAAACATCTTCATAAGGCTTGGAAGAAACACACATCTGTTAACATTAATTGAGGTACCTTACTGAGAACTCTAAAGAAAAGGGAGTGTGCTTTTTAAGTGGGAGATAGACTTGCTATTAACCATGTGAGAAGGAAAAACAACCTTCAAGTGTTTCTTTTCATCACATTTGGAAAGCGGGAATACAGATCATTCCCTAATCCCCTATTACATCACCGCCCATAGTAATTGATCTTGAAAGCATAAAGATATGCTAGCATCACATGCAAAACGGAAAGAACAGCCATTTGTTTTGCATATGTACATGTTCCCAGCGCCACCCATTAATCTAAGATCATATGAACATTTTATTGAAGCTTGCAACCTTACTAAAAAGTCATGTAAATATTTATGGATGCACAAAAAATACAGTTGTTATGGAGATGGTTTAGCACACATGCTAATAAGCTCATTCTATGACCTGACTACACTAAACAACTTCTATTCCAGAGCAAAAATGAGTGTTATAACATACTGTGACATTCAACTAAGATTTACTCAGAACAGTCTCAATGAAATGTATATTACTAAGGTCTAGTAATTTCGATTGGTCTACTTTGAGTAAAACTGAACGGAATACCACCCATAGCTATGATCCCATGCACCGACAGCAGCAGAGTTCACAGAATAGCAGCAGAAGCAGCTTTGGAAACAAAAACTACAGATCAAAAACCACAGCTATTCCTGCCATCATCCTTTGAAACTGACCATCTACTGCCTCTCCTCCTGTTGTGAATGAAGACATCCAAGATTAGTGGCAGGGATGGGGGTGGACAGAAGAGGAGGAGGCATGTTCTTTCGTTTGCGATCCCTTATAAGAAGAGAAATACAGCTGTGAAGTGGGGCCATTTCTGAAGGCAACACAGAATAATTGAATTGTCTGCCCTTTTGTTTTTGCAGAGCTCCCGTTGTTAAGAAAGCTGTATGACATACAGAAGAGTAACAAATACTTTTTCACCGTCACTGTATCTCCATGGTAGGCATGGCTGCAGTCATTACATTGCCCCTGGGAAGGCACAGAAATCCTGGATCAAACTAGTAACCCCACAAAGGAGTTACTCCTCCTCAATAAATACAACGTCAATATTAGCTTCAATTGCTTCACTGCACCTCTAGAAAATGTTTGGTTATTATTATTTTTTAAAGAAGATTGATCCTAAAATACAAAGCAATTCAATTTCAAATAGAAATGCATGGTCTGTGGCGAACCTATAGTGATGCTACCCGAAATAAGAGCTTCTGCATATTCTGTAGAACCAATAAAAGCACTGCAGCAGGACTCTTTGATCTATAAAAGAAGGATACGAGTCTCCTTGATTATGACATCTCTAGTGGCTTGATGGAAGACCATCTGGTAAAACACATAAATGATTTGGCACACAAACTCGTCATCTTCTTGCTGAGCTATACAAAAGGGGGAAAAAATTGCCCCGTCAAACTTTAAATCCCCAACCACTAGCATGTAATCATGAAGATGATGCATTAAATTTACTAGATTATCATAATCCACACGGACATATACACTAAAAACATACCAGTTTTAACCAAAGTTCAGGAGTGGCATTTGTCTAAAGGTCCTTCAGAGTTACTTACAGAAGGGGAGAAGCGTGTGCTTATATTTCCAAGGGACATCCTGCATTGGAAGGAACACAGTGCCACTACTTTCTACAGCTTTCTACATATTCTTCTCGCTTTGGGGAGTGGGAGGAGGGCAGAATATGCCACCAATCTTCCCACCCCATTTTACTTTTGGAGATTTGGAAGATATGCACTCTGAGTTAGCACACTGCTTTGCTCCACTCACTTAACCCCAAGAATTGTCTTTGCTCAGGCCACTTCCATAAAAAAGCAAAAGTGAAAATCCCACCCTCCAAATCCAAACAGCTCTGCTACCTGGCCTAGCTCAAAGCAAATACAGTGGAACCTCGGTTTTTGAACATAATCCATTCCGAAAAACCAACTTCTGAAATGTTCAAAAGCCGAAGATCAAAGGGTGGTCAGCAAAATCCACCGAAAAAATGAAATAACGCACCTCGGAAGCTGTTCCGACTTCTGAGGCGCGTTCGTAAATTGAAGAAATTACTTCTGGGTTGTTGGCGTTCGGGTTTCGAATTGCTCATCAACAGAGATGTTTGAGAACTGAGGTTCCACTGTACACTAGGAGTTCCTGGTCTGCTTGAAGTAAAAAGTGACTCCTTGCTTGTTTTTTAAACTAGTTCTGAAGGAGGTGGACAATGGAGGTGGTTGCCTGCATTAAGGACAGAAGGCAGGGCTTTGGAGCACAACTCTCCTTGCCTTTAGGACAGAACTACCCATTGCACTCTCAACCCCACATCCTGGAAATCTGGGCAACACTTTTCCTGAGCAAAGCAGCAGCAAGAAGAAGAAGCAATGTGTAGACAGAAGTGGCAGTTTGGAGAAAGGAATTTAATCATGCTCCTGCCAACTTTCCACACCCCTGCCCCTTACTTTCCAGTTGGCATCCTAGATCTGTGTTTGTGATGGAGGCACAGGTACCACAGATGGAATAAAAACCACTAGGAGGAGAACTGCGGAAAATGGCAGGCAAGGGAAAAGTTAGACACACCCCCACCTCCTAAATGTCTCTTCTCCTGTTAATCACTCATGCCCTGATACCACTTTGCAGAGGGAAAGTAGCAGCCACAAGTTTCAAGACGTGAAGTAGACAGAATGTGCAGTTTTCAGGTTTAATCTACATGTCCATCTGACATCTGGAAAGTCAGGAATGTGTGAGCCAGTGCCAGATTGGCCTGAAGATAAACTGGGCTTTTAAAGTGTTCCAATTCAAAGCTCAAAAAAATCTCAAGGGATTTTTGAGTGTTCCTCTGGAAGACTTGAAAAGTCCAATTTATTCACCACACCCTCTTCACTACTAGACACCCCCCTTCCTCAAGTAAATAAAATAAAATAATCCATAACTTGTGGAAGGGTGGGGTCCTCAAATTCTGGTCAGCCTTGGTAGTAGACACTCCCCTGAAATATGTGGTTCCCAGGACCCTGCTGCCTCAGAGCGGCTGGTCCTTTGTCGAAAGTGACACTGAATTCCCAAGTCAAAACCATCTGAAGCTCAGTTCTGGGATAGTGGTGTGTTTCTGCTCTCCTTTGAGCTGAACTGAGAACAGCTCTCCAATGAGCATGTGCCCCTTTCTCAGCTCTAAGCCATGCTCCGCATGTGAGCTGCTGCTTTTCACCGATGCATCCTTTCGTTACAGCTGAAAGGAGTCTTCTGTAGATCATTGCCCCTTCTCCTTTGCCAAGGCAGAACTGATTTAGTTTGGGGAAAGGCAAGGGTTGGGAAGGATAAGAGATGGGGCATAGTAGAGGGAAGGTACAAGCCCCATTTCTAGCTTGTGCAAGGTCAAAAGAAGATGGATCCTAACGTGAGTAGTAGCTGGCCTTCTTGAGGAAGGGGCAGAGGAGAGTTAGCATTTCAAGTCCCAACCTCTTGAATATTATTGTTTTTAATGAGAGATCTAATCAGAGGGGTTGCTAAGCTGAAGTAAATTGCTCTCGTCGAAAAAAATTCCACAGTAATTTTTGTACAATTTTTTTTTGAAGTGGTATATCCACTGAAAGTATCTATCTTGGATGAGCATCACAGGGCAATAAACAATCTAACATTAAATAAGCATTCACAACATAGGTTTAATACTCAAGTGCTTATAGACTTGTGGAACTGGGAACTGTGCGCACACACACACTCCAACATCCATAGGAGATACTTAATAACATACCATTTAGTAGTTCAATAAGTGCTGGAATAATCCCAGATTTAGCTAGCAGCGCTGCGCAAGAATCATCCATGGACACTGTGCCAATCATTATCACCACTTCCAAAACAAGGTCATCTTCTGCAGAACCTGATAAATTTAAGAGAGAGAGGGTATTGCTGAATCCCACAGACACACACCAAGCTTCATGCTGGAAGAAAGCCACAACCAGAGAGAATCTTTTCATATACCCAGCAAAACTTCTTTTTTTACCAGCAAGCAAGCATTTGAGGTGGCTGCTATACTGATGCAACATCCACTGGGGCTCTGTGTCCTTTGACAGCCCCTGCACCGCCCCGCGGGTCTCTGACGGTTCCCTGACAGGTACCTTTACCCTTTCTATCATAGCCCCTGTAACCTCTAAAAGGCTGCCCCTAAAGGTCAGGAGACCCTCTGGAATGGCAGTCCACAATTTGCAAACAGCTGCCACCAGCAAAGAAAATCAGCACACACGTGTCATAAAACACACACCATCACTCTTCTTTGGACTTCTGGTCAGAAAGAGTTTGAGCATGGAAGCCGCTGGCTAGTTATAGGAAAACTATATTTTAAAGCTTGTACAGATGTGAAAGCGTATCTGGGTAGTAAATGAAAACATGATTATTGGTTTATACCTCTAGAAAACTTGCTTTTTGGATGGGGTGAAAAGCCCCCTATATTATTTCAAAAACCTGACTAGGATATCTGATGTTTTCATCTGACTTGAGAAATAGACCGTGCCTGGATTGTCATTTGGGATTTTAGCCCAACTGTGAAATTTTGCTTTAGTGTTACTTTATGTTCTTCAGCTTCCCAAAATTCAAAGTAAAACCCATGCCAATTAATGAATCTACTACCATGCCGCACAGCAACGGAAAGTATCTTGAATTACTAGGCATTCATAATACATACCTGGCTTTAATTTATCTTTGAGGTATGGTACCATTTTGTATTCTTTCAAGACAAGTTCCCAATCCAAATCAGGCAATGTCAAATTGGCCAGTGTTCCTAAGCATTCGATCACAAATTCCTCATCTTCATCATTTGATACCTGGGCAGCTAGGTCACCAACATAATCCTAAACAAAGAAATAAAGCAAACATTTAACAAATACACTGCATGCATAAAGGAAAAGACATTGGAGCAGTGAATGGGAGCCATCCCATTAATATGGTCTGTCCCCACTTTTTGAAACTGTTATAATGCTGGTGATCTAGAATGAGCAGGTGTGCCTAGGTGGTTACTAAACTGCTGATTATATTAGAAAGACAACACACATGCAATATTGTGGATCCGACATCAAGAGTGTATATTGGCAACAGAAACCCTTAACTGTTCTTCCTATGTCAAGCTAATGAATACTTTCCCCCCCAAAAATACTTTCAAATACATTCTCAGTATTCAAAGCACTCCATACACATGGTAACAGCTTTATAAAGGCAAGTCAAATATTCTTATAAGACAGATGATGGCAGGGATGCAGAGATCTGAACGCTCAGTAATCAGCTACTGCACAGCAACAGGAAGGACAGAAGAAATTATCTTTTTTTGAAAAAAAAAATACTGGCATGCAGTAATATGAACTAGAGAAGTCAGAGTTTACACTGTTTACTATAGTATTCCAACATAATTAAGTCATGTGAAGTGAAAGCATTTGCAAAGCTGCAAACAATCAAGTGCAGTGTTCAACGTGAAGTTATTTTATCCTTTATTCAATTTCATTAAAATGAAACAAGTCCCCCACCTTATGAGGGGTAGAAATTACTTATAAGGCATGCTTACAATAAACAAAGTTTTGGTTGGCCCATCATGCTGAGAGATGTTCCTAATCATCTTCATCAATAATGGGTCCTTGAATTTCAGTGCTCTCTTCATCAGCATCTTCAGACCATTTCCTGAAAAGAAACAAACCAAATGAAAGGGGGGGGGGAGAAAAATGTATGAACCAATTGAATATAACGTTTTGTATACAACATTAACAAAGAGACCATCCAACGTATTTACATTGTACATGATGCCTCCTACTCTGGTTATGTAGGACAACAAACAACATCACATCATGGTAAGGGCTTGCTATAAGTAGTCAACAAAGGGTGGTATTCAATGCTAGTCCTACTCAGAGTAGACCTACTGAGCTGTCCATTTATGGCAAAGGTAGTAGTCTTGATTAGATTGCTCTCCTGTAAGCTGCTATCAGTGATAGCATGTTTTGTTGTTTATTTTCTTAATGATTTTTTTTGGGGGGGGACCCTTTTAAAAAAGAAAGAAAAAAGACTGGCTTAGTAATTTGATAGAAAACTTCCCTTCATTCATTCGTTATTGAGATTTATATCCCATCCTCCTTCCTAGGGTTGCAGGGCAGATGACAACCACAAGAATCTTATACACAAAAGATATTATACATTTTTTATAATCTTATAAATTACATATTTATATATATGCAATACTACATCTTTCTAAGGAAGATTTATCATGGATTCTGCATAGGAAAGTCTTATTTTGCCAGTCTTCTGAAATTTTCAAGTGTTAAAAAGTATGCAGACAGGGCTAATCTGGTAGACATTGTATACCCGGACTTCCAAAAAGCTTTTGACAGAAGCTACTAACTAAAGCTGTTGAATAAACTTAGTCATGGGGGATGAGAACAGGTTCTGTTGCATATCTGAAACATGGAACAAGAAGGCAAGCATAAGCTGGCTGCTCCTTCAACTAAGGGAAGTGAGGTCCTTTAAAGATCTGTACTGGAACTGGTTCAGTTCCTAAATCAAGTCAGGGTTGAGCCAATCCTGATTCATGACATTATTCATAGTTAAGCAGTTCCTCAGCCATAGTGGAATACTCACCTTCACAAATGAGTTGTACATTTCTCTTGTTAGCCGCCAGGTTAATGCAAAAGGAAATGAGCTCGAGGTCGACACGTTCATCAGGGCACTCAAACAACATCTTCATTAACTATCAACACATAAATTTCAAGCAGCTGCATTAGCAGCAATAAAAATGAACCCATCTCTTACATGAAACCCACATGGCAGGCAAACTAATGCCAGCGTACTGGAAGAAGCAAAGATCACCAGTGTTGAAGCAATGATTCTTCAACATCAACTTCATTAGATGGTCATGTTGTTCGGACTTAAAAATGGAAAGCATAATGCTGGTGGTCAACAAAAAAGGTTTAAAGACTCTCAAGGCAAATCTAAAAAAAAAAGTAGTATAAACACTGACAACTGGGAAACACTGGCCTGCAAGTGCTCCAACTGGCAAACAGCCTTTACCAAAGGTACCATGGACTTTGAAGACACTCAAACTCAGGACGAAAGGCAGAAACGTGCTAAGAGAAATGCACATTTGGCAAACCCTCACCGTGATAAACTCCTGCCCGGAAACCTATGTCCCCACTGTGGAAGGACATGTGGATCCAGAATTGGCCTCCACAGTCACTTACGGACTCACTGTTAAGACCAGGTTCATGGAAGACAATCTTACTCAGCTACGAGTGATCGCCAAAGAAGACAGCCACATCATCTCAACATACCGCCCCATGCATTGCTCAAATATGGTGGCAGACCTTGATGAAACAACTTAGGTCACCAATGAAAACGTGAGTGGAAGTTGTGCAGCAGCTCTTTGTGGATGGTGTTCTTGGACAACTTTTAGGCAGGGAAAGAAAGGCAGTAAGCTAGTCCTAGAGCAAAAAAAAGTATATGGAAGATAGACAGTGTAACAGGCCAATATAAATGATCAAACACAACCAGCACAGGATGCAGAAATGTGTGATGTATGTAAGATGCTTTTAGGGTGGTCTTTGGCTATGGGGTTGGGCAATGTCAAAAGTCTTTAAAGGTTCCTGCGCACTTCGTTCTTGGTCTCTCTTACCTTCTTGAGAGAGGGGTGGGGAGACTGTTGCAACAGAAAAATAAAGATCTGCCTTGCTTTCATTGGATCCTGCCTCTATCCATTCTTCTCTGACCAATCATGGACCAATCATGGACTTAGGGGACTTAGTCCCTTGGAGGGTTGGGCAGCAAAAGCCAGCCTCCCTATTTTTCTATAACAGGCTCCTTAAATGTATTCATTGCGAGACATGGTCGTGTGGACTTACCGGTATATACATATATGTGAATTACTCATAAATGCCTTATACAGCATAATCCTATGCATGTTTACTCAGAAGTCCCACTATGTTCAATGAGGCTTACTCCCTAGTAAATGTGTAGACTTTCATCATTAGAAAGATATTTTATGGATATGTTCATCAGAATGGAATTGTTTTATTGTGTTTCAATATGCAGAATTTTATGATTGCATTTATTATTAGCTTTTCTAAATCGACTACAGAGGAACAAGCCATGCTCTCCCAGCCACAGTTCCCTCGACCTGCGATCTGGGAATCACAATGATAGACCTTCTTTGCGTTGGCAAGGCAGTTTATAAAGCATTTCACCCTTAACAAAATTAACACCACATATTTCAGCTGCAAAAAGGCTGGGGTCAGAAAGAACGTGATGAGTATCTGTTTGTTGCCATACTTGGTTTGCAAGAAGAAAAACCACTGCCCAATCGCAGTTACTTCTCTATTTGAGGCAGCTGTCACTTGCGAGAGAGAAATGGTCTCAAACAGAACCATGAATTATTGTTTCTAGACAATGAATATGTGATTTCAAGACTTTTTATCTGCTTCTGGTTTGACCCAGGAAATCTCGCAAGAATTGGACACCCCATATAAATACAGGGAAGTACCGGTAGGTTCACATAAACATCCTCAACTAAGACATACAATTTGGCCTCATTCCTTATCTCTTAGGACTTAGGTATGCAGTGGAGGTTACATACTGTTAAAAGCGTACCCATCTCCACAACCCCTATTTGGGCCCTGCATTTCCCCACCTTCTCCTCCAACAATACAGCACTGCACTACAATGCAGTGAAATAATTCCCAACCTATTTCCCCTCTGCCCCATGCTGATATCAGACCTTTGTAATGTGGACACACTCTGTGCCCAAATCAGCACAAGTTTACAATTCCAGTTTACATAGATATTTCCTTTTAGGAGTTCCAGTGCTCAGATCCTTTCTGCTTCCCAATCCTAAGGGATCAAAAATGTAAATACGGTATTTACTCTTTTGTATTCCAGTATGAGGGCTAGAGTATTTTTCCCTCCAGGAAGAAATGGGAACGGCACAGTTCTGTAAAATGTCATCAGTTAGATTGCTAAAGTGGGTTCTGGCTCCGTAATTATATTATGGCCTCTTGGTGATGAGGTTAAACCTGGTTTAACTAACACATATATTTTACAAGATAAATTGTCATCCATAATACACTCCTAATGAGATCATTGAGGCTGCGACTCATTGATTAATATGGATAATTAAGGGCTTTTGCGAAGATACATAAAAGGAGGGTTTTTAATCTTTCCAGCTAAAGGACTGATTTTCTCTTTATCAAAATGCGTTAAAGATAACCCACTCTCTAAAATTTAACTGACCTTCCGCCTGCTGCCAAATACTGTTGTTTCTTTCTGTTCAAAAAATATTTATTTATTTCTACATTTATCTCCCATCTGTCCTCCAAGGAGCTCAGGCAATGTACAAACTTGTATATTACTCTGTTGTATGCTTATAACAACTCTGTGAGATAGCTAAGCCAACTGGCCCAAGGTCACCCAATGAGCTTCATGACTGAGCAGGGATTTGAACCCCGATATTCCAGGTCCTAGTCCAACACTATACCACCCTACCTCTCCATCTCCTTGGTTAAACCTTTGGTTCATGTTCTCATTCTACTGCAACTTTCTCCACTCTGGCCTTTCATTGTCACATCTCGTCCCTCTTACCTAGATCCAGAATTTTACCACCAGAAACATTCGCATCTCTCAAGAGTTCATACTGTGTGACACTCCTAAGATTTCTATGCTAGCTTCAATCCAGTCTCCTATATGTTATAGGAATTCTAAGGTCTCAAATACAGAATAATCAAATACAGAATAAATGTTGATAATTGCACAAGGTAAACACGCATACGTAAGTATATAACCCACATATCTAAAATAGTACAGGAGAGCAATCCAAACGCCATCTTGGCTCTCCTAAAGGCTCTCAATATTTCCTCTGCCTCCTTAATCCCCCTTGCCTGAGAAAACGCAGGCAGATAGCAGTCAGGGAAAGTTCCTGAAGGGATTCCTCTCCTATATCTATGAACCTCCTTGGGTGTATTAATTGTCATTGTTCACCCAGATGCTCTGCATTGAGGGATATCTGACATGCTAATGTTTTGTGTAAACTATGTCTGGAACCATATGAAACTTAGGATCCTCAAGATCCTCAGGAATATCACAACGTGGCCTGCCTAAGCCACAGTAACCCCACCTTATGTGTGATGTAATTTCTGACTTTTTGTAGAGGGGATGCAAACCCTTAAAAGGGATGTTTCTTCTTGGTTCTGGGTCTCTCTTGCCTCCTTGCTAGGAGGGGAGGGAACTCTTTTGCAACAGAAAAATAAAGATCTGCCTTGCATTCACTGCATCCTGATTCCATCCATTCATCTCTGACCGAACATGGACTTAGGGGACTCAGTCCCTTGGGGAGTTGGGCAGCAGAAGCCAACCACCCCTATTTTTCTATATCATACCCAACACATACATTCTGTTTCTACTTCTGGCACACTCAGTAGCCCTGTCCCCCCCACCCCCCATTTGCCCCTCCATGTCTGCCATCCTCAGTTGCTGGTAGCACTTTGGAACACACGTGGGAACAGATCCAAACCATGTATTAAGGCACATTCAATGCACACTGAAATGCACACATAGCTCCCCCCACCCAACAATGTAGTTTTTATGGGATGGGAATTGCAGCTCTGGGCGAGGAAACTACAGTTCCCAAGATTTGGTTGGGGGTGGGTGTCACATGCTATGAATGTATGGTGCAGACCTGCCCTCAAGTCTTTTTTCTTCCTTACTATTCCACATGCCCGGAATACTCCTTGAATGCTCAGTATACCTAAAAGTCTCTTAGAGTACAACACTTTATGATTTTTTTATTTTATTTTATTTTAAGCATTTATATACTGCTTTTCAGCTACACAACTGCCAGAGCAGTTTTATAATTGTGAGCTCATACTGCAGCAACAAAGAGAAGGATAATGTAATAAAGAACTGCAACAGAAGAGATTTTAAGAAGTCAGAAAAACCTTTCTGTAGCAGCAAATTTCACAGTTTAACAACGTACTGTGTGAAGGAGGACTTCCTTTTACCTGTCCTGATGCTTGGTTTTCATATCAAGAATGGGGAATGCTACAGAGCAGGAATTAAACAAAACATCTGCAAAGGATGTACAGTATCTGAAGAAGTGTGCGTGCACACGAAAGCTTATACCTAAAACTACTCAGTTGGTCTCTAAGGTGCTACTTTAACATTTTTTAATTCTTTTGGAAGGATTCTTTTAAAGACTTTCTTAGATGATATAACTTTTTTGAAGACTTGATTCTCTTAAGGGAGCTTTTAAGTTTCTAAGAAATGTCTTTTTAACTATCTTTTTAAATAATTGTTTTAATTTATTTTGACTATGGCAGACCAACACGGCTACCTACTTGAATCTGCAAAGGACTTAATCTAAAATTGCAAAAGGGGATCCTCCAACTAAGTCATATGCAGTGCAGACGCATTGAATTAAAAGATTTCAATAGGTCTTCTCTGAGTGTGACTAAAGTTCACCTGTAGTTTGTCTGTAAATTATCTATTGTATTTATAAGATAAAATTGTCCTCTATTAATTAAATGAAAAATGAATTGAAGTTAAAGTGTGCTGCCAGCGCTGAGCTGCATTCCTGTAGAAAGGGAGGGAAGTCCTGTAATTTTATCTAAACTAGTTCAAGTTTTTAGAATAATCCTTTGGTACGAGCTCCATGTTTCCCATTATGTCTTCATTTAATTTGATTGCTACTCATGCCACTTCAAAGGAGAGTGTAATTGCTGCCAAATAGGAAATATTAAAATTAAATTTGTTCTGCTTTTACTATGTCCATTGTCATCTTTTCTTCATTTAGCAGGAAAGTAGTAAAAGGGCTGCAGCGTGTGCAACGAAGAGGCAGTAGTTTTCAATCAGACAAGTCCCATATTGAGTATCAGATACCACAGCCCAGGACTAAAATCACTGTGTCTAGACTCTCTGGCACCTGACTTCACTTATTTACCAGTGACCAGAGGCCAACCCCCACAGCTTTCCGTTCATACACCTCAGTCCAGCCCTCTCCCTCTCCCCGGCTCAAACATCTTTGAATGATTATGCCAGAACTGCATGCCTCAAGAATCTCTCTTGACTGGCTACTCCCTCACTCTTAATGTTTGAAGTAATGCTCTGGTTTCTGAACTTCAGCAGATAATGGTGGACAAAAGCAAAGGGGGCTGTCAAGAGAGAACGTTTACCAGCATTAAGCTAAAAAGAAGCTTGCAGATCAAAGAGAGGCCCAACTGACAACTGTGGTGGAAAAACATGTGGATAAGTAAGCTGCAGAGGAGTTTGCATACTGCTCTGTGGAAGAATATTGAATATCACTATGACATCACAGTACAACCATGCCCTTTGATTGGCCAGGCTATTACCTATAAATGCTTTCATAAACATCTGGATGGCATTTGCACCTATTTAAATAAAGCATGCACTGCTGGGGTCTAAACAAGAATGGACTGTTAATGCTCACTTTTAACTCTTACTACAATAGCACCCATTAACTCGGGCAAGGCATGAGAGCCTTCCAGTGATATTGCATTCCTTTCAGCCACTAAAAATGGTTTAAAAAAAGATAGCAACCCAATGAACCTACAGGTTGCAAACTGAAAACCCACAGAAGCGTCTAACTCACAAAAGTGAGTTGATTTGCAGTACATGTAGCACTTTTGTATAACCTCCAGTTACAAGCCTAAGAATTCAAGTTTATTCTTTTAAGATGCAAGTTCTCACAGCTGCATATGTATTTGGATGCCAAAAGACTAGCAGGATTACAAACAAATAGAACAGTAATCACAACTCTTTATTGCCCTAGAAAAATGCTGATTATGCAGACTTAACTTTTTAAAATTGAACGTAACCAATTCGGAATATAAATACTAAAACTAGTAAGTATCTCTGTAATGACAAACAGTACAAAATCAGACTACTGAAGGCTCTTCATGAACTCATCAAGGCTGTTCGCTACCAGCTTTATCATCTGCCATGTCAAACCACTGGCAAGTTCAGCAAGAACCGACCTAGATATAACTGCAGTCTAAGTAGGTTATGGGGTGTTTAATATCAATTTCAACATAGACAAAAGGCGCTCCAGAAAGCAGGACCCAAACCATTAGGTCCAATTTACAGGGAAAAGGATGCGGACTTTGGGAGAGCTAACATATCAAAATAAACTTATGCAGGAGATAAAAGAAGTGAACCCAGTTTGAAATACCATGGCTTGAAAGAATGTAATAAACATGAATGTCTTGCTACAAATTTTAGTTTGTTTTTAAATATTCCTTTTTCAATAAAGTTACTAATGAATGAACTGAACTAAGGAGAGTAACCTGTTACCATTGATCAGTGAAAGCTCAAAAGTATAGAAATCCAAAACTACATAAATTGCCTGAAAACAACAGAAAATCCCAAGACCATACAAGAAAGATAAATTTCAAAACCTTCCTGATTGCTGAGATTTTTCTGAAGCAGCAGCAGCTTTTGGGAGTTACAATTTCTAAAAATTATCATGAGCAGCACTGCGACAAAACAGAGGCGAAACATTTGCCTGCCAAATCAATGGGCAAATCCTATCGCCTAGAAGAAAAATGGGTGATTACCCCCCCTAAGCCATTGAATAGCATTAGCAAGGGGGAAAATACTGTCACTTTTACTGTAATGTCCTTATGAATTCTGCAACAAGAAACTGAAGATTAATCCAGTATGGGTGAAAAGGCCATTTGAAAAGAAAACACACCTACCTGAGGTATGCAGTCTGTGTATGCAAACATCGATTTAAAGCGATCATCCATGCTTATATGGTAGAGAATACACATGGCCACTTGCTTATAATTTTCATTGGCTACGGAAAAAGAAATGGACAAAAGGGGGTAACCTAGATGAATCCATCATGTTCGAATTGGCATTAATGCACATTTTTAGAGACTTTTCAAAGTTTGCCATTTCAGAGACAAGCATTTGTACTATTCTACTGTTACTGCCCTTTAAAAATAAAAAAGGAACAAAGAAAACATTTCCAAGTAAATGCAACACCAGGCAGAATCAAAGTAAGAACCATTTTGTATACACCTTGGTAGCACATTGAGCCAGTTGTTGCGTCTCCTGATTTATTCTTCACGCTCCCAAGTATTTCTCTCTTAGTATTAGGTTCTAATACTTCAGGATGTCAGGCTACCAGGTCTCTTCACTCCCACTGTTCCCTTGTCTTTGCCATTTCCTGCCCGTCCCAACCCTTTCAACTCAGTAAGCTAAGAATAAGCTTAGTGTTACGGAGCTGCCATTTATCATGGGAATTCTAACAGTTGATTCTGAAGATTCAACAAAGAACTGGGGGATGAAGGCTTTTAAGAGTAGAGGTAGGCAACTTGTTCCATATCAAAGATCTGATCCAAAATAGATTTAGCACAGTCTAGCTGCAATATGTTCTGGATTTTTCCGATGGAAATCAATGGAACTGAAAAGTACTTCATTTTAGATTAATCATGCCCACTGTGTTCTGAAGAACTGCTCTATTATAATGGGCAATTAACAATATGCACACCCCTTTTATGCATACTATTTAAAGAAAATTTCCTTAGTACTGTAATGGTTCCGTGAAGAGCAAGAGGGAACTGGCAAGAGAATCTGTAAAGATCCTATTGCAAGTCCAATCTAAGCTCAAAGTGCTTAGAAATGCACACTCACTCCTTCCACCGAATCATGTGGCAAATCCTTCTCTTGCCCCACACCGCAATAAAAATAAAATAAAAAAGCAGAGGGATGATATTGCACTAGCAATACAGCTTAGTTTAAGTACTACAGCATCAACACACTCCTCCTGCAAACCTAGTGTGAGAAGGAGGCCATTTCAGTTGTACAACCTACAGCTTTGCCCACTCTAGACCTTGTCCCAGAACTTGAGGAATACATACACCCTGCCATTCCTGTCGCAGGTCTGTGTCCTCTAATATAAATCACAGGCACGTTCCATATAACAGTCCAGATTTTTTTTCCCCCTTTGCCAATCTCAATTTGAAAGTGAGTTTCTTAACCATTGCAATATGCTAGAGGCAGCAGGTTGCTGAAAGCATGGGAAGAGCAAGAAAAAGGTTATGGGACTGGTAGCTCTCTGGTTTGTTATGCAGTTGGTCACGTAGACCAAGACATTACGGGTGGTCAGCACTCATTCTGTACTAACAACATTCAAAGAGTACAAATAACTGTCACATCAATTTCTACCACAATGAGTTTTGATGTCATTGTGCATCTGCCAATTATCTGCGCTAGGAGTGGACAAAGTTGGAAGGCTGATAGGCAAAGGGAAGGGAGAAGCACAGCACACCAGATTGACCCAATCTAAGCGCAAGATTTCATGGTGTTTCATAGGGAAAGTTGTAGCAAGGCAACAATTCAGATACAAACACAAATGCCAATTCTATGCAAGGTTTTTAAAAGACAAGGATAAAAACAGTCATATGATGCCTTGCAGAGAGACAAGCTGTTTAAAAACAACAGCGTTTAATGACTAATAGTGGGTTGGCCAAAACACTTAAGGACAGCTCTAGCAACTAACAGCCTGGACATTATGTATTATGGTAATAAGGTTAAATAATGATGAGCTCACTGGCTAATAAACTGGGTGGTCAGAAATACTTTGAATTTATTCCCACAGGAATTTATCATTGATTAATCAAATCATTATTCCAAAGTGTTATTCAATTGTCCTTTGCATTTATACTACCATTCCAGAACACTTGGTCATTCCCAGCTGAAGGCTGTTAATGCTCAACAACCCAGTCATTAGCAGCAATAACTGGTTTTTCTGTGGAAATTATTGCCATTATAAAATATACTCAGTGGTTTATAGAAATAATACCGTTAAATTTGCAGCTGCAATTCATCTGGAACAGCTGGGGTGGAAAAATATTGTGTCCCTTGGGCTGTTTTCACAACAAGTTTTCAACAAATTAAAAGCTCCAACTACACATATGATGAATCCAAAGTTCAAAATTATTTTAAGCTTTTGAACATTAAGCAAGCCATGTAGCAGCAATTATGGACCAAAACTACTCCATTCTGCTCATTAGTACACAATCCTTAACCATGTTAGGGCTGCAATACAACACTGAGGTTTAATCCTCTCTCTACATTATGTGACTTGTACACCCTACTCATTAGAACCAATCTGACGCATCTGCGCTAAAGAATATGTGCACATCACTACATGAAACCCCAACATATATGCCTTCCTTTGCAATATCATCATATAACCTTTGCCTGCTCCCACACAGAACAAGACAATGCCTGTACCCTATTGAGCTTATTTTTCCACTTTTTGTTTTGTTTCCCACATGCAATAATTTTTAGATTGACAGAGGAATTCAGCCAAAAAGTCACAATGGCCAAGAGGCAATATGGCAGAAGTCCTACTATGCCGATGGAACTCCAAATATGCTGCCACCATGGCAGATAGGCCAGTGGAAAACTTCATCAGTGTAGCAGTTCTGCTGGCAAAAGTATGCCATTGAAAACACCTAAAAATGGGACACGTTGGGAGACAACACAGGGAGGCACACACATATGCTATACCCCTCCAGACCATGAGCACATCCCTGTCAATGGGGCAACTTTACACCAGCCCTGGAACTGAGACAAGGAACTTTCCTCTCACTGACTGCATGACAAAGCATAAGATATGGTGGAATTAACCAGCAGAATTCTGCACTAGCTGAAGTTTCTGAACCATCTTCAGAGGTAGCCCTGTGTATAATGTGTTGCGGTAATCCAGCCTAGAGGTTACCAGAGCAAAGAAAACAGAAGTTAATCTATACCTGTCCAGATAGGGGCGCAGCTGGGCCACCAGCAGAAGCTGATGGAAGGCACTCCACAACACTGAGGCCACCCGAGCCTCAAGTGACACTAAGAGATCCAGGAGTACCCTCAAGCTGCATACCTGCACCTTCGCCCCATCCATCAGCCCACTAACAGTGCCTAGGTCAGGCACAGGCAAACTCAGCCCTCCAGATGTTTTGGGACTACAACTCCCATGATTCCTAGCTAGCAGGACCAGGGGTCAGAGATGATGGGAATTGTGGTCTCAAAACATCTGGAAGGCCAAGTTTGCCTATGCCTGGCCTAGGTCTTAACTGGATTGAGTTTCAGTTTGTTGGCTCTCATGCTCATTACTGAGGTAAGACCATGGGCCCATTCATCCCTGCCTCACCTGCAGGTGTAAAGGAGAAGTAGAGCTGTGCGTCATCAGCATATTGGTGACAACATACTACCAAACTCCAGATAACCTCACTCAGTGGTTTCACGTAGATGTTAAACAGCACAGGGAATAAAATTAAACCCTGAGGAACCCCACACTGAAGGCTCCATGGGGCCCCAAGCATCACCCTCTGGAAATGACCATCCCAGTAGCACTAGAACCAAATCCTGCAATATGGGTGAGCTTCCCTTCAAAAACAGGCAAAGCTGCACTTTGTAATCCCACCCACCCTTGAATGACATAATCTAGCACTGTTGAGACTTCAGTGCAAGCACAGCCATAGTGCCTTCTATCTAGACAACTCTAGACCTACATGGATTATGGGGGCAACGTGTTTTTCCAAGACATGCATGCTGCAAATAGCACAAAACCAACCTTCTGAATAAATCTCTGAATAATTACTGTTTTCCCAAGACCAATCCCTTTCATTCTTAATATGATTCAGCTAGTTACTGCTAGAAAGAAAAGGACACCTTAGGCAATGTTCACACACAAAATATTGAAACCAGCTGTGGTAGGACTGCCATAGGAATAAAGGTTTCCTCATTTAATTGGGAAAACAGGAGGAAGCATAACATTTTACTACCATGAATAACTTCAAGCAATCCTGATAAGAGACTTTGCTGTGCTCTCAGGGCAGGACATGTGCTTTCTGTTACAATCTGCCACATCTTACCCCAATTGTTTGCTCACTTAATCGGGTTGGAAAATGTATGTTTCTTTATAGGATAAATTAGGCTTATTAAAATTAGAACAACATTGCTGTAGCCAATAAGAAGGTCCTTTCTCAAACAAATGTGTGAAACTGCATATTAAATTCATTATGAAAAGGCCAAGCCAGGGCATAAAGGAAAAGCTGGTTTAAAACTTCTTGGAAATAAATGTTCATAAAAATAATGGAACCTTTATTAAAAAAAAAAAAGATCATAGCTCTGGTAGACAAAGAAGGCATGCAACTTTTTAAAAGATGAAGATAAAACTGAACACAATAGCAGCATATAATACCACAAGACATGTGTAAAGACATAAAAACAAAGTTTATTTGCAGTTTTTTTTGACTATCAATTAAACTTTGTGAACAAGTTAAGCTTGAAGGGCAGATGGGCAACCTGGGAAAGTAGCACAACTAAGAGAAGGAAAACTCTGGACCTAAACCACCGCAGCCTTGTGGCTACACTCATTCATGAGAAAGGCTTCGGTAGTATACCCCAAGGAAAAATGCCTTGCAGTACATCTTTGGGAGACTAAAAGGCTAAGGAGTAAACCCTACACAAATCTGGAGTGGAGTCCCTAAGGCTGTTGGATAGTGTCTTGCATAGCTGTCAAATTGTTCCTTTTTTTGCGGGAAATTCCCTTATTATAGCATTGGGAAACCGCACGGAGGGTTAACAGCTGTGGTGTCTTGTATGCCTCCTTCAGGCAACTCCTGCCACCAAGCTGGTCCCAAATGTATTGCTTTCCTTTTCTTTGGACCACAACAGCAAGGCAGGGGCGTGTCTTGGGCAGCCCAGGACCTCCAGAAACACTATCCAGGTTTTTGTCTAAGAGGTCACTTCAGTGTTGCAAATACAGTTGCAAGTACAGGAGGCAGCAGTTACAAGTTATAAGCACAACCTGATATGCCCAAACAGATATTTAGCACTTCAGCACTCCATGAACCTGTTTATCTCCAGATTTCAATATGATCATCTGTTTCGAGGTTCTAAATCACCATTTATTAAGGAAACAAATTGCAATACTTTCCTTCAGAGAAATCAGAAGTAGCAAACAGGTTTTGAAGACCAGGCCTTTTTCGGAAGGGGGTTTAGAAAAAGTGAAAATCTGAAGAAGTGTGCATGCACACGAAAGCTCATACCAAGAACAAACTTAGTTGGTCTCTAAGGTGGTAATGGAAGGATTTTTTTTTTGTTTAGAAAAAACAAGACAGTCAAACTTAAGGCCATTCAATTATGCCACAAATGTGAAACTAAGAAGGTGAGGTGGAGAATCATTTTGTAGTGGGATTGTACAAACATTTTCTCCTCTTTTTTTTTTACGAACAGCAGCATCCCTCACAGAACTGATTCAGGAGAAAAAACAAGGTGCTGCAGTCAAAAGAAGGTTAAAAACTATTAACTAACTTAAAAAATCATCTTGGTTAACATAGTTTTACAATGCCCCAATTTTGATGAACAATTCAACTTTATAGGCAAATGGCTCGAGTGACTTCAGAGACAGGCCTTATTACACTGTATTTGTCAAGAAAATTATTTCCTAGGGAAACAAAAGCTGGATCTAGACACATCAAAGAAGTGTTTCAGTTAAATGCATCTCAAACTTTGTATGAGAAATCGGGTTAGCAAAAACAGAACTCCACAGCACCACCTGGTGTCACAGTGTTAAAATGCATAAATGACACATATAAAGTGCTTTTTCTTTGCCAGTGCAGCTGAGACCAAACGTAAAGAATGAGGGACCATTAATTAAGGGACCATAGCAGCAATAGGGAACCTTGGTCCTATAGGCCTAATTAGGCCTGGTAGGGAATCTAATTTGGCTGGGAAGGCCATTTCTTCCAAGCCACACCCACCTGCCCTAAACCCAACAGGCAGGGAATGATGCAGGAAGCAGGGACTGATAGGTGGACAACCCTCACTCACCCTGTTAAAATGACCCACAGGAGTTGGGGGAGATCAGGATCCAGTCCACTGGCCAGCTCCCTAACCCTGGACTATAACACCACTCAAGCATTTATCTGGGCCCAGCACTAACTTACAATAATCAATTCATTCTGCCACAATCCTCTTTATGTTCTGAAAGGTTGTCAGGAAAGGCCTTCCTGTCCTTTCAAAAGATGGATTGGTGCACTTAAGATTGTTACAGTTCCTTTTGTTTAAGCTTCCGATGACTATCAGGCCACCCGATTTGTATAATGGTTAGCGGTAATGGGAGCTGTAGTGCAAAACTTCTAGAGAGCAACCCATTAGCTCCCCCTGCTATCTTGATGGTCCAGTGCTCCTCCCCCTCCGGGGTACTCAAAGGCACGCAGTACCGGCACCTTCTTTTCCAAGTGTGGCACTTACTAGAACAACATCGTGGTGAGTACGGACACAATTTTTCTATATAAAAAAGCACCCATAAGGCACCACGCAGTAGCTCTAAGTTTAAAGTGAGTAGTGAAAAAAGACTGAAACCTACCCAACAATGCAGTGAGTTTTGGAAGAAGACCAACTTGTACCATTTTATTTCTCAAGCCTGTGTCAAATGAAAGGTTCAGTAAAAGTCGAAGAGTAATGTTCAGCAAGTCTTCATGTTCACATGGTACCATTTTAACCAGTTTGTCAACAATATCCATTTCAACCTGCGTTAGAAGCATAGGAAAGTAAGAATTCTGAAAGCCTTCTTGCAAAGATTTCATAAAATGGAACAACAGTTAAAAGTTTAAGGCTTCCAAAAGCATTTTCTCCTCAAATACAGTGATTTTTATTTTTCTAAAAAGAGGTCTGCTGAAGTTTCCTCATGAATAACTTCTGGCTGAAGGTTACCAAAACACAAACAATACTTAAGTCAAAGTTCAGCAATGCTTAGCATCTGGAAAGAGAACCTGTTCAAGTGACACTACAGGCTTAGAACTTTAGGAATGCAATTCCAGAATTAGTAAAAACTGGGGTGGAGGAGTGAGATGAAACAATTAACTATATGAAACTATAACTATCAAGACACTGCGTGTATTCTAGGCAGCAAAATGTTACCCTTTAACAGATGTATGAAGGTCATGTTCAACTGCATATCATTTTAAATGCCACAACGATTTAATTAATTCATTTAAAAAGCTATATTCCAAAGACTT
This sequence comes from Lacerta viridis, assembly GCA_900245905.1. Classification (NCBI taxonomy): domain Eukaryota; kingdom Metazoa; phylum Chordata; class Lepidosauria; order Squamata; family Lacertidae; genus Lacerta; species Lacerta viridis. Next base: position 201,126 of record OFHU01004114.1, on the reverse strand, counting down.
ATGAGCAGTATCATATCCCGATATCATGTTTTCTGCACAGAGGACAGAGCAAAGAGAGACATTTGATCATGACCGGCAGTAAACAATATTTCTCTCCTCAGCAACATTTCTCTGATACATGTCAAGACTCTGTCTAGTTTTATGCAAAAGCATGCCTACTTCTTTAATCTAAGAAGCAAAACAGAAAGAAAACAATCAGAATGTCTTTGTCATCCCTTTTTAAATCAACGGGAGTTATAGAAGGGTACATGCAAGAACTCAGTAACTGAATTCAAGGCATCTGTTTCAGAATTTTAAACATAGTAATATTATAAAGTTCAGAATGATGCAAAAAAACAGAGAGTTTAAGCACAGTGTCTCCTTCAATTCCAGTTGTGGATATTTTTGGTGCAGTATTTTTTATCTAGGTGGAAAGAGTGTGGCAGGGAGGGCGTTGAAAGGGTGTCTAGAGCAGGGGTCTCCAAACTCAGGGCCGGGGGCCAGATGTGGCCCAATCGCCTTCTAAATGCGGTCTGCGGATGGTCCAGGAATCAGTGTGTTTTTACATGAGTAGAATGTGTCCTTTTATTTAAATGCATCTCTGGGTTATTTGTGGGGCATAGGAATTCGTTCATATTTTTTTTCAAAATATAGTCCAGCCCCCCACAAGGTCTGAGGGACTGTGGCCCGGCCCCCTGCTGAAAAAGTCTAGAGGGTGCTCCCCATTAGGTGTGTGGGGCGCCGGAACGTAACCCCCATAAAAGAGGGGAGTTGTCTTTATTTAACTGCTGAAATAAATGATCGGGGTTGCAGTCAAACAACATCTGAAGGGCTATCGGCTCCCTATTGCTGGTCTTGAATAACCTAACTATTCAGATTAAAGGGATGCCTGCATACACCAAGTCAGCCATTTGTCCGTTGATCCCATAGAAATCTACTGTGATTGGCCATAGCATTTCAACATATCAGACAAAGACCTTTCCAAGCCCTGGAGTTGTGAGGGACTCCTCTACATGAAAGACATGCACACTTCCAGTGAGCTTTTCTCTTTCCCTGTGTGAGGTACATGAAGGTGCAAGTTCCCAGATACTTAGGCATTGTAAACTAACTTATCTAACGCCATACCAATTCAAGCAAACTGCAAATGCAGACTTAGCTACAAATGGAGAACAGGAAAGCAATGATATTGCCTTTTGTTGATCAGCTTTCCATAGACTAACATGGTTTCAGCAAAATGCTAGAAGATTTACCATATCATTTTTGTTTTCCATGAAGATGCTGAGTTTCTTCAGAAAGGACACAACCAGTATCAGCAGCTCAAAGTTATCCCGGTCCAGAGCTTTCACCAACATGTGGACAATGTTTTTGTTTCTCATCTTCAGCTCAGTACGAGTATCCTCCGCAAGATTCAACAGCAGGTAAAGGGCAACTGGCACATTTGGGGGGCAGGGGCGGGGAGAAAAATCACAATACTGAGAAACAAAAAATGTAGCGCTCATTCATTTCTAAGAATGTGAAATATTTGCAAGGATTTTGGATACTGCAAACATCTCCTGTGTGTGGCAGTGAAATGAGAGCCACTTAAGCATAGTGTGTCCTCTTTGATCCTTAAGTGATTTCAACAGCACAAAGGTGGAAGTAAGCCTCTGCATATATTTCAAGTGTTTTAGTTTACTGGAAAAATGTAGCTTGGTCTTTTAAAAATTAACTAATATTTACAGCAATTATCATAACAATATTAGACATGGCTTGGCTATATTCCCAAAAGTGAAAATCCGGACAAAGTTGTTGATCTCTCTCTCTCTCTCTCTCTCTCTCCCCCCCCCCCCCGGGGCACCACCTTCTCTCTTTACAGAATCATCAGTGGACCATATTTAAACAGCAAAGGTGGATAGCTCATTTCTTGAGTGGTTGCTCAGAACTGTTTCCCTGGAGGTTCCAGAGGCAGAGAAACGCCTTTCAGTTGAGCTGGAATTTGGTGGCTAGTGACTAAACTAGCAGTTAGTCTTAAAGTTAAAGGTGCTCTCTTTCTAAACCTGCTACCTACAGTAAAACTTATGAATAAAGGGAAACATTTCAAATAAATTATAGGAGAAGGTTTAAGTTCATTCCACCATAAGCATAAATAATAAGCTATACTCAGGCAGTATTATTTGTTACACATCCCACTGAAATCAATGGAATCTACAACTCATAATGAAAGGCAAATTCAGTTCTCCAGTTGAATTATATGAATGAACAAAGTGTTAAGAGATTTCATACTCTATTGATCTGTAGTCTTAGCTATACTTCAACCAAGTGCCACCAAAGATTATACATGCTTCCAAAATGTGTAATAACATCCCACCATATTTAGGCACAGTGCCAGGGAAGGTCACTTCGGTATTGCTAACGCAGTGGTTTGACTGTGCCAGCAGACATTTACATTTTCAACAAAAAGTGCCTGCAGAACCTCTACTGCAGGCATCCCCAACCTTCAGCCCTCCAGATGTTTTGGACAATTCCCATCCTCCCTGACCACTGGTCCTGCTAACCAGGGATCCTGGGAGTTGTAGGCCAAACATCTGGAGGGCCACAGGTTGGGGATGCCTGCTCTACTGGGTCAATGACAAAGCTCTGTTTTTTGTTGTTAGCACATGGGCCTCACCAACTCTGGGAACAACCAATGACACTCCAATAACAAAGTAACAAGTCTTGAATAAGCTTGCTGAAATAAAAATGTTTTTAACAGGTGTAAAAAAACAAACACCAGTTCAGCAAAGGTTCCCACCTGCTATTAATAGCTGCAAAACTAAAATAAGCTTCGCTGAAACAGCAGTTCTGAGTAGCCCAAATAGCTTCAGTGTTAAAAGGACACGAACCACCTTGGAGTCCTTGTCAACCATTTCCCTTATGAACTGAGAAAGTAACTACTAAATTAGGAATTTGTACCTCGAAGTAGCTGCTCTTGCTTGACAACAAGCCCCTGGTACTTTTTAAAGGTCTTTTCATATTCTTTTTTCAGGGTCTGATTATCAGGATCTTCATCAAGTGAATATTGGGAGTTAAGAATATTCTCAACACATCAGGAAAAAAAAAGGAACAGAAACTCTTTAGTCATGAGTACAAGCAGTCTGATGCAATTCAAAGCTAGGATCTGGCAACTTCTATAAGTAAAGCAATCAGATTGGTATGAGGCAATTTGCTGTCTCATCCCTATGAACAGTGAGCTCATCCCATCAGTGTGCATCTTTATGTACACTATCCAGTCTTAAATAGAAGTAATACTTGGCCTGGAGAACTTTAGGGGAGGAACCCAAAGAGGGGACCCCAAAATACTCCAATGGAGACTGAGTGTGCTTAGTGAAAGTTTTTTTAAGGGAAGGTGGTTGACTGGCTGGAGCTCTGAACAGGAGCACTAAATGCTACAATATTGTGTTGCAGTCCCACTTGTCTACTATAGATAACAAAGCTAAGGTGAAGGCTAAGATAAAATTACAGAAAGGATATCAGCTTTCTTCTTCTTTGTGAGTTCTTCCTGCCACAGCTCATGCCTCTTCAATTCATGATCAATGATGTTCATGCAGAGAGCCCCAATCTTGTAGTGTGTGATAAGTCCATGAAACTGAGAAAAACTACGTTATGAAAAATACCAATTAAAAAAAAATCAGATCAGGGTGATCAGGGTAAAACAAAACTTCTACTGCCAGTCTAACACACACAAAAACAGATCAGTGATGTTGCAACGACAGAGAGGTTCTACTCTGTGCTTCAGCGTCCTCATTTAAAAATATATTCATTAAATTTTCAGAATACATTCATATACATTATAGATTATGTGACATACCTAGAGAAGCAGAAGAAAATATAAATGATATTAGTAGCAAGTTCTACACTTTGTTTCCAGTCCTCTCGTAGAACTCTGGCCAAAGCACCCAGTGCAGTTTCTAAAGAAGGGGAGAATATGATCAGATTGCGGATTACATTGCATCAGGAAGCAAACATTCTTGCCCCCATAAGACCATCTGAAACACGCACTTAGCCACATAATATATGCTGCCATGTTACTTTAGATTAGCACCCCTCTAGAACTTGCTTTACAATATGCTATCTAGGCACACAAAAACGGCAAGCGAGTTTGCGTTAGGTGCAGAGAGCAGGAATGGGAACCAACCTCTAGGTTAGATTACTGCAATGTGTTATACAAAGGGCTGCCTCTGAAGACAGCTCAGAAACTTCAGTGAGTGCAGAATTCAGCAGCCAGATTGCTCAACTGGGCAAGGTGGTTTGAGCATATTACACCGATCCTGGCCTGACTGCACTGGCTACCAATTAGTTTCTGGGCCCAATTCAAACTGCTGGTTTTGAAAGCCTGAAATGGCTCAGGACCTCAAGGACCGCCTCTCTCCATATGAACCTAGCTGCAACCTCAGATCATCCTCTGAGGCGCTTCAGAGGTCTGGAGGGTGGCAACACAAGAACGAGCCTTTTCCACGATGGCTCGCCATTTGTGGAATGCTCTCCCCAGGGAGGTTTGCATATGGCACTTTCATTATACACCTTTAGGTACCAGGTGAAAACATTCCTCTTTAACCATGCCTTTGGCTGACCCACATCCAATGCCCTTTTAAATGTGTTGTGGAAGGGGGCATTACTGGGTTGTCTTTTTTCTTGTGTATTATGTATTTGTTCTTGGTTCTTATGTATTTTGTCTAATTTTATGTTGTGAACTGCCCTGAGATCTACAGGTACAGGGCAGTGTACAAATAAATAAATATTTTTTAAAAAAATTAAAAAGGAAAAAAGATGAAAAACAGCAAGGAGCAAAGATGGAGAGGTATAACAACTAGGAGCCAGAAAGCAAAGCAAAAGAAGCCAACACCAGAACAAGACAGTCAGTGTCTAAAGAGCTTCCACTTCAGCTTCTCACTGCTAGAAGTTAGAATTCTGTGTCTCAAGGGAACATAGTTTTGCAAACCAGTGGCTGAAATATTCCTGGTTCAAGCAACTGAGGCAGAGTGATGCATGTGCATATTAAAAAATAAGTAATTAAGCTAAGCCTAACTGTCAGGTCTGCGTTAGGGTTGCTCACGAGTAATCAGGCATGAGTCTCAACTGTCTTTTAACAGTTTAATGGTGCAGACTATTTACAGTGCAGAGAACGTGAAAACATGACCGTCCTAGTCACTCACAGAATCCGGGAGCGCCTGTTTCCGACAGTGACCCCAAAATAAGAATTTCGGCACCCCAAAGCACCGCCTCCCCGCTCTCCTTTTGACCCCTCTGCACAACTGGGGCGATGGAAGTGGCGTGCTCCCCTCAGAGCGAAACTCATGAGGCATGCTGGGGCTCTCAGCAGCATCTCCAAGCCCTTGTCTCGCCTGGCTGTTTCTAGCCTGCCCCTCCCCGCTGGAGGAGGTGCTGCTTTTCCCGCTTGAGGAGGTCTCACTACTGAGGGGGTGTCGGGGCTCTCGGTACATCAACAAGACCTCCCGCCCTGCCGAGGGCAGTTCCCTGACACTAACAAACATGCATAAAGACTCCTAAGTCTAACTAGGGCGGAGAGGGTGAAATGGCTGCTGATTGATACTGATGACTCTGTGACTTATATGGTGGCTGTCTATGCCTTAGCAGCTAGGAACAGTGCTTTTTTTCTTTAAAAAATTTTTAAGGGTGCTCTCATTTTCCTACTCATATTGAAATACTGCCCCTCAGAGAGGCCAAACTTAGATTCACAAAATGTTTAGGGGTATGAGTACCCATGCATTCCCCCAGAAAAAAGCACTGGCTAGGAAGATTAGGAAGAAAGAACTGGATGGGCTAGCGGTCAATTGCAAAGGGGACTCCGAGATCTAATTTGCACATTTTTTTTTTGAGAATTACTTTTTATTCTGTGTAATAAGAAGTTTTGGTGGATATGATCATGGTTTTACTGCATATGTAGTGACTGCTATTCTTGTTTTTGTTTCCCTTGTTTGGATGATGCCATGGCCTTCAGCTAGCACTTACCTGACAATCTGAAAAGCTTGTCTGAAAATCTGACTACTAAGCTTGCTCCATTTACTGAGGCAAAATTCCCAGCACAAGCTGAACGTTAGAAATAAGCCTAAAATTACCATTAAGCAGAAGTTCTTCCAGATTATCAGGATTTCTGGCCAGCTGCAGAATGAGTGCAGAACCACGCACTTTATCAGGAATATCTTCATAAAGTAGTTCAATGTATTCATCCATGTCATTGATATTGGCTACTTCATCAATCTGAAAATATCAAGCAGAGAAAAAGAAAAATACTGCAGACACGCCAGGAAACAAATTCCTTATTTTTCATATAAGTAGCCCCACTGCATTTAAAGGATAATTCGTATAAGTAGCTAGTGAGGAATGAAATCTTGTATAAACAGGTTTGAAATGAGACACTGAGAGATAAGTATGAATGAAAACTTCTGGGGTGGGGAAGATAGCCATTATGAACATGAATATGCTACCCAAATTAATCATTTTATTTTGTAAAGTGTCAGTTTCAGTATCAAATAAACACCATAGTTAAGGAGCATAAAATTATATCAAACTTTTATTATTATTATTATTATTATTATTATTATTATTATTATTATTTAAAAAAACAACCAAGAGCAATATAGAATTGTAGAATCGAAAGGTACCCGGAGGGTTATCAAGTCCAACCCACTGCAATGCAGGAATTTCAACTAAAGTATCCATGACAAATGGCCATCCAACCTCAGCTTAAAACCCCTTCAAGGAAGGAAATCACCATTTTACAATTTTACAAAATGATTATGAAGTACATTTAATATCATGTACTACTGTATCTTTCAGTAATTTTTTTATTCATCTAGAATAGATGAATTAATTCCAAACAAGTCAATGAGGAGATGACAGAAAAGTTTAACTATACAGTATTTAAAATCCTCTAACTTTAACAATGCCTACCTCCATCCCTTCAAAAGGTGGTGGATCTTTTGGCTTATTGGATTTTTCCTTCTTTTCTATGGAAAGAAAACAGAGTCATAGCAATAAAGGCTCCTTTAACATTCTCGCTTTATTTTAAACCGTCTCTTTATGTTCAGCTCAAAAAAGGATCTGGAGGAGAACTGAAAAGTGCTGAGTCAGTCGCACTCATACATGCCAAAGGCCTATGCATGCTTGGGGAAGTTCCACTGAAATCCAGAGTTTACTTATTTCTAGGTAGACGTATTTTGAGGTCAGGGTATCAGTCTAGTCCAGGCATAGGCAACCTTCAGCTCTCCAGATGTTTTGGCCTACAACTCCCATGATCCCTAGCTAACAGGACCAGTGGTCAGGGATGATGGGAATTGTAGTCCGAAACATCTGGAGAGCCGAAGGTTGCCTATGCCTGGTCTAGTCCATTATCACAGATTACCACTTAGGTTACATACAAAAGAAGAGCACACAAACCGCTTCTCTGGGCACACCTAAGAGGACACTATCCCTCCTAGCAGCAGCTCATTGCAACCTAAAGAATGACATTCCACAAGAGCAGCTGCCATTACAAAGGCAAAACCACTAGAACGCCTATATTATGGAAAACCAATTTGTCAGGGAACTGTCCTACACAGGGGAGTTGAGGGAGGCTCGGGATGCTACAGAGAGCCCCGACAACTCCTGAGAAGCAGCACTTCGTCTTCCAGTGGGGGCAGCAGTGAGACCTCAAGTGGAGAAGGGGAGGTTGTTCAGGGAACGGGCAGCCATGGCTCTGGGGACGTGCGAGAGCCCTTGTGCCCTGCGGGCGCAGAGGGAGGCATGCCACTTCCGTCCCCCCAGTTGTGCAGAGTGGTGCCATGTAGGGCAAGGAGGAGGAGGTTCTGCATCCCGTGTCTTTTTTGCTGGGGGGGGGGGACAGGAAGGGGGCACTCCCAGATTCTGCTGATGGATGAGACAGACGTGTATTTGTTAGCTATGCACTGTAAATAGTTTGCACAATAAAACTACGAAAAGAAGCAATGGAATCGGCTGGTTACTCATGAGCAACTAACTGGGAACCTTACACAATTGAAATGAATGAATGATGAAGCCCCTTGGGGCAAAACAGGGGAATATCCAGGAATCCTTGAGTTGTCTGCCTGTGCCAGCATCTACCAGTGCCAGTTTCTTATGTCTACCAACCTTATCATCATCATTAGACACTTAGAAGACTATTCCATGGTACTCTCTGTTAGACAGAAATATACAAGAGAAGATGAAGAAATGAATATACTACGGGACTGACAAAATAGGAATTGCATTTTGTACATACTGGACTTGGTTGTTAACTGAATAAGCTACATTTTAATATGTTATGTCCCGATGTTGATTTTGACATTATGAGAAACTGTATTTAATTTTGAGTAGTAAAGGTTAAGGGACCCCTGACCATTAGGTCCAGCCACGGACGACTCTGGGGTTGCAGCGCTTATCTTGCTTTATTGGCCGAGGGAGGCAGCATACAGCTTCCGGGTCATGTGGCCAGCATGACTAAGCCGCTTCTGGCGAACCAGAGCAGCGCATGGAAACGCCGTTTACCTTCCCGCCGGAGCAGTACCTATTTATCTACTTGCACTTTGACGTGCTTTCAAACTGCTAGGTTGGCAGGAGCAGGGACCGAGCAACGGGAGCTCACCCCATTGGGGGATTCGAACCACCGACCTTCTGATCGTCAAGCCCTAGGCTCTGTGGTTTAACCCACAGCGCCACCCGCATCTTTTAATTTTGAGAAATAGTTTCTAGTAAATAACTTTACAATTGTTATTATTTGCCATTAGAAAGGCAGCATGGATGTAGCCAGGATTTTTGTTAGTGGGAGCCATTGCTGAGCTTGGGAATCATGGATAAAGTACTCTGTAAATAGGAAATTGCAGGGGGCAGGGGGCTACCATTGAATGCAACCTTTTAAGATCCCAACCTTAAGGACTTTCCTTGTACCTTCCCTCTCCACCCCACCCCACCCAAAAAAAAAAAACACTCATCAGAGCTGATAACATCATGTGGCATCTTTCTTTATCTCAATAAATACACATTTGGAAAAGAACTTTCAACAACAAAAATGCCAGCGATATTGCTTGATTAATGAAAATTGTATTCATATTTTAGTGGTCTTATACTTGGCTGGTTATGTTTTGCCCATAAAGTTGTTTATCTGGTGGAAAGAGAGGCTGCCTTCACCATTGCTCTTCTCCCCTCAATAAAAAGATAAAAGTGAGAGGTGCCTAAACCACAGATTGCTTCAAAGTCTGCATTTAATCTTGTTTTGCCCACCTTTTGCTGATGAGGTATCTCTGCGGTTCTGCAGGTAGTACAGCAACTGTTCCACCTCTGCTAGTTTGGAGGGGTGAATAAGCTTGCATTCCTCCACCACCTTCCGAGCCAGGGAAGAAATGTCTGTGTTTGCATTAAGACTCTTCAGTCGGATGCTGCAAAATATAATCCAAGATTTTTCACTCTTAGCTGATGCAGATCTCATATACAGGTGACTCCCCACTTAAGCAGGTGTTACATTCTGTGGTGAGCCCACTGTAGTACATAGTTTCCCACCCCACAGCTGTTGAATGGGCAGCACAGCAGCAGTGAGAGCTCCCACATGCCATTTTGGAGCTCTCAGGGTCTTTTTTCTGGACTTTCGGCTCATTGACGTCCTCTTCGGGCTCTGGGGTGGGTCTCTTAGCGAGCCACAAGGACTTTCCAGCCACCCGCCCCCCATTTCAAATTAGAATGTTACAATGGATGCTTTTTTGTTTTTTCCTGAAATATTTGGCTATTGAAAATCTTTTTGACACAATTATTATTATTATTTAATTTGTCTACCGCCCTTCTTGCGAAGATCACAGGGTGGTTCACAACATTAAAATGCAAAATGAGAACAAAAAATATATAATAAAGGTGAACAAAAGCCAAACCAAACCAGTAACGCTCCTCCCAATTTTTTATATAGTATGTAGGGTTGATATAGTTTACTATACGCTCAATCAAGTCTCAACTGATTTAGGTTATTGAAAATTTCCTGATTTAAACTTTTCGAAACTTGAAAAATGAAAAAGCTGGATATCAAAGGTATTTTAACAAGAACTTCTGAATACTATAAACTTACATTTTTTGACACTCCTTTCGCTCTCCTAGCATAGGATCTCCCATCTCCCCAAGGATGGTAGCTTCCACTTCATAGTGAACAATAAGTGCCTTTTCTGATGGATGTACATCAATATTTCCCCCTTTTACCTTCCTGTTAATTAAGAAAAATTACATGTAGCAGTTATGCTGGGTGATAAGAAAACTTATATTTGATACAGTGAGAAAAACTTATATTTGACCCTCTTGACATCCAAAGGTCCTACCGCTCTCCTTAGCCGGTCTCCTGCTACTAATGTATTTCTTTAAAGACTGGTTTGGTGTTGGTCTTTTATGTTTTAAGCAATATGCTCCTAAAGTCCTTTTTTTTTCTTTTTAGCATCCCTAATTGACTTGCTTGCATTTCTTTGGCCAAAATATATGTTCCTTTTTGTTCTCTTCATTTGGATAAGACTTCAAATTTTCTGAAGGAAGCCTTCTTGCCTGTAATAGCTTCCTTCATCCACAAAGACATCCTCTTGGCCCTGGTGGTACAGTTCTTGATCTGTGGTATACCTTCTAGGTGAGTTTATTGTTGTTTTAAACAGTGCCTAAATATTTTGGAGATATTTGATCTGCTTGGCTTTGTCTCTCAGTACAAAGCCTTACTTTCATTTTTTGCTCCTGAAATGTGGGATACAACTAACTACTATTAAAACAATTTCTAATGAAAAAGCAATAAGGAATGACATAGCCAATGACCACTTCCCATCACCAAAACAAGCAGATACAATTCTCCCCACCCTTTTCAGGTGAAAAGAATTATTTGCTACCTACAGAGAACTTTTAGTGCAAAATGTACTTTAGACTGTTTGTTTATCCTTGGAATAGTCAGCTGAGGCAGTTACTACTGTTCCCATTTTGACAAATGGAGAGATAGCAAAATGCAGCTGCTTCTAGTAAAGCAGTATCTACCAGTTCCAGGCCATATTTGCATCATGCATAATCCATGAGTTTCATTGACGTTCTCCACAATGTGTCATCTACCCCAACACATTTCAGTTACTACAACAGGCAGAAAAAGCACTGTGGTCCACCAAAACCCTCAACAATTTTCATGAGGGGTTGTTGTTTGGGAACCACTGATACAGGAGATGCTATTTCAAGCAGCTGTCTCGGAGTATACATGGATGACACTTCAGATAGTAATCAGCACCTATTATTTGTCACAGTAACGGATGAAGAAATAAAGCTGAGCACACTACTTGGCCTTCCATCTACCAACAAGCCACAAGATCATAAAAATATAAAAAGTATGACTGATGCAAAACCCAACAGTGATCAGAAAGAAGTCTCACAAACAGGGAATGAAGGTCACAGCCCTCCTGTTGCTTGTTCCCCAGGAACTAACATTCAGAGACATGAATGTTAGCAGCCACTGAAAAGTGCCCTCACATTTAAAGTTTATTCTACTAAGTATCATGCCTTAGAAAGATGCCCTTGCACTGTCTGCTTTCTTCTTATAAGATATAAGATTTCTTTATTGTCATTCGAAAGCACTTCTGACTGTGGCATTGTCAAGCTCTCTCGCCTATCGCTCAGTGGACAGTGTTCGAAATGAGCAAGGCGCCAGGCGCATTTTACACTTAGCTTTCGACCACTTGCGACCAAGTGAAGATGTCCGAGTCAACTCCCGCCTGAAAACCTATGTCCCCACTGTGGAAGGATGTGTGGATCCAGAATTGGCCTCCACAGTCACTTACAAACTCATTGTTAAGGCCGTGTTCATGGAAGATAATCTTACTCAGCTACGAGGGATCGCCAAAGAAGAAGTTGGCTAAGGATGATGGGAGTTGTGTTCCATCCAACACCGGAGGGGGGGGGACCCGATTCGGAGCAAGTTGAGCCAATGGTCTGACTCAACCTGAGGCAGCTTCCTCCATCCCACTTGGTTCTCTCCCCCACCTCAAGGACCCTCACTTTCTCCCCCAACCCACCCTCACCTCCTCCCCCCTCCCACCCCACCCCACCCCAAGGACCCTCACCTTCTCCCCAAACCCACCACCAACTTCTCCCCCCACCCCAAGGACCCTCACTTTCTCCCCCAACCCACCCTCACCTCCTCCTCCCTCCCACCCCACCCCACCCCAAGGACCCTCACCTTCTCCCCAAACCCACCACCAACTTCTCCCCCCACCCCCCGCGGCTTTTTCTCCACCTCCCACCACCTCCCGACCCACAGCACCCCGACCCCAAACCTCTCCGCGAACCCCTCATCGGCGCCAACCCCCCCCCCCCATGTGTTGACATCTGAGAGGGGGTGAGGGGAGAAAAGGGGAGGATGCTCGGCCGTGGGGCCTTTCGCCGCCGCTCCCTAAACACCAGGCCGTGAGGCGCTCTACCTCTTGAGGTACCGGGCGTCCTCCCCCTGCATGGCGGCGGCGGCGGCGGTGCTGAAGCGCGAGGGGGCCTGCGAGGGGCGCCCGTCGCCGGTGGACATCGGGGGGGGGGCCAGAGGGGGCGGGGAAGGCGCCGTTGCCAGGGAGACGGAGAGAGCGAGGGATGGAGAGGCGGCAGGCGGAGGCGGAGGGCAGCGAGGCGCAGGCGCAGTCGGCGGCCTTCGAACTGCGCAGGCGCGCGTGGCGTCACGAAGGGGCGGAGCGAAGGGCTCTGTCAGTTTTGGAATATGTTCCTTTCTGTCTCTCTGTGAGGGAGGGAGTTTTAATTCAGTTAATGCTTCGTTGTTGCCTTTTTTTTTAAATGCTGGGGTTTCTATTCCTCTGTGTTTTAAACTTTTCTTGTTTCAGTCTGTAAGCCGCCCTGAGTCCCTGTCGTGGGGGCGGGGGGGGAGGCAGGGTATCAATCAATAATACTAATATCTATTATTTGATTATTGATGTAAATCCCCAAAATGTACTTTCTATAATTAAGTTTTTTACCTCTCTCTTCAGTACATTTTATTTTATTGCTATGGCTGGTGGCTGATGCAAATAAAGATTTGTCTGATTCTAATAATAATAATAATGCTAAAACAAAATCGAAAATTCTTTCCAGTAGCACCTTAGAGACCAACTGAGTTTGTTCTTGGTATGAGCTTTTGTGTGCATGCACACTTCTTCAGATACACTGAAACAGAAGTCACCAGATCCTAATAATGCTATTTTTTTTAATGATGGGGTTTCTATTCCTCTGTGTTTTTAACTGTTCTTGTTATTAATCTGCAAGCCGGTCTGCGTTCCTGTCGTGGGGAGGTGGGGAAGAAGGCAGGGTATAAATAAATATATAATAATAATAATAATAATAATAATAATAGAGGAGATTTTCTGGGAGGACGTCAATGAGCCGAAAGTCCAGCTCTTGCTGTCAGAAAGTTCTTCCTGATGTTTAGTCGGAATCACCCTTCTTGCAATTTGAAGCTATTGGTTCGGCTCCTCTCCTTTGGAGAAGGAGAAAACAAGATTGCTCCATGTGACAAGCCTTTGAGATATTTGCAAATCCCTATCATAGCTTTCAGTCTAATCTTTAATTTGGGATTGGGATTGGGATGTACTGTACAGCTCTGATGCTTAGCAGACAGAGGAGTAAAGGATTACTGGAGGGATTTTGCTAAGTAAACCTAATGGTGGTGTCCTTCTAGTGAGCAATCCCACTGCCAATTCTAATGAAATATTTCCATTTACAGACTGGGAAATTGAAACAGCAGTCCTAAACATGCCAGTAACGGTCCATATGAGTTCGTATATGCAAAAAGCAAGCAACATAGAAACAAGTTTTCATTATGTGGAATATTCTGGGAATGGCTCCCTAGATATTAAGCTGATCTCCATGAAGATGGGTGGGCCATTAAAAAAAATCCATTATCTCACTGCTAGTCAATGGAGTATTATAGATACTTGAATGACAGGAATGATTTTTTAAATGGGACCTCTTTGTGTGAAGTTATAAAATGCATAGCGTTAGAATTCAACTCAGAATTTATCTGCACTGCAGGTGATGGGAGAGTGTCCAAGTTTGTTTAATACAAGATAAGACCTTAACCTTACTTTGTGTCTGTAGTGTTTGTTTAATTTACTTGTAACTGATAGTCTTTGATTTAATACAGAAGTCAACCTACAAATGGTTGTTGGTAAAAATGAATATAAAAGGGATCTCTGCCCATAAAATGGAATTATTGCAGTCCTACCTAGTTACGATGCTGAAAAATGGGTCCAAGGCTTCCTGCTGTCCAGGTACCTCGCCCATCATGATGGTCTACGATGTTCTTTTAGCATTTGCCTGAATTGATACTTTAAAGGCAGCTTTGGTGAAAAGGGCATTGGTGTTGCTGAGACCCAGCATCTTAGTGACTGGTGAACTGTGACATCACTATAACTCCAGATTTACTTGCTGGTAAGAAAAGGAAAGTCACAGTGGTCATTAACTTGTGCTCTTTGTCTTTCTGGGGTTTTGTTTTTCATGCATCTCTAAACATATTTTGTCCTAAAAATAACATTTATTTATTTTTACAAATTTTGGTCCTTTTTTGAGCCAAATTTGTAAGATTTAGATACATTTTAATCCAAATGATTATAATGTTCTGATTCAACTAAATGGAGTCCATTTGCTTAAAAATGTTCACCAGGTGAAATTCTCCTCCTTCCCTATACGTGGGGTGTATTTTTAAGGGAACATTTTAATTACAGTGGGCCAGATTTAACTAAGTTGTGCTTATGGAAGCCAGCACAAGAAGTCTTGCTAGTGCAGTGGGACTTTCCCCCTTATCCTCCCCCTGTGCCTTTTCCAAATTTGTTCAGGAGGCTCAAGAGAACTCTCAGAACAGCACATTGCAGGAAGAGAGGGGTGAAATGTTTGCAATGACAGAACCATCTCATTAGTGTGATGCTGAATGCCGCCCAAAATATTTGGGCTAGGGACAAAGGTGAGAGCTGTTTCCTAGTTCTGCTGGATCTCTCAGCGGCCTTTGACACCATCGACCATAACATCCTTCTGGACCGGCTAGAGGGGTTGGGAGCTGGGGCACTGTTATACAGTGGTTCCGCTCCTTCCTCCTGGGCCGTGTTCAGAAAGTGGTGGTGGGGGATGAGTGTTCAGACCCCTGGGCTCTCACTTGTGGGGTGCCTCAGGGTTCTGTCCTCTCCCCCATGCTTTTTAATATCTATATGAAGCCACTGGGAGAGATCATCAGGGGGTTTGGGCTGGGTGTTCATCAGTATGCAGATGATACCCAGCTCTACCTCTCTTTCAAATCAGAACCAGTGAAGGCGGTGAAGGTCCTGTGTGAGTGCCTGGAGGCGGTTGGAGGATGGATGGCGGCTAACAGATTGAGGTTGAATCCTGACAAGACAGAAGTACTGTTTTTGGGGGACAGGAGGAGGGCAGGTGTGGAGGACTCCCTGGTCCTGAATGGGGTAACTGTGCCCCTGAAGGACCAGGTGCGCAGCCTGGGAGTCATTTTGGACTCACAGCTGTCCATGGAGCGCAGGTTAATTCTGTGTCCAGGGCAGCTGTCTACCAGCTCCATCTGGTACGCAGGCTGAGACCCTACCTGCCCGCGGACTGTCTCACCAGAGTGGTGCATGCTCTGGTTATCTCCCGCTTGGACTACTGCAATGCGCTCTATGTGGGGCTACCTTTGAAGGTGACCCGGAAACTGCAATTAATCCAGAATGCGGCAGCTAGACTGGTGACTGGGAGTGGCCGCCGGGACCACATAACACCGGTCCTGAGAGATCTACATTGGCTCCCAGTACGTTTCCGAGCACAATTCAAAGTGTTGGTGCTGACCTTTAAAGCCCTAAACGGCCTCGGTCCTGTATACCTGAAGGAGCGTCTCCACCCCCATCATTCAGCCCGGACACTGAGATCCAGCGCCGAGGGCCTTCTGTCGGTTCCCTCACTGCGAGAAGCAAAACTACAGGGAACCAGGCAGAGGGCCTTCTCGGTAGTGGCGCCCGCCCTGTGGAACGCCCTCCCATCACAGGTCAAGGAAATAAACAACTACCTGACATTCAGAAAATACCTGAAGGCAGCCCTTTTTAGGGAAGTTTTTAATGTGTGATATTTTTGTATTTGATTTCTGTTGGAAGCCGCCCAGAGTGGCTGGGGAAATCCAGCCAGATGGGCGGGGTACAAATAATAAATATATTATTATTATTATTATTATTATTATTTATATCAGCATACATCCTATGTCATTTAAGTTGTACGGCATCTTTTGATAGTTCTAATCATGCTCAAGGTGGATTACAACATGAAAAAATACATAATTACAAACACAATAAAAGATGTCATAAACAATAAAATGTCAAAAAGTACACAGCAAAATTTAAGAATTTCCACATAAATCATAATAAGTTCTCAAATAAAGATACAAAAAAAATCAACAGTAGCAACAAGCTCCCCCCTCCCAAAAACAAACATTCATTCATTCAGGGGAAAATAGTAAGGAAATATAAAGATATAGGAGAATAACAAGGAAAGTAATAACACAACTAGGAAAGAGAATTTGGAATATTGAGTAAATGAAATCATGCACGGACGAGGGGGAGGGGGGTGGGACAAGGGGAAAAATATATTTTTATGTAAAGGGTTTTTCATGTTTATTGATGAATTTTTCTTTTGTAAGTTGAAATTGAAATTGATCAAATAAAGATTATTTTTAAATTTTTAAAAAAACAAAACACATTCACTCATTCGTTCATTTACCGGCCATCTTTATCTTCCAAGAACTTCCTCTTTGTTTCATTCTTGCAACAAGCGTTTTAGGTAGGTTAGGCTAAGAGATGCCGACTGGCCCTAAGTTGGAATTCATGGCTAAGTTGGAATTCAAATCCTGGTCTCCCAGGCCATAGTCCAACACTCTAACCATCGTACCCTAGCCCAAGATTCTGGTCAGCCTCAGTTTTTATATCTGTAGTCATTCAGGGCTCCACCCTCCTACGTTGGGTGGGGTTGGGAAAGGCCTGCAAAGAAATGATTCAAAATAAAACATTATAATTATGGAAACTTTCTCAAGGAAAAGCAGCATAACCTTAGAAGCAGGGGTTATCAATGAGCTATCCATTGTAACTAGAACACTTTTAATGTTTACCTTAAAAGCTCTGGCACTTGAGATTGTCTTCATACAAATTTACTAATATGTATTTTACTAATCCAGGGGAAATACTGTCCTGTGAGTCCCCAAGGATTAATATCTAGGTGTTGGATATTTGATAAACTTAACATGGTGCTTTCTTAGTGAGATACAGCCCTCCTGGGACAGCTTTGTACAACCCAACCCATTAAAAATACAATGTATGCTTCCCTTGTCAGGTCACTTCAAGCGTTTTTCTTAAATTCACATTTGTTACTTGATCAGACTCCTTATCCCCAATCACTGGAGCAAATCTTTAGTCTTTTCGTGTCACAATGATTTCACAGTTACTGGGGACGACTTGATACAAATGTTATTTTAACTACTAGCCCTGAGTTAAACAGAGCTGAAGTCATGTCAATGCAAGGAAAGGACAGACAGAAATATTTTTAATTATGTTACGTATTATTGTGGTTTTATACTCTAAACTGCTCTGTGATCCTCAAATGAAAAGCAGTTTAGATTAATAATAATAATAATAGTAATAATAATAATAATAATAATAAATGCTGGTGATTATACAGTAATAGTAAACTACTAAAAATAAAAGCAGATAAAATGGTTTGTAATATGTTTTTAAGGTCAGTGAATAATTACAAATGACCACTTACCAACTGATAACAAACCAAGCTCTAAAGTTAGCCATATCAAAAGCTGTTCATTTGTAGTGTTCTACTAGATTCCATCAAGTTTTGTGGATTTATTTAAAACCACCACCCGGATCTCCAAATAAATGTCTGATAGAAAACATATGAGTAGTAAACTTATCCTCACACTTGACAGAACATTAAAAAAAAACCACTGTCTTCCAACACAAATTATCTATTGGTATATACAGTTTGTTGACTTTTCTTTTAAAAACACACACAGGCATCCAAAACAACTCAAGGCCAAATTCTCAGATTATAAAACTGTATGCACAATTTGTGACCCACCAAGTTAAATATCCTTCGGTTAGCTGTATTGCTTGGCCTGCCAGGAGCACAATAAATGTCTTGCTTTTGATCTCTGTCTAGGAGTGCACAAGCTGGGAATAATAATAATAATAATAATAATAATAATAATAATAATAATAATAATTTATTATTTGTACCCCGCCCATCTGGCTGGGTCTCCCCAGCCACTCTGGGCGGCTTCCAACAAATATTAAAATACATTAAAATATCACAGATTAAAAACTTCCCTAAACAGGGCTGCCTTCAGGTATTTTCTGAATGTCAGGTAGTTGTTTATCTCTTGACCTCTGATGGGAGGGCGTTCCACAGGGCAGGTGCCACTACCGAGAAGGCCCTCTGCCTGGTTCCCTGTAGCTTTGCTTCTCGCAGTGAGGGAACTGCCAGAAGGCCCTCGGCTGGACCTCAGTGTCCGGGCTGAATGATGGGGGTGGAGATGCTCCTTCAGGTATACAGGACCGAGGCCGTTTAGGGCTTTAAAGGTCAGCACCAACACTTTGAATTGTGCTCGGAAACGTACTGGGAGCCAATGTAGATCTCTCCAGGACCGGTGTTATGTGGTCCCGGTGGCCGCTCCCAGTCACCAGTCTAGCTGCCGCATTCTGGATTAATTGCAGTTTCCGAGGTGTCAATCCCTTTGCAGGCCATGGCGCATGCCTGGTGGACTGCATTTGGCTTTGTCCGTCACAGGCTGCGCAGTCACAGATTGAATATGGCAGCTGAACTGGAATGGTTCTCGAGAGAGCTCTTATACGGGGCATTGCTTTGTGTGAAAGGATCACCTACACAGCTCTGATAGAACCTAAGGCTCTGTGCTCCAGGTCCCATATCTGCAATCCTACCTTGAAACCCTGGGACTGAAGAAACGAGGCCTTTCTTCTGGTATTTCTGTATATAATTGATTTAGCAGCAAACGTGAAATGGCATAGCTGAAGGGCCTCCGTGGAACACATCTGGCGAGCCTTTCTGAGGAGGGAGTTCTGTGATGCCAGCTCCTACAAGGTCATAGAATAAAAAATAAAAAATTCCTTCCAGTAGCACCTTAGAGACCAACTAAGTTTGTTCTTGGTATGAGCTTTCGTGTGCATGCACACTTCTTCAGATACACTGATGCACACGAAAGCTCATACCAAGAACAAACTTAGTTGGTCTCTAAGGTGCTACTGGAAGGAATTTTTTATTTTTTATTTTGTTTTGACTATGGCAGACCAACACGCCTACCTGCCTGTAGCAAGGTCATAGAATGTGAGCCTAATAAAAAGGAAGCTTTCAATGCTGGGAATGAGCAAGGAGAAAAGTCTCTTGATAAAAGAGGGGAGGGGGGGGGGAAGGATTCAGGGGAAGAAAGCAGATCGCAAGGCACCAGAAAGTAAAGGAAGAGTGAACACAAGTATCAGGATTGACAGTCTGAAATAACTATACACAAAAAGCAGCTTAATAATAATAATAATAATAATAATAATAATAATAATAATAATGTGGCATACCATA
The DNA here is from genome assembly GCA_900245905.1 of Lacerta viridis. Taxonomy (NCBI): domain Eukaryota; kingdom Metazoa; phylum Chordata; class Lepidosauria; order Squamata; family Lacertidae; genus Lacerta; species Lacerta viridis. The sequence goes on along the minus strand of OFHU01004114.1, from coordinate 181,533 downwards.
TAATTTGGCATGATGGTTTGCAGCTGGGTTATTTTGTTGTGTGTCCATTAAGCGTGTTCTCCTTCATGGAGAGCACGTGTTGTGGTGGGGGCCTGCAAACCACCCCTCCAAAGTTGGGTGGATCGTACAGATGGCCTCGGCTATGATTGGGTCCTTGGTATTGTTGGGGTGAAACTCATGTTGCTATGTGTTGACGGACAGCCCGAGGGTTTAAAAGGTTTGGCATGCCCTGTATTATTTCTTTTTGCCGTGCGCAACGGATCACCCTCCCTCCCCCCCTTGTTTATTAGGCCTCTGCGTTGACCTTGCTATGCCTGTCATGCGGCAGGGGCCTGGTAGGAATTTTTCCAGTTGGCTGATTGGCTGGTGCCTTCTGGTTTTCGCCTACTGCGTAGCAATTAGTCACAACTTGTAAGGTTGGCGGTTAGGCATTGGTTTTCGTGTTCGTCGCTGGAGGGGTAAAGATTGGCTGTGTCTGCCCCTCCAATGCTGCTGCTGCGTGGGGAATTCCGTTAAAGGAATCCAGGGGCTCGCCATGCTTTTGTCCGTATCCCCCGGTCGGGGGCCAGGGCCACGCAAGAGCTCCTGGGAGCATTTGGGGAGAGTCGTTGGGTCTGACCCCCGGCTCCTATTCTCTCCCCAAAGTGTTTTCCCTTTACTGACGGTCGTCAGTTCTGTCCCCAGTGGGACAGATAGTCTAAACCAATGCCTATGCAACCACTCACATATTATGTATTTTAATAAAGTTGTGGCCAAAATTATGCCAAAAAACAAAACCAAAATTAATGTCTGTGGTGTGAGTCATTTCTCAGAGGGTGGTTGGGGACCTCGACACGCAATTGAACTTACGACTTAATTGGTTACTTAAGTCCACCACCAGTTATGGCCACACCTCTGCTAAGTGGCTCCTAAGTACTCACTCACCACCCCATGTGGCCAAAATGTGGCCCACTCCTAGTTTAAGTGTAAACCCCCCCCCAAAAAAACCAGTTTGCAGTGTTTTGAAAAATACAGACACATCCCAAATACCCTAAAACAATAAACAGAACTTAATTGCTAAATGCCCCATCCTGTGTCTCGCTGCAGGCATCACACAGGCACCAGGGGAGGGGGCAAGTTTTGATGCCATGATTTTACTTTGTGCTTCATAGGGTAACATAAATGCAAAAGGGTGTGTGTGTGTGTGGAAGAGGTGGCATGTCAACAACTGTGTCCGCACAACATGACAAAACGATGTGACGTTGCCAGCATTTTCACAATGTAGCAGTGCAACAGGCAGTTATGCCCATACAGATATTTAGGATGTGGCTGTTGTTGTTGTTGTTGTTGTTCAGTCGTGTCCGACTCTTCGTGACCCCATGGACCAGAGCACGCCAGGCACGCCTATCTTTCACTGCCTCCCGCAGTTTGGCCAAACTCATGCTAGTCGCTTCGAGAAATGTGGCTAGCATATGCTTATTCATGGCCACTAAATGCCCGCTTGCATTTAAAAAAAAAAAAAAAAAAAAACAGGTCTTGCATCAGCTCAGAATGAATGAAAGTGCAAATTCAGATTTGGTGAACCTCCAGGGGAAAGTTTCAGAAGAAGAAGAAGAGTTTGGATTTGATATCCCGCTTTTCACTACCTGAAGGAGTCTCAAAGCGGCTAACATTCTCCTTTCCCTTCCTCCCCCACAACAAACACTCTGTGAGGTGAGTGGGGCTGAGAGACTTCAGAGAAGTGTGACTAGCCCAAGGTCACCCAGCAGCTGCATGTGGAGGAGCAGACACGAACCCGGTTCCCCAGATTACGAGTCTGCCGCTCCTAACCACTACACCAAACTGGCTCAGGGATTGCAAGCAGCTACAATCCCAAGCAGCTACAAAAAGCTACAATCTGAAGGTGTCCTTGTAGTTCTTTTATGCTACAGATACATTCTCATTAATGTAGATGACCTCTCACATGCCCTAGTGCACGGTCATGTTGTCTTTGTGTGGCTCTGAGCCCTTAGGGGTTGCAGGTGACCTTTGTATTGGCAAACAACAGTGCTAAGGGGTTCAGGAGTAGCCATGGGACAATGTTTCTGTCCCTTTCAAGAGGAAGCTAACGAGTTTTAAGGTGAGAGGTAAAGTGACCTATCTAAGAGCAGATATACTTTTCCCCTGTCTAAGCAATCTGGCTTTTTATCACTTCCCAGCACCTGCTAGGGCGGGAGCATGACACTTCAGGGATTATTCTGAGCAAGTGTCAGGCGACTCGGGCGGACAGACAGACAGCCACATATAGAGTGACAGAGATGGACGGTGGTTTAAATGACACCACCGGAGCCCTCTGAGAGGGCAGACAGGTCCCACTTGGCACCCAGGCAACTTCCTCCAGAAAATCCTGAATAGCATGGAGTATAAGGGGGCCCATTTAGCCTTTAAATCACGCTGGCACAAGACAGATGAGGAACTCTGTCGACACAGCATGTCCTTCATCCTCCACAAGGCAATTCGGAACGATTTTTTCCAGAGTTATCTCTACCTTCTGGAGCGGCTGCCTTTGGGTGAGTAAGCTGAAAAGCAGCAGCAGTGTTGAGTGGCTTGCCAGGGTATGTTTGGCTTCCGAAATTAAGAGCAGGCCGGGGTTTTGGACCTCTGCCCTGGAAGCCCCACCCTCTTTTCATATTGGTTGAAAAGTTTCCACAGAGGTGAAATCAATCAATTTATTTGCTCCTGAAATACTCGTCTGCAGTCATCTTTAAATGTGATATGGATGGCAGTCAACCGGCAAAATAAATCTTGGCAGTACGTCTCCAAATGTTTAATTATTGCTGAAGGAAGCATCTGTAAGCTCCATTAGTCAATGCCACTGACCTGGCCTGATTGCATATTAAAAATCGATAGTGGGGCACCCCCAGAATCCATCACCAAGGTTTGACCAGGTTCCCTTTCCCTTGCCTGCCTGCCTGCCTGCTTCAGTCTCTTGCATGCTCCTATAATTGCAGGTTGGGTTAGAAAGGTATGGGTACAGCCTGCATTAATACTATGTACTCTATGGAAGCGGGTGGCACTGTGGATTAAACCACTGAGCCTAGGGCTTGCTGATCAGAAGGTCGGCGGTTCGAATCCCTGCGACGGGGTGAGCTCCCGTTGCTCGGTCCCAGCTCCTGCCCACCTAGCAGTTCGAAAGCACGTCAAAGTGCAAGTAGATAAATAGGTACCGCTCCGGCGGGAAGGTAAACGGCGTTTCCGTGCGCTGCTCTGGTTCGCCAGAAGCGGCTTAGTCATGCTGGCCACATGACCTGGAAGCTGTACGCCGGCTCCCTCGGCCAGTAACGCGAGATGAGCGCCGCAACCCCAGAGTCAGCCACGACTGGACCTAACGGTCAGGGGTCCCTTTACCTTTACCTTTACTCTATATAGTACTATGAGTCAGTGGGTTGGTTCACACATAACACTAAGGGCCCGTCCACATTTTTGTTTGCCTTTTATTTCCCCCCAGGAAAGCCAGCAGTTTAGCACTGAATCGGAACAAACAGCAACTGGGTTTTCCGCAGATGACCCGTATGTGCTGATTTAGCACGAAAAAGCTTATTTTTCCATGGGAAAGCAGCACGGCAAAGGGAAAACTAATTGGAAACAAGTCTAGAAAGCATGGGGCAAGCAGAAAACCGCTCAGACCCATGTTTTCTATGCATGGGACGAGCCCTAAGTCAAACTCTTGGCTTAGAGCAAAAATACCACAAGCCTGCAGGTCCCCAGAGAGGAGATTGCAGTTGCTGCGCTTCTCCAGCCCTTACGCTGCTATGAGCTAAGCCATGGTTTGGCTTCCAATGTCATCCGAATCTGGGCTTGTAATTTGCTTCCTTCAGACAAACAGAACAAACTTTGGTTACAGTTCATGGCTTGCCTCGTGCAAGACAGACCACAAGGTTTGGATAACACACTATGCCAAACCATGGCTTAGCTGGCAACAGTGCAGCACCAGGAGAAGCAAAATCTCCGTTTCCTCCCCGGGGACCTACCGGTACTTGCCCACATATTCATGCTAAACCGTGATTTGCCTTAGTGTGTCATATGGACCAGGTCAGCGAGTAACCCCAGGAAGAAAAGAGAATTTGCAGAGATCAGTCCTCAGGGTCTCTTCCCACTCTACATTTCTATGATCCTGCTGTGTCTTGCGTTTGAAATTCACTTGTATGCTGCTCAGTTTTAAGATCTGCTAATGTACACAGGGTAAACTGTTACTAGAGCAAAGGGAATGTGCGAGACCAGCAGCAGTGGGAGAAGACTAAGACTAAGATAAAACTTTATTCGCATCAGCCGATGGCCACAGCAACAATAAAACATTGCAATATGCACAGAAAAAAAGGAAATTTAGTATAAGAGCACAGTTTAGGGTCCTGAATCAACGGTCAGATAGTTGCCCTTATTCTGATTGCCCCTGCTAAGAACCTAGCAACCTTTGAGCAGTGGGAGAAGCTAAGAGGTGATACTGGACTCAGCTACATTGGCAAAGAAAAAGCACTTTCTATGTGTTGCTTATGCATTCTATCACTGTGACACCAGATGGCGCTGTGGAGTTCTGTTTTTGCCAACCCGATTTCTCATAGAAAGTTTAAAACGCATTTAATTGAAATGCTTCTTGGGTGTGTCTAGATCCAGCCACTGTCAGTTCCCATGTGTCCCCCAGCATTTTTGAAAGTCCATGGCTAATGCTGATACATAAAGAATCATAGAAATGTAGAGTTGGAAAGGACCCCAAGGGTCATCCATTCCAACCTCCTGCAATACAGGAATCTCAACTAGAGCAAACAAGACAGATGACAGACTCTCAGTGTCCCTATTTTCCAGGGACATCCCTGATTTAGAGAAGCCATCCCTGTTTCTGATTTGATCCCAGAATGTCACACTTTTCCTTAGGCTGTCCCTATTTTCATTGATGGAATGTTGGTGGGTATGAAGTTATCTGACCTCTGAGCTGTCTGAAGGTAATCCTGTACAGAGAAGGATTTTTTAAAAAAAATTAATTAATGTTTTATTATGTTTTATATATGTTGGAAGCTGCCCAGTAAGATGCATGAGGTTTAAATAGTAAAATTATCGTGGAATGGGGTGTCCTTATTTTCACTGGAGAATGTTGGAGGGTATGAGATGGCCTTCCAACCTCTGCTTAAAAACCTCCAAGGAAGGAAAGTCCACAACCTTTGAAGGAATCTGTCCCACATTCAAACAGTTCTTACTGTCAGCAAGTTTTTTTTCCTGATGTTTAGTCCTTCCTTGCAATTTGAAGCTATTGGCTTGTGTCCTACCCTACAGCGCAGGAGAAAACAAGCTTGCTCCATCTTGCACGTGACAGCCCTTGAGATACATGGCTATCGATCTCCTCTCAGTCTCCTCTTTCCCAGGCTAAACATACCCAGCTCTCTCAATCATTCTTCATAAGGCTTGGTTTCCAGACCCTTGATCATCTTGGTCCTCCTCCTCTGTACACGTTCCAGCTTGTCCACATCCTTCTTAAAATGTGGGGCCAAAATTGGACACAGGACCAGAGCTGTCAACCTTCCTTTTTTTTTGCATTGGGAAACAGCCATAGCTGTCAACTTTCCCTTTTTTTGCAATGGGAAATGGCGCTGGAATAAGGGAATTTCCCACAAAAAGGGAAAGTTGACAGCTGTGCACAGGACTCCCAAGTGTGGTCTGACCAAGGCAGAATAGAGAGGTACGGAAGGTCGGCGGTTCGAATCCCCGCGATGGGATGAGCTCCCGTTCCTCAGTCCCTGCTCCTGCCAACCTAGCAGTTTGAAAGCACGTCAAAGTGCAAGTAGATAAATAGGTACCGCTCCAGCGGGAAGGTAAACGGTGTTTCCGTGCGCTGCTCTGGTTCGCCAGAAGCAGCTTAGTCATGCTGGCCACATGACCCGGAAGCTGTACGTGAGATGAGCGCTGCAACCCCAGAGTCGTCTGCGACTGGACCTAACGGTTAGGGGTCCCTTTATGATTTCCCTTGGTCTGGACTACTGTCTGGATGCATTTGTTGCTGCTGCGTATAGTAGCATTGACTGGGGTACACAGTGTCCCACAGGGTCTACAGTCAAGACACATATCCCATTTGGGACCCCCAGTTTGCATGGACCCACACCACTGTTCTAGTGGTATCTACTACATCCTATACCTGGCTCTGCAAACAGCATTAAAGTTCCGTTTTCTTACATCCGGGAGAAGGATTGGTGCATTGTCTAGCAAAAATGTTTAACACATTTGCGGAGCAACCCCTGTGGTGCAAGATCTTGTGAAGCTAAACACCCAGGCGCTTGGTTGCAATAGCTGTCACATACCTCTTAAATATCTGAAGCACAGTAAGCACAGAACTGTCATTCACGCAGCGATCATGAAGCAAGCAAAGGAGAAACGTCATATGCCAAACAATTTTTAACAATAACTAGAACACCAGATTTGTATTCAGCTGGGCTGGAGACTGGGGGTAGTTGTCTCAATTTGAAGGCAGACATGTCACTTCGTGAATGGAGGGCAACCTTGTCAGTGTCCTCCAAACCCACTTCTTTCTTTTGTTCTGGGATGAGCTTTGCAGCAGGTGGCCAGGGTGTGTGTGTGTGTGTGTGTGTGTGTGTGTGAGAGAGAGAGAGAGAGAGAGAGAGAGAGAGAGAGAGAGAGAGAGAGTGGATGGGCTGCAGTTCTGCAGGTTTACAGCATGACTCCTTTTTTGTGTCAGCAGAAATCTGCATGTCGTGGGCATCCTAGTATTGGCTGAGGCTTACGATATCGCCAACTGCCAGGGTAGTTTTGCAGCCTTTAAAAAAAATTGTTTGAAAGGTAAACATACACAGTGGTACCTCAGGTTACAGACGCTTCAGGTTACAGACGCTTCAGGTTACAGACTCTGCTAACCCAGAAATAGTACCTCAGGTTAAGAACTTTACCTCAGGATGAGAACAGAAATTGTGCTCTGGCGGCGCAGCGGCAGCAGGAGGCCCCATTAGCTAAAGTGGTGCCTCAGGTTAAGAACAGTTTCAGGTTAAGAACGGACCTCCAGAAATAATTAAGTTCTTAACCCGAGGTACCACTGTATATACAAAATAAATGAGCATGTGTTGCTTTAAAAATAATTTTATAAGATGGTAAAAGGTAAAGGACCCCTGGATGGTTAAGTCCAGTCAAAGGCGACAATGGGGTAGCGGCGCTCATCTTGCTTTCAGGCCGATGGAGCCAGTGTTTATCCACAGACAGCTTTCCGGGTCATGTGGCCAGCAGGACCAAACCGCTTCTGGCATGACGGGACACCGTGACGGAAACAGAGCGCACGGAAACACTGTTTACCTATTTATCTACTTGCACTTTGACATGCTTTCGAACTGCTAGGTTGGCAGAAGCTGGGATAGAGCAACAGGAGCTCACCCAGTCGCAGGGATTTGAACCGCCAACCTTCTGAACGGCAAGCCCAAGAGGCTCAGTGGTTTAGACCACAGCACCACCCGCGTCCCTTATGAGATGAGCAGCCTACCAGGGAAATGTGGGGCATGTCTAGACTGACACTCCATCTTGCTATCAGAAGCCGCTCCCCTGTCCAGTATTTGATTAGCATAACAAAATAAAAAAATAAAAAAAATTCCTTCCAGTAGCACCTTAGAGACCAACTAAGTTTGTTCTTGGTATGAGCTTTCGTGTGCATGCACACTTCTTCAGATACACTGAAACAGACCCTTATATATAGTGAGGGTCTGGTGACTTCTGTTTCAGTGTATCTGAAGAAGTGTGCATGCACACGAAAGCTCATACCAAGAACAAACTTAGTTGGTCTCTAAGGTGCTACTGGAAGGATTTTTTTTTATTTTTTATTTTGTTTTGACTATGGCAGACCAACGCGGCTACTTACCTGTAATTTGATTTTCATGGCATGCTCATGTGTAACATAAGTTGAGATGCTACGTCTATATGCCATGGGCAAAAATCTGGCACAACTGCTTTTAGAATGCTCTATCTACATCTGCAAAGTGGGACGGCAGAGTAATTGCTGTCCATTGCGCACCTATCCCACTGTCAATTTCTGTAGACAAGTTTTGCAGCGTTTTTGGACAGTGCTTACAAGCCCATGAAGCCTGTTCGAGTGGAGGCAAAAGTGGCGCAAAATAAACGAGCTGCAATTGTGTCTCTGTCATACCACTTCCACAACTTTCTCTCTCCTGCCTTTAAGGATTTTACCTCAGAAAAAAATACAAAACCGTGTATATCTCAGAAATATCTACCGGTATGTATACTTTTTGTATGATGATAGTGTCAGTTTAGTTCCATAATTAATACATTTCTATCCAGAGATATACACAGTTTTGTATTTTATCTGAGGTATGGATACCGTGACTGTCTGTTGTTGTTTCTACTTTGAGGATTTTACAGCTGTGCTGCAGGCTACTACACCCACCCCACTGGAACGGTACTCAAGATACAGATAAACTATATCAGATGCTATTTCCTTTCCGCAGGTCATATATGGCTTATATATGTGCCAGGAGACAGAAAGAGAAGCTCCCAAAATTGCACAGCAACCATTACAGCCCAGTCCCCGCAACCAGGGGATCATCTGCCATTGTTTGTTTCCATTTGCAAAATTGTTTGAGGCAGAGGATGCAAAAATAAATCGCCAGGGGGTGTAAAAACAACCCCAGGTCTGACCTGTGCTGAGTTCAGCACTCACTTGCAGCATACATCTCTCAGGCATAACATAAATGTGTAATGGATTAAAGGTTTAATAGTATCCGCTCAGCAGTTGTCTTAAGCAGGTGATGACAAGGAGGGCTGGGAACATTGCTTTTGTTGGAAGGAGCAACAGCGCAGGCATGTTGTTTAGATGAAACTTAAGAGCCCTATTCTCACAGTCTGCCTTGCTGTGAATTATTCCCATTACATTTTCTTGATGCTTGCAAGGGACGTCGTCATTGTTAAACTGTGCAGTCCTACACTTCTGGATTTGCTGTCAGTAGCAAATGTTAAAGAAAACAAAACTGTAAATGACCAAATTAAGAGTGCAGTTTAGTCTTTCTCACAATGTATGTGTTCGCAAAATCACTTGAATAATGCAGAGGGAGTCCAGAGAGGAAAGGAACCCTGATAACATTTTACTGAAGAAATTGAACACAAAAGTATGCAATCGGAGGAGAAAGGAACAGAGAGGCTTTCTCTTTATTAATTTAAACCTTGTACAAAGCAGGGAGACATACAAAAACACAGAGGGAAAATTCCCTCAAAACTACATAGCCAATCAGGTGCATGGCGGGACGTCGTCATTGTTAAACTGTGCAGTCCTACACTTCTGGATTTGCTGTCAGTAGCAAATGTTAAAGAAAACAAAACTGTAAATGACCAAATTAAGAGTGCAGTTTAGTCTTTCTCACAATGTATGTGTTCGCAAAATCACTTGAATAATGCAGAGGGAGTCCAGAGAGGAAAGGAACCCTGATAACATTTTACTGAAGAAATTGAACACAAAAGTATGCAATCGGAGGAGAAAGGAACAGAGAGGCTTTCTCTTTATTAATTTAAACCTTGTACAAAGCAGGGAGACATACAAAAACACAGAGGGAAAATTCCCTCAAAACTACATAGCCAATCAGGGTGCATGCTACCTCAGTGAAGATCAGACCACTCTGCCACTGTACCAAACAACAATCTACCCTTTCCTCTTGATTAGTTCACTCACCAACAACGAAATTAACCCATATAACATCACAACACAACATAACATAACATAAGGTAAAGGTAAAGGGACCCCTGACCATTAGGTCCAGTCGTGTCTGACTCTGGTGTTGCGGCGCTCATCTCGCGTTACTGGCTGAGGGAGCCAGCGTACAGCTTCCGGGTCATGTGGCCAGCATGACAAAGCCTCTTCTGGCGAACCAGAGCAGCGCACGGAAACGCCGTTTACCTTCCCGCCGGAGCGGTACCTATTTATCTACTTGCACTTTGACGTGCTTTCAAACTGCTAGGTGGGCAGGAGCTGGGACGAGCAACAGGAGCTCACCCCGTCACAGGGATTCGAACCGCTGACCTTCTGATCAGCAAGCCCTAGGCTCTGTGGTTTAACCCACAGTGCCACCTGGGTCCCTTCCAACATAACATAACATAACACAAAACAAAACAACTGCTGTTGCACTTCCAACAATATGTATCACGACAAGTGACTTTTGTTAATGCAGAAGAAAACCCAGAAGATAATGCAATTGTACAGGCAGGCAATGTAGATTCTATGAATTACATAACAGAAAATGGCAGCTGCAGTCTCTGCATATGTTACTTGTACAGGGCAAGCATGATGAAAAGGGAGCTGTATGAAAAGGGAGGTCCTGCATCAAGGAGCCTTCCCTATGCATGAGACTCCTTGTTTGCCCGCATTTGAACGTTATTTAGCTGTTAATCTTTATTTTCATCGGAGAAATGTTGGAGGGTGTGACACCGACACAAATACCTCAAGGAGTGCCTCTCCTCACCTAAACTAACCCAGACCTGGAGCCCTGCCCAGGTGGGTGGCAGCAAGATCCTTTTGATTCTGCAGCCACAGCCACCAGAAAAGTTGCAAAGGCACGCAAGGACGCCCCTCTCTATCCTTTCCAGATCTGCCTCCCCCCAGCCCCAGCTCTTTGCAACCTGCCGCTTGAGGCAATTGATTCACTGAGGCTAATGGTTGGGCCGGCTCAGCTGCCTTCTAACAAGAAGTTATTACACACACACAAACACACACACACAGAGAGAGAGAGAGAGAGAGAGAGAGACAGACAGAGAGAGAGACAGACAGACAGGTGAAACTCGAAAAATTAGAATATCGTGGAAAAGTCCATTTATGTAAGCAATTGTTTTCATTAGCTACTGGAGTTTAATATATGAGATAGACTCATGACATGCAAAGCGAGATATGTCAAGCCTTTGTTTGTTATAATTGTGATGATTATGGCGCACAGCTGATGAAAACCCCAAAGTTGAAATTGTTAATTTGGGGTTCTCATCAGCTGTACGCCATAATCATCACAATTATAACAAATAAAGGCTTGACATATCTCGCTTTGCATGTCATGAGTCTATCTCATATATTAGTTTCACCTTTTAAGTTGAATTACTGAAAGAAATGAACCTTTCCATGATATTCTAATTTTTCGAGTTTCACCTGTATATACACATATATATGCATATGTCAGTTTATACAACTGGGAAAGTGCACACGCAGTTATTGCTTTTGTCTCTTGGCAGTCAAACTTTATGCTCTGACAAGCGAAGTCATCAACGGTGAGATGCAGTTCTACGCCAGAGCCAAACATTTCTACAAAGAGGTGCCAGCATCGGAAGAAGGCATGATGGGGGATTTCATTGAGTTGTCCAACACAGATATTGAGTCCTCCAGGGAATTCCTTAAGAATTTTATAGGGGTGAGTTGTGTCTGTCTTCGAAGTTCACATCTCTTGTTATAAACCCTTTTGGATTTATCATTATGCCCCCATTTTGTGCAAGAGAAATATGGAGCCAGTGTGGTGTAGTGGTTAAGAGCGGTAGACTCGTAATCTGGTGAACCGGGTTCGCGTCTCCGCTCCTCCACATGCAGCTGCTGGGTGACCTTGGGCTAGTCACACTTCTTTGAAGTCTCTCAGCCCCACTCACCTCACAGAGTGTTTGTTGTGGGGGAGGAAGGGAAAGGAGAATGTTAGCCGCTTTGAGACTCCTTCGGGTAGTGATAAAGCGGGATATCAAATCCAAACTCTTCTTCTTCCTCTTCTTCTTTGAGGGGTGTGTGTGTAAACGTCTTCGAGGGGAAATAGCCCACAAATTTGAAACTTGCATTTGGAAGTGTGTTGCTCAAATCCAGTCAGCCCTTGTGAGAAGAATTCGGCCTTAACTGGCTGTATACACGTTCGCTGAGGGTAAGGACAGGAAATCACATTTTCCCAATGACAAGATATTTCAATGGCTCCTTGCAAGAAAGCAGCGACAGCTTTTGTACATTTGTTCCGGTCAGCCATGACAATCTGCAACTCTTTTATCTCAGAGACTCGAACTGGTTGTACGTTTTCCTGGGTAGCAGTTTTATGTTCCTTCAGTGCGCTTCTAATGCCTTCCACCAGGTGTGGCAATGCAATAATATAATTCGGCTGCCCTGAGATATCTGACTGTCAGCATTTCGTTAATTTTTAAAGAAGGAATAGACCTATAGGAAGGGAAAACAACTTTGGAGGGGGGAAAACCAACACCACAAAGCCTGGGACTCATTTAAGGAGAAGTTAAACAGACTGGAAAGATGTATCTCAGACAACCAGTTGATTTATTTATGTATTTTATTACAGTTCTCAATTGCCTTTCTGCAAAAAATTAGCCCCCAAAGCAATGTACGAAACCAATAAAAGACATTTAAGCAAACCAAATTTAAAACCAATTAGAAATACACTGCAGAATAGAAATCAATCCATGCTGAATATAAAGGCGATTTTTAAAATGACAACTGAAAACATGCACACAGATGACAGTGTCGAAATTCTCCAATTGTCTGGCAGAGCAGCCCCTCAATGTCGATGGACTCTCGACTTGCATTAGCCCCAGCCAAGAATGCATAATATGCTCAGCAACATTTGGAGGGCCACACAGGTTTGCCACCGCAGCCTCTGCTGTGCCTTCCTCCCTGTGTAAGTGCCTGGAATTCCTGAAATCTCACACCGCTTGGAGACAGGGGTGGCATGTCTCAATATAAAAAAGTTAGTCGCTTGAAAATAACAAAACTTTTCTGAGAAGATGTCAAAAGGTCCTAACCTACAAAATCAATCAGAAATAATAATAATTTAGTTGTAGAGGTTTGTAACTCCTCATTGGCGTTGGAGCCAGAACAAGGATTAAGTGTAATAAATTCCACTCCAGGGCTGTTTAAACAGCTCTCAAGTGGTACTTAATCCTTTCACTCAGTCACCGTGCTCACTGTGACTTTTAGCAATGATCAAACTGTTCGTTCAGTGACTTGAAAGCAGTCACATTTATATGGTTGCTTGTACAGCAAAAAGTTACAAATTTAATCAACCAAGAATTCCAAAGAGCTACTCATTTACATGTTTAGATTTCGTTCTCATGCTGTGTTGTCATTTCATGATTCCTTAGAGCCAAGTCACATCTGGCACCAGCCATGAAATATGGATGGCTTTCATGAACGGAGCCTTCTCACACATAGCCTCCAGTTCATGCTCAAGGTAAAAGTTAGCATAGGGACCAAGCGACCAAACCAGGAAGCCAATGGTTTTTATTCTTCTTCCCGCTGCCAGGAATTTGCTGTGTGATCTTAAGCAAGCCGTACACTCAGCTTCAACTACCCAATCTGTGAGATAGGGGTAATAATTCACACCTACCTTTAGGAGTAGATGGATGGATGAATGGATGGGTTGGCCAATTTCTGTTTCTCTGAGTTTCTCGTTTTTCCAGCCTTCAGTCCAGTTCTCCACATTCCCACATCAGTTTATGGGGTGGGGATGGGGAGAATTCATTAGCATTTTTGTGCAGATTTCTCCAATATACACATTTGTGTGCAATTTTGTCTACTATATGCATTTTCACAAAGCAATTTTCCTTAATATGCATGCTTGTATGTTATTTTAACTAACACACTTTGCCCTAGAGTGTGCATTTTTTTAACACATTGCTTGGCCAGGAAACTGCACTGCAAAGATTCAGAGAAGTGCAAATATTGAAGGACAGTTGTGTTTCGGCCCAAACATTGTTTCAGAAAATGCAGATTAGGTTGTTGTTGTTTAGTCGTTTAGTCGTGTCCGTCTCTTCGTGACCCCATGGACCAGAGCATGGCAGGCACTCCTGTCTTCTACTGCCTCATGCAGTTTGGTCAGACGCATGTTGGTAGCTTCGAGAACACTGTCCAGCCATCTCACCCCCTTCTCCTTGTGCCCTCCATCTTTCCCAACATCAGGGTCTTTTCCAGGGAGTCTTCTCTTCTCATGAGGTGGCCAAAGTATTGGAGCCTCAGCTTCAGGATCTGTCCTTCCAGTGAGCACTCAGGGCTGATTTCCTTCAGAATGGATAGGTTTGATCTTCTTGCAGTCCATGGGACTCTCAAGAGTCTCCTCCAGCACCATAATTCAAAAGCATCAATTCTTTGGCAATCAGCCTTCTTTATGGTCCAGCTCTCACTTCCATACATCACTACTGGGAAAACCATAGCTTTAACTATACGGACCTTTGTCGGCAAGGTGATGTCTCTGCTTTTTAAGATGCTGTCTAGGTTTGTCATTGCTTTCCTCCCAAGAAGCAGGCGTCTTTTAATTTCGTGACTGCTGTCACCATCTGCAGTGATCATGGAGCCCAAGAAAGTAAAATCTCTCACTGCCTCCATTTCTTCCCCTTCTATTTGCCAGGAGGTGATGGGACCAGTGGCCATGATCTTAGTTTTTTTGATGTTGAGCTTCAGACCATATTTTGCGCTCTCCTCTTTCACCCTCATTAAAAGGTTCTTTAATTCCTCCTCGCCTTTAAATGAGAACTAAATCAAATTTCTCCTCCATCCCTCACCTACATTGCAGCGATGTTTTCAAAAAGTTAACGCATTTGAAGAACTTTGTGAATTAGAATGTGCTATATAAATACGAAATATAATTATCACGATTTTCTGTTAGAGGACGGAGGGTGCTCAGTTCAGACTGCCCTTCCTTTCCTGTGTACAACCTACGTGCCAGGTTTGTATGTGAGTTTAGCTCTAAGTTTTAATAAAGCTCTGTCTCCAAAACTGCCAGCAGTTTCCCTTTGAAACTTGTGACATAAAGCATGGGTACAATCTATGGATGGTCTCTCACCCAGTAACATGAACCATGAGCACCAGGAATGAGTTAAGTCTTAATTCATTATTGGCAGAGGTGTCGTGTGTATTTTTGGAGCTTGGCATAAGGTTCAAGGAGAGTATGACTGAGAGATACCCTAAATGAATGGGAACCAAGGAACTGCAAACTTCTGGTGAAGATTTCATAGTCCTATCACATGGCTGAAATAGGTGGCTACAAATCTATGATTCTATGATATGCTAGACAATAATGTCCTAGATCAGGGGTCAGCAAACTCTTTCAGCAGGGGGCCAGTCCACTGTCCCTCAGACCTTGTGGGGGGCCGGACTATATTTTGAAAAAAAATGAACAAATTCCTATGCCCCACAAATAACCCAGAGATGCATTTTAAATAAAAGGACACATTCTACTCATGTAAAAACACGCTGATTCCCGGACCGTCCGCGGGCCGCATTTAGAAGGCGATTGGGCCGCATCCGGCCCCTGGGCCTTAGTTTGGGGACCCCTGTCCTAGATCCTGTTGAGTACATACAGTGGTACCTTGGGTTACAGACGCTTCAGGTTACAGATGCTTCAGGTTACAGACTCCGCTAACCCAGAAATAGTACCTCGGGTTAAGAACTTTGCTTCAGGATGAGAACGGAAATTGCGCAGCGGCAGTGGGAGGCCCCATTAGCTAAAGTGGTACCTCAGGTTAAGAACAGTTTCAGGTTAAGACTGGACCTCCAGAACAAATTAAGTTCTTAACCTGAGGTACCACTGTATTGCTAAATAGATTAAGCACACAATTCCTCTTGTCCAGCTGCTTCCCCCCACCCCACCCCCCGCTGGAGGGCACAGGGAGCACTGTTTAGCATTCATTGAGAGCAAATGGCAATTTGGGTTTTCTTCATGGATAGGATTTTGTTGCCAACTCATTTGTACTAGTAGAAAACCTTTTCTTCTATGTCTGACAGTGAGCTGCCTTTACATTCTGTCTGACAGAGTTCGGTAAAAACTTGAAAATTTGCAAACTCATTACACCAATAGGAGCTGTTCCAAATACTACCAATATTGTATTGCTGGTTCGGTTTAAGATGCTAATAGTACAAATAGGGAACTTTATCATTACTGCAAAATAAAATAACCTAATAGATGCATAATAATAATAATAATATGCTGCCCATATGACTGCGTTGCCCCAGTATCCCAGTATCAACGATTAGAAACTTCCCAGAACAGGGCTGCCTTCAGATGTTTTCTAAAAGTCAAATAAACAACTGTTTGAAATCTGATGGTAGGGAGTTCCATAAGGCGGGTGCCACTACCGAGAAGGCCCTCTAACTGATTCCCTGTAGCTTCACTTCTTTCAGCGAGGGAACTGCCAGAAGGCGCTCAGATCTGGACATCAGTGTCCAGGTTGGACAATGGAGGTGGAGACGCTCCTTCAGGTATACAGGACCAAAGCCATTTAGGGCTTTAAAGGTCAGCACCAAGACTTTGATTTGTGCTTGGAAACGTACTAGGGGCCAGTGTAGATCCTTTGGGACCGGTGTTATATGGTCCTGGCGGCTTTTGCCAATCATGTGTAACTGCTGCATTCTGGATTAGTTGTAGTTTCTGAGCCACCTTCAAAGGTAGCCCCACGTAGAGCACATCGCAGTAGTCTAAGCGAGAGATAACCAGAGCATGTTCCACTCTAGCGAGATGGTGTATGGGCAGGTAGGGTCTCAGCCTGCGTACCAGATGGAGCTGGTAGACAGCTGCCCTGGACACAGAATTAACCTGCGCCTCCGTGGACAAGCTGCGAGTCAATCAATCAATAAATTTATTTATTGCATTAGCCATATGGTTGTAGCACGTAGTAAATGACCAGGCATTGGCCTGGCACGATTATACAAAGAATACAACAGATACAGTTAAAACATTGGAGGTAAAATCGTGCTGGAAAATACAAATAAAATAAAAAGCAATAGCAGGGCATGACTGGAGCCTTATTTGCCCCTACGGGTTCTCATGGTTGCGCCCGGTGAGAAAACATGGAAGCAGAAAACACCTGAGGCTGCTGGCTTCAGAGAGAGAAAGATTTATTTTCTGCATGCAGAGGTACCTGCTGTGTTCAGACAGCTAAGCAAGTACAAAACTAGCCAATTTCCAGACAGTTCTTATAGACAGTTCTCTGGCTCTGCCTCTTGTACATCCTTGTCCATTTAAGGAACATTTCCTGTTGTACATTTCCTGTTGTACATATAAGGCAAAAGGACATATAAGGCAAAAGGACATTTAGCCCTGAGTTGGTTCATGCGCACTCCAGCAAGGCCATCCTATCTGTCACCAGTTCCTCTCTGCAAGGACAGTTCTACTGTCTACTGTTATCTCCAGACACTTAGTCATAGTTTGCCAGTGCAATGCAGATCAGAGTTCACAGCTTTACAGAGCGGTTTCATACAGAAAAGCTTAACAGAGGCACTTTTATACTTTTATACTTCTAGACTAACAATACATTCAGGTAAATATATACAGGTTAGCTAATTAACTCCTTCCATGACGACAGAGTTCATGTCAGGAAGATACATAAGACTAAGGCTAAGGGAAGTTAGCCAAAAAGGTGGTCCTGAGTTTCAGGGCCTGTAATATGTAGATGGCCACTCCACGTGAAATCAAGGGGTTGGCATCTACCAGTAAGTATTTCATGCGGTCAACGTCCCTGGCGATAGTCGGCGGGATTAGAGGGAGAAGCCTAGGTCTTATTGAGGCATATAGTGGGCAGTAGAGGAAGAAGTGAATAAAGTCCTCTATCTTTCCCTTGTTGCATGGGCAGAGTCGAAGATCCAGAGGAGTATTGGAAAATACACCCTGTAAGAATGCTGTGGGGATGGCATGAAATCGAGCTAGTGTAAAGGCCCTTCTTAGCGTAGGATTTATCAGATCACTCAAATAGTGGGCCAGAGATCTAACTGCCTTCACGCGAGGGAACCACGTGGAGAGTCTGGCCGCATTAGATAGTTCTTGATCAAGGGCAGCATCCCTAGCAAGAATCCAGTCGCGAATTTTGTCTTTGTCCCATGAGGATAGGGTGGCAAAATCTGGAAGGGAATAGCGATGACAGATGGTCTCCATGCCCCTTGACCAGGTGCTGCTGCTGGTGAGGGCTAAGAAGGCTTGTTTGGCTAATAGAGATTTTGGAGTTTCAGCAAGCGGTTTGTAGAAGGTAATTGCTGTGAGTCCAAAATGACTCCCAGGCTGTACACCTGGTCCTTCAGGGGCACAGTTGCCCCATTCAGGACCAGGCTCCTTGAAAATTGCTGAGGGTCTTTGTAGCCATTGTCATGTGTGACAGATGCCCTGTGAGTTTTGACTGGTTTTAAAAAATTGCTTTCCATTTGTTCATATGGTGTTTTATGGTATTGCAACAACTTGAACTTGGTAGGATTCACACCGAATGATCCCTGCTGCTGTGCTTGCAGCACAGAACAGACAAGGATGTGGCGCCTGTGTGTATTCTCCATAAGTGTGTGCATGCAAAGTGCGTACACCCACTTTTGGTGGCACCCTCCACTGGTGTGCAGCTCTTTGATTGAACAGGTTAGCCACTCCTGAGTTACAGACTTTGTGTACTTCTAAAATGGGATCTTGTCCTAAAGGTGATAGTATATATTCAAAGCAGCCGGTTGTTTCGACAGTTGTTGCCTCTGGCGTGAAAACCACCTGTTATACCTAGCAGTTCGAAAGCACGCCAAAAAAATTGCAAGTAGATAAATAGGTACCGCTCCGGCAGGAAGGTAAACGGCATTTCTGTGCGCTGCTCTGGTTCGCCAGAAGCGGCTTAGTCATGCTGGCCACATGACCCAGAAGCTGTCTGCGGACAAACGCCGGCTCCCTCGGCCTGTAAAGCGAGATGAGTGCCGCAACCCCAGAGTCGTCTGCGACTGGACTTAACTCTCAGGGGTACTTTACCTTTTTAAATACCTGCCTGAGGATTTGACATCTGCTCCCATGACACCTGTGTGAGAACTAAGGACTCTTCTTCTTCTCCTCCTCCTTCTAAAAGCAAATTAAAAAGCAAATTAAAGTGTGTTGCATGCTTATGTTGAGGACGGTACCATCAGCAGAGCAAAGTGGGGGCAGAATGCCCACTGAGCTTATTCTACAATTACTCTTTGCAACCAGGGATATTTATAGCTATGACACTGTCTGTTTGCCCCTGGTTTGACCTTAATAATCTGCTGAATTAATCACTGAAGCACAGCCCAAGTAGAAATGGCATATGGGCACCTGACATGATTTACCACTATTAGTAATGTTAGAGGGAGGCTATTTAGAGCCAAACTCTGCCCTGGGATAGCTCCTATATATGTGGCGCCAGGGGTTGGGAAAGGAGTTTAACTTAATCGCTCCTGTGGTATCGTGGAGCGACGGGGAAGGCCTTTCCACGTGAATCTGTTGTTATTCTATACATCCCCACAGGGTCAATCAGGGGTGCCAGCTATAGGGGGCGGAAAGGGTTTCAACCCCCTTGAATAAGGCATGGGGAAAGTGTTAAGTAGTGGGTGGACACAGCAGACGACACAGTGATTTCCAAGCAGCTCTTGTTTATTCTCAGGCTGGAACAGAAGTGAGCTGAAGGGCTCAGCAGCCTGCTTATATAGAACTCAGCTACAAAGCAACAGTAACAACTTTCTGTAGTTACCCAATCCCTGAACGTCACTTTCAATCCCTCATTTGCATGTGCGGACCTGAGTGAAAACTGCAGCAGAATGAACTATATACACACACCCCTAGTGGCCTAGGGTGAGAACTTCAATACATAACAGAAAGTATATAATGTATCTGAAAAATTATTGCAAAAAATTACACACATTAGTGGGATCAGCGGAAACCTTTTAGTAAAAAAACTGAATTACGTATTGATGAAGGCTTTATAATAATTGGAATTTTTGAGAAGATGCAGCGGGGAAATAGTAACATAAGGATCCATAAATGGGGGGGGAGGAAGTCAAAGGGGATACGTCATGGGTAGGCAAACAAAAGCCTGGGGGCCAGATCCAGCCCAATCGCCTTCTAAATCCGGCCCGCGAACGGTCCTGGAATCAGCGTGTTTTTACATGAGTAGAATGTGCCTTTTATTTAAAATGCATCTCTGGGTTATTTGTGGGGCCTGCCTGGTGTTTTTACATGAGTAGAATGTGTCCTTTTATTTAAAATGCATCTCTGGGTTATTTGTGGGGCCTGCCTGGTGTTTTTACATGAGTAGAATGTGTCCTTTTATTTAAAATGCATCTCTGGGTTATTTGTGGGGCCTGCCTGGTGTTTTTACATGAGTAGAATGTGTCCTTTTATTTAAAATGCATCTCTGGGTTATTTGTGGGGCCTGCCTGGTGTTTTTACATGAGTAGAATGTGTGCTTTTATTTAAAATGCATCTCTGGGTTATTTGTGGGGCATAGGAATTCATTCATTTTTTTTTTTTCAAAATATAGTCTGCCCCCCACAAGGTCTGAGGGACAGTGGACCAGCCCCCTGCTGAAAAAGTTTGCTGATCCCTGGGATACGTTGTTTGTACTGTATTCTGTTCCTTTTTGTCTTTTGCTTTCCGCTTATTGTTTGTAAAATAGAAAATGCAAAAACAATTTATTTGGTTTTTTTTTGTTTTCTTTTTAAAGGAAAGGGTTTTGTATCTGGTGTGAATGCATTGGGCAATCCACTGTTTCTCTTCCTTTCCTCTTTCAACAATAACAGAAGGATAAGCCCGGCCTTGCAAGATTTCCGCAAGGTTTACTGAGGTAATGAACGTGAGAGGTCAGAGCGCTCAAGCATTGTTTTTCGTGCTCTCCGCAGGGGCCTGGCAAAGCGGGCACAGACTTCGCTCTTGACTGTGGCTCGGGAATTGGGAGGGTGAGCAAACATGTCCTTCTTCCCTTATTCAAGCACGTGGAGCTGGTGGACATGATGGATGTTTTCCTGACAGAAGCTCAGAACTACTTGCAGGGCCAGGGAGAAAAAGTCGACATGTACTATTGCTGCAGCCTCCAGGAATTCACGCCAACGCCAAGAAAATACGACGTCATCTGGATCCAGTGGGTTTCAGGTCAGTTCCGCCATTTGGTCCCCCCCCCCATGTAAAAAGGAGTGAGCCAGAGAAGCTATGGGAAGGGCACATAACTGGTCGTGTTCGCGAGTGACACAGGTTATGCAGCAGCGAGGGGCTGTCCACGCTTCTGCTCTTCCTGTGCCTAGAAAGCATGGGTCAAAGTGGTTTTCTGCTTGTCCTGTTGTCTGCTTTCTAAGCATGGGTAGGAGCACTTTTGTCTCTGCTTTGCTGCTCCCCCCCCCCAAAAAGTACGCTCTTTAGTGCTGAATTGGAACAAATGGCAATCTGCCACCGTTTGTTCTGATTCAGATGGGGTAGGTTAGGGAGATGGATACTATATAATAATAATAATAATAATAATAATAATAATAATAATTTAATTTATTTCTACCCTGTCTAGGTTTCCCCAGCCACTCTGGGCAGCTTCCAACAAAAGATTAAAAATACATTAAAACATCAGTCATTAAAAACTTCCCTAAACAGGGCTGCCTTCAGATGTCTTCTAAATGTCATATAGTTGTTTATTTCTTTGACATCTGATGGGAGGGCATTCCACAGGGTGGGCGCCACTACCAAGAGGGCCCTCTGCCTGGTTTCCTGTAACTTCGCTTCTCGCAGTCAGGGAACCAGTAGAACACTCTTGGATGAGGAGTGGAGATGCTCCTCCAGGTATACTGGGCCAAGACCATTTAGGGCTTTAAAGGACAGCACCAACACTTCGAATTGTGTTCAGAAAAGTAAGGTAAAGGTAAAGGGACCCCTGACCATTAGGTCCAGTCGTGTCCGACTCTGGGGTTGTGGCGCTCATCTCGCATTACTGGCCAAGGGAGCCGGCGTACAGCTTCCGGGTCATGTGGCCAGCATGACAAAGCCACTTCTGGCGAACCAGAGCAGCGCATGGAAACGCCGTTTACCTTCCCGCCGGAGCGGTACCTATTTATCTACTTGCACTTTGACGTGCTTTCGAACTGCTAGGTGGGCAGGAGCAGGGACCGAGCAACGGGAGCTCACCCCATCACAGGGATTCGAACCGCCAACCTTCTGATCAGCAAGCCCTAGGCTCTGTGGTTTAACCCACAGCGCCACCTGGGTCCTGCTCAGAAAAGTACTGGGAGCCAATATAGGTCTTTCAAGACCGGTGTTATGTGGTCTTGGCGGCAGCTCCCAGTCATCAGTCTAGCTGCCGCATTCTGGGTTAATTGTAGTTTCCGGGTCACCTTCAAAGGTCGCCCCACATAGTGTGTGTTGCAGTAGTCCAAGCGGAAGATAACCAGAGCATGACTACTCTGCCGAGACAGTTCACGGGCAGATAGGGTCTCAGCCTGCGTACCAGATGGAGCTGGTAGACAGCTGCCCTGGACACAGAATTGACCTGCACCTCCATGGACAGCTGTGAGTCCAAAATGACTCCCAGGCTGTGCACCTGGTCCTTCAGGGGCACAGTTGCCCCATTCAGGACCAGGGAGTCCCCCACACCTACCCACACCCTGTCCCCCAAAACAGTACTTCTGTCTTGTCAGGATTCAACCTCAATCTGTTAGCTGCCATCCATCTTCCAACTGCCTCCAGGCACTCACACAGGACCAGGGGCGTAGCAAGGTCACCCCCCCCCCAGGCATGGGAAGGTCAGGTGGTACCCGGTGCGGAAAATTTCTTGTCAACCCCCCCATTGATTCCCCCCCAAAAATGGTTTTACGTTATTTCATATTTTCTTACAAAGGAATAATAACAAGTAATAATAAAAAACTTTTATTTATATCCCACCCTCCCCGGCCGAAGTCGGGCTCAGGGTGGCTAACATCAGATACATAACATTGGTATAAAATCAAACAATAATTAAATTACCTCCTAAAAACATCTCAAAATCAAATTAAAGTCTAATTAGATGGCTTTCCACAGGGTTAGGGTTGGGAACAGTAAGTGTTCTCTGAACTGAAATTTCAGCCTTCATGACATAGGAAAACAGCCAAGTGAACAGCTATTTTGGTGGAGGAGGGTCAAGATATTAACCGATATGCATGAAATTTCATATATAGCTATATAATCCCTAGTATAGTAAGATAAGACCTTCGGAGCAGGCATTTTCAAAAAAAAAATCAAAAGAATTCCAATATTATTATTTTCCCCCCCCAAAAAAATTGTTCCTTGATAATTTGTCACCCCCTCCATTATGGAACACGGGGCAGCCTTCCCCCCTCGCCCCCCCTTGCTACGCCCCTGCGCAGGACCTTCACTGCCTCCACTTGAAAGATTTGAAAGAGAGGTAGAGCAGGGTTCACTGGGCAAACAGGTGTGAATAAGCCCTAGGCTTCAGTTGAAGAAGAAGAAGAGTTTGGATTTGATATCCCGCTTTTCACTACCCAAAGGAGTCTCAAAGCGCTAACATTCTCCTTTCCCTTCCTCCCCCACAACAAACACTCTGTGAGGTGAGTGGGCTGAGAGACTTCAGAGAAGTGTGACTAGCCCAAGGTCACCCAGCAGCTGCATGTGGAGGAGTGGAGACACGAACCCAGTTCCCCAGATTACGAGTCTGCCGCTCTTAACCACTACACCACACTGGCTCTCAGTGGACCAAATGTCCTCCGGCTACCTCTCTCCATCTTTCCTCATGCCTTGTACAGACCATGGCCACACACTGCATCATAGGCTGCAGGTACAGAACCAAGGCCTACTGAACAAGGGTTTGCATCTAGAAGATCCGACTCAGTGCACTTGATATAATGCACCTTCCCATTTTCCTAACAAAACTCCCTGGGTAGTCAGTGCTTACAGCACAGGGATGTGGTCCAATACTGCCCTCCACATTTCTCTCTCTGGGTCACAACCCTTTTCTGGGCTTACCTCCAATGTATTTGTCTCCTTGGAATGTATCCTCGAACTGCAAAGCAGTCTTTTACATGGGGACAGCCTTGCTTTTTCTGTCCAATTCCTCTGGAGAGCAACAGAATGCCATCGAGACCCATTGCCCCAAAGGGGACTTGCTCTATGTGCATTCAAAATATGTAGTAGCAAGGAACCCTATTTTAGAAGTTTTTTAATGAAAAATTGGGGAGGGGCACAGGATAGTTGCAAACCTTGAATCACCTCATAATTTCTTAGTCCCATTTCATCTGAGATCTGGGATGGACCAGAATTTACATGTCTACCCGTCCCTAACCAAAGTGTTCCAAAGTGAAGCAGTTGTGGAATTTGCAGAATATTCAGTATAGTTACTTGTTAGGCATTCCTGGATGGTGCTAAGCAAGGGTGTGTGCGCAATCTACTCCTCTGATAACTAGCTTGCCCCCTGCTCTCGTTCCCCCCCCCCAGAAATCAGAGATGTAATGCAATGCTCCCCCCCCCCAAAAAAATTACTTTGTCTCTTGTGGCAATGTTGTACAAAATTTGCAATAATAAATATTGCATCTACACCTTAAAGAACTTCATACTGTTGCAAGGCTGAAGCCTCTGTTCCAATGAGAAGTATAGCCCTGTTCCGTTTTGACCTCCTGCAGGAAACCTGACAGATAAGGATTTACTGGGGTTTTTCATTCGCTGCCAGGATGGTTTGAAGGAGAACGGCGTCATTATCCTGAAGGACAACGTGGCACGGGAGGGCTGTGTCCTCGATCCGTTGGACAGCAGTGTCATCCGAGATCTGAACATCCTCAGCAGTCTTATTGAAAAGAGCGGCCTCACCATCGTGAGGCGGGAAAAGCAAGAGGGCTTCCCTGAGCAGTGTGTGCCAATCTGGATGATAGCCATGCAGAAGAATCCTATCCATATGAGAAATGGGATGTTGTAAGGGCCATTGACATAGGGCTGGAATTCAGGGCAACAGAGTAGGGGGGAATCGAAGTAGTGTTTCCAGATTGGATTTTTCGTTGTAAAACAGCAGCAGCACTCCCATGTTTTTCCTCTTCAGCTTCCATGGTTTTCGGAGCTCAGAAGAATGGTTGCCATTTTAATGCAATGGGTGTAGAGGACCCGTCAAACAGCTCTCCTAACCTACGCAGTCTGATAACGGCTGGGATAGCATCTACTCTAGCCATTTCCGTCTCTGTCATTTGCCTCTCTTGTCTTGGAATCAACTCTTTGTCACGTTTACCCTTCTGTTTCCAAACAGCATTGCCGACACCCCACTCGGGTGTGTACAGCAACACAGAAAAGTGACTTGAGGCATGGCAGGGGAAACAACCTCGCTGAGTTTTAAGCTGCCGGTGTGTACATGTGATTGTGATTGGAATGGCTAGAAGGGCCAAGGCAGAGCTTGGGCAGTCTTCACATCTGAGCAGAAGAAGGAGAGGTTATTTATGAGGCTACTTAATCTGTTCACCTTTGGTTGTTTTCAGCTCTAAACTGCCCCCTTTAAACTGCTTTTTTTCCCTTGCAAGAGAAAATGTACAGCTATTTTTGTTGGTTTATTGGTTTGTTTTGTTCTTCTTCACACGCTGCTCTGTTCCTAACTTACGGTTGTTCCTTGCTCCTTTTTCTGTTGGGCATTATCTAGAATAGTATTCAGGGTATTCATTCTGTGGTGTTTCCACAAAGTTTGAGATTCGGAGGGGATGAGTAAATCAAATGCCAGTGGCAATTGTCTCTTGAAAACCTGGATGCATGCAACTAGGAGTTTGTAGTTTCTTATCATCTCAGGCAAATTCTCTCCACTACAAAATGAGCTCCAAAGCTTTACAGCAGGGGTCACCAAACTTAACCTTGCGTCAGGGCCAGTTCCTCCGGCACCGATTGCCTGGCGGGACGGAGGGTGGGGGAGCATGCGCCTATATGTGCGCACTTGCTTTTTCCGGTGCAGCACGGCACCGGAAATAGCTTGTGTGCATGCGCAAGTGTCATTTCCAGTGCACTTCTGGCACGGTGCGGCACCGGAAATAGCTTGTGCACGTGCGCACGGGCCTCCGCAGACCCGGAAGTGCACCAGAAATGACACTTGCGCATGCGCAAAAGCTATTTCCGGCACTGTACCAGGCCAGAAGTGGGCCGGAAATGACGCTTGCACATGTGTGCAAGCTATTTCTGGTGCCGCACTGACCTGGAGATGGGCAGCCGCGCCACACTGGTAAGAGCAGGCAGGGGTCGTCGGGGGCTGGATAATTGGCTTGCGTGGGCCGTATCTGGCCCATGGACCTTAGTTTGGGGCACCCCTGCTTTACAGTCTTAAATACTAGTTACAATA
This sequence comes from Lacerta viridis, assembly GCA_900245905.1. Taxonomy (NCBI): domain Eukaryota; kingdom Metazoa; phylum Chordata; class Lepidosauria; order Squamata; family Lacertidae; genus Lacerta; species Lacerta viridis. The sequence continues at coordinate 155,508 of OFHU01004114.1, read as the reverse complement.
AGATGGATGTTAACAAAATAGCAAAGTAACAAGTTGCAAACAAGCGATGGAGCCCTTTAAGTAGTTTAGTAAACTTTCCTCTTTCTGGTCCTGGAGAGAGATCCTAAGCTTGTTCATAGCCATCCCCAACAAGCACACACAGAGACTTCTCAAATTTCAGTTTCCTGCAAGCTCCTTTTTCCGGCAATAAGTCCTGAGTTGGTTTTTAGCTCATTGAAACGGCAAGATACCGGTGTTCTCTGAAGCTTTTGCCATAGCGTAACCTCTTCCGTTTACAGCATTTTAAATGCAATGTATTCAAAGACAGCATTTTATGCACATTTAGCTTTAAACTTTAAATAACCCACAGAAGATATAGAAGCAAAATAAGTGGAATGGAAATGTTTTAGATTAGCTACCTCTGGATGGTCCATATACTACATATTCAGGAAGATTCAGTCAAATGACTACAAGGTTATCTGACAATAGATGAGGGATTTAGTTATTTCTTTGACGATGACACTTAAAATATTCTGTTTTGGTTGCATGCCTTAGCCAAACTATGGTGGTATAGGAGTACCTAAGCACTTCTAGGAGCCTAGGCATTGAGTAGGTTTATTTATTTTAATTTATTCATTGAATTTATACCACACCATTCCTCCCCAATGAGTCTGGTGTGGCCAGAGAGGCCAAACCTTCCCTATCTTTCTCTAGTTTTGTATAAACGGAAGCAGGTGGTTGGAGCCATTTCTAAAGCTAAAATTTATTTCATTATTCCATGTAATCACATTATTTCTCCAAAGACCCTGGGGTAATTCACTCCCTTTTATTCTCACAACCGTCCTATGAGGTAGGTCGAACCCAAGATATAGTAACTAGCTAAGATCGTACAGTGGTGCCTCGCAAGATGAAATTAATTCGTTCCGTGAGTGTTGTCGTATAGCGGAAATTTCGTCTTGCGAAGCACGGTCGGAGGAAGTGCGGTTTTACGGAAAAAACAACCGCAAAACATTTTTGTTTTGCGTGTCACGGCCGTAGGAAAATTCGTCTTGCGAGTCACCCTCTCGTTAGCGAATGCCTTTCGTCTAGCGAGGTTTTCGTCTAGCGAGGTACCACTGTATAGCAAAATGTATGCCTATTGGTTGAATAAGAGTAGAGGTCTTTTGCCTGCATCTTTAGTACAGCAATTAAAGTAGCTCTAGCTTGTCAATAACTGATTTATTGAGCATTCGTCCAGATTTTCTTGAGGGTGTTTATATCTCTTCCTGTTAATCATTCATCCATTCCTCCATCCCAAATTTTTCAATGCATTTCCCCATCACTCCAAAAACAAGTTTCCTATGTTGATTTATTGTGCTAGAGTGCTTTAAAAAGGTAAAGGTAAAGGTACCCCTGGCCGTTAGGTCCAGTCGCAGACGACTCTGGGGTTGTGCGCTCATCTCGCTTTACTGGCCAAGGGAGCCGGCATTTGTCCGCAGACAATTTTTTCCAGGTCATGTGGCCAGCACTAAGCCACTTCTGGAGAAACCAGAGCAGCGCACAAAAACGCCATTTACCTTCCTACCTATTTATCTACTTGCACTGTGTGCTTTCGAACTGCTAGGTGAACAGGAGCTGGGACCGAACAATGGGAGCTCACCCCGCCACGGGGATTCGAACTGCCAACCTTCCGACCAGCAAGCCCTAGGCTCTGTGGTTTAGAGAGAGACCACAGTGCCACAGCTGCTTTAACTCACCTCAAATGTGGAAACCTAAAGTATGCATCTGAATCCCTCCAGCGAAACATGGCATTTTGGAGGTGTCATGAGAAATCTGCATGACGTGTGAAATGTCAGGTCAGAGGGGAAGGGAGAATTCCAACAGGGGCATGTTGTGTTACTGTCAGAGAAATTAATAAACGAATTCTTACACCTTACGATTTGCTGACAAAATTTTGGCACCTCAGCTATATATAAAAACCTTGCATACTAAATAGCATGCACAGGGCACAATCTATTTATGAATTGTTCTCCTAAATAAGCCTATTTTATATTCATCTCTTGCTCTTTTCATTTCAGTAGGCTTTGTGCAGGAGAACTGTCTAATGGTAACAACAACAACAACAACATCATCAACAACAACATAATACCCTGTCCATCGGGGCAGCTTACAGCACATATAAAAACAGTAAAAAGTCAAACATTAAAAACTTTCCAATAGAGGACTGCCTTCAGAAGTCTTCTAAAAGTCAGTTAGTTGTTTATTTCCTTGACATCTGAAGGGTGGGTGTTCCACAGGGAGGGCGCCACTACCGAGAAGGCCCTCTCCTTGGTCCCCTGTAACTTTGCTTCTCACAGTGAAGGAACCAGCAGAAGACCTTCGCAGCTGGACTTCAGTGTCCAGGCTGAGCAATGGGAGTGGAGACGCTCCTTCAGGTATACAGTGCTTTGAAATGCACTGGGAACCAGTGGAATTCCTTTAGGGCAGGTGTTATATGGTCTCAGCAGCCGCTCCCAGTCACCAGTCTAGCTGCTGCATTCTGGATTAGTTGTAGTTTCCAAGTCACCTTCAAACTGCCCCACATAGAGTGCATTGCAGTAGTCCAAGTGGGAGATAATGGACTGGGCCACATGGGCCAAACCTGTCTGCTGCCTGAGTTGGCTGTACCTCATGGTACAGCCACCCCTAGCAAATTGTACATAACTTATGTTGCTCCTCGGCACACAGAAACGAAGCTAAATCAATGGCCTTTAATATGACTATAGCAACAACGTACGTAAAGTGTCCATGGGAATAATTAGCTATTTGCGTGGACAGGCGGAGTCCCCCAAACCCTAGGCGACCCCCGAGCGGAATAATGACACAAGACAACATGCTATGGGATTAAAATTGGCCACAACTTTATTAAGATTCAGATGTAGGGAGACCTTGGCTCAGGCATTGGGCGTTTATCCTTCCCAGCCCCCAGCCGGGGATCTGGGAAACTTCAGGGTTATCCAGAATGTGTGGGGATTGGGCTGGCTCTGGAGAACATATGTTCAAGCAGAGAGCCCGCCCCCCATTTTGCCGCCACTGGTGGGGGAGAGCAATGACAACCTCTCGGCGTATGGACAATGCCTCCCCCCAATACCCCTTTAACGGGAACCCTGGTATCGCCTGCCGCACTGGGGGCGTGGAGTCACCACCCCATGCCCCCCCCCATTTAGGAAGATGACTAAAGGATTCCGCCCAAGGCCTGAAACCGCCAAAGTTGTGACGAATTGCTACGGGAAAGGCGAAACCTGCCAATGCAGGGAAATTCCTTTCCGGCCCTTCAACAGCGGCCTTGACATAGCAGCGCCTGTGTACCTGTGGAAGAAGAGGTTAACCTGCAACATGAGCATTAATTGAGGGAGTGGAGGGTGGGAGAAGCTCTGGAGCCGACTGCTGCTTCTCAGGTAAGCTACACACTCTATTGTGTGGGCTGGGTAGTCCCTCCCCTTACCTGGCCAATCCCTTGGCAACGCCTCCCCCAGGCGGGATTGGACGGTTAACTGGGTAGGCGGAGACCCCAGGTATCCCTTCTGGGGGAAGGCAAAGCCAGTCCGAACTACCAGGTGTCGCCCAGGAATTCAGGGGGCTGCGCACGACCACTCAAACGTCGCCCCCCATTTGATGTGGGGAGCAGTCATTGTATTGGACACACAAATTGTGCACAACCAGAGTCTCACATTTAATGTAATAAAGCCATCTACAATATGTGTATCCTGACTAGTGTTGCCATCATCAGGGTTTTCTGTTTCCTTTATAAAGCATCTCCTGTCGCTCTGTCAGATAACGGTCAGATGCGTTTAACTGTTATGTGTGATTAAAACCAGTTGTGTTGATTCCCTTTTCTTCCTTTGATGATTGTGTGATAAACTCAAGAAAAGGCTACTGCAGTTATTTGCAAACGTTCCCGTCTTCCTTTGGAAGGTCATCATAACCCTGGTAAATAAACAGAAAATCTGGTTGAAGCAATTCTTTTCATCTAGGAAAAATAGTATCATCACAACATAAAAACTGTTTTGATGGGTTAGACATAAGTTCCAGCTTTTTCCAGGTGTCTCTTTCGGAGCTCAAATCACCTGCAAACTGCTTCCATCTTTATAGGCCCAATCATGATACACATGAAAGCTGCTGAAACTGAGTAACCGTTTACATGCATCATTGGACAGAGAAGCGTTGAGGCGCTTGGAGAAGATGTATGTTGATCTCCTTAACCTTGAGAACATAGGATTTGATACTGTGTGACAGCATATCTACATTTCATGAGATAATTAAGGGGGGGGGGTAGAGAGAGAGCGAGAGAGAGCATTGTATAGTCAAAATGCACCTCCAAAGCAAGTCCCTTTTGAAGCAATGGGCCTTGATGGAGTTGCTCTCTGGAGGAATTGTGCAAGGTTTATTGATTGAGGACAATTTGCCTGCCACCAATAATACATCAATGCACATAGATCATGATGACAAATTGCTTTTGGACTGCAGACTGTGTGGCCAGAGGTGAAACTAGGCTTTATTTCTCCCAAAGACTCAATCTGGCACATACACCTCAACACTTTTTGTTTTTAAAGGGCATAAAAAGCAGGCGATGTATTATTATATAGATAAACAAAACTTGGTATTCAAAGATTTCATGGATTCATTTGCAGCAAGACACCAACCCACCCATGATCTTGAGGGAGACTGGAGGGAGCCCCACTGTAAGTGGGGTAGGGAGGGCTTCTCTGGAGCCTCGCACAATTGAGACCAGGAAGGATTGAGGTGCCATGGCTGCCATGAGCAGAATGGGTGAGATGACCTTCAGCAGGGGCACCAGCTTATGCATCTCATTGGGTATAGGGTGGGCAGGACCATCCGAGACTGGGCTTCTTTCCTCCTTAGCGTCTCCTCTGAATACCTGGGGGAGACGGCAGTGCTGCTTGGCCTTCCTTTCAAAGGGTTAAAAATAAACTGAGCAAGATTCCTAGAGAGGAAGGGAATTTGCAGGATGGGGGAAATTTGTTTTGCAGGGGGACACACCCACACAAACATAGAAACCTGCATAGGCACCAACTCCTAGGGGCCATGGTACTTTGGGCCTTGCAATATTTTTAGGGGTGATTTTTTTTGGGGGGGGGGACGACGACACATGGAGCCAGTTCCAGCCAGAGGCGTAGGAAGGTCAGGTGGTACCCAGTGCGGAAAATTTCTTGTCCCCCCCCCATTGATTCATCCCCTTGCAAAAATGGTTTTACGTTATTTCATATTTTCTTACAAAGGAATAATAACATAATAATAATAATAATAATAATAATAATAAAAACTTTTATTTATATCCCACCCTCCCCGGCCGAAGTCGGGCTCAGGGTGGCTAACATCAGATACATAACATTGGTATAAAATCAAACAATAATTAAATTACCTCCTAAAAACATCTCAAAATCAAATTAAAGTCTAATTAGATGGCTTTCCACAGGGTTAGGGTTGGGAACAGTAAGTGCTCCACTGAACTGAAATTTCAGCCTTCACGACATAGGAAAACAGCCAAGTAAACAGCTATTTTGGTGGAGGAGGGTCAAGATATTAACCGATATGCATGAAATTTCATATATAGCTATATAATCCCTAGTATAGTAAGATAAGACCTTTGGAGCAGGCATTTTTTTTAAAAAAAGTTTTTTTTTATGAACCACTCTAGTAGGGCAGTAATTGTTTCTTGATAATTTGTCACCCCCTCCATTATGGAACCAGGGGTGGTCTGCCCCCTACGCCCCCCCTTTGCTACGTCCCTGGTTCCAGCACACCTTGGGTGGCTGGTGGCTCCTCCTCCTGTTGCTGTTGCTGTTTATCAGTGACTACAGTATCATATGAGCACTGATCCAGAGTATATTTTCTACAGCGTTTATATTTGCTTACATGTACGATCGGCTTGTTAAGAAATTGAACTGCGTCCTTCTCATATTAATTCTTACAAGTCTGGCTGATGAAGAATTGATCAAGATTGGCTGATGAAGCATTGAACGAAACAGATTGGTTATCCGGAAACTCTGTTCCGGCGATATTTGGTGACAGATTATGTATATATCGAACTTTTGAATTATTCTACCGCGACTGGTGAAGAAGATTTAGAGACTTTGGTTGCAATTTCTGATCATTTGTATTAGTCTATAAATAGTGTTTAGTGCCATTGTTATTGGCCATCGTGTTGTGTTATATTGTTCAACTTGTCTACATTGCAACACAGGGGTTTGTTTACGGATGATTGCTGCTGCCGCCGTGGCTGGGGGGTGGCTTCAGTAAGCATAGCTCGTGAGGTGCCCAATGAAACGTACCTTTGGGGGCAGCACGCCGGAGCCCAAGGTGGTGTGCAAGTCCACACACCCCAGAGCCCAGCGTGCTGCTCGCTCCCCGAAGCAGCACAGGCCAGGGCTGGGCTCGCAGCACACCGAGCTGCTGTGTCCCCCCCCCCACTGCCAGAGATGGGCATAACTGGCATGCGCTGGCCCCGTGGGAGGTACTGGGCCTGCAGAACCCGAGCCACAGGGTCTGTCCCGCACTGCTGTGCTGTGCGTTCCTGTGTTGCCTTCTCCTTTCCAAAGGGTTGCACTGCTTCTTCCCTCCTGGGGTTGGGTGAGCTCCCTGTTTTGGGGGTGAAGGGGTGTCCCAGGGCTGCAGGGAAGGGTGTCTGGGAGAGAGAGAAAGGAGCTGGAAAGAAGCCCAGACAGTAAAATAGGGAGAAACAGCCACTGTGGACTGGCTGGCGTGCCGAGAGCATCCATGGCTCCCCCTGGAAGCTTAACCCAGGGCAAAATCCCTGTCTAAACGTTTTGGCACTGGTGTGTCAGAGTCCTCTTCCCAGCAGGCACTTGGGTCGGCTTTTTCAGAGGCAGCATTGTGTGGAGTTCAGTAGCACAGAATCCCCAGCCAAGACTGCTAAGGTGAAAAGCCAAGAGAAATCCATGCGAGACCTTTATCCACCAGGAGCTATTCCTTCCACTAATCCTTCTTTTGGCTTGGGAGCTCGGATTGAGAAACCTCTCCTCTCTCCCAACATTTGCTTTCCAGAGGCAAGGAAGCCCTTACCTAAAACCAAACAAACAAAAAGGAAGCGCATGATCATCTCTATGAACTTTCTCTCCGTCTTGGAGTCTCACCTTTACTACATATTCTTTAAATCTGTAGAGCATCCAACAGCTTTCCGTTGCCATCCTGAAATATACTCGGAGTCAAGTGTGCATTTCATGCTCTTTATTCAGCTCATAGTAGTAATGAATGAATCTTTCCCCAAAACATCTGCTATATATACATTATTTACACAATGTGCCCCACGTGATTGGCTAATTCCGGGCTACTCCTGTAGGCCAATCAGGTTGCGGATTCACTTCCACCTGGAGCTGGATTGGGTGGCTCCTGCGGACCAATCAGACTGCTGCATTCTGGATCCTATTGTTCTAGGACCAATCAGACTGCTGCATTCTGAATCCTATTGTTCTAGGACCAATCAGACTGCTGCATTCTGGATCCTATTGTTCTAGGATTCAGCTCAGTACATAACACATCCGATCTTTGCTGATGGGAAACCTGAGTGCTCAGTGTGGTGTAGTGGTTACGAGCGGTAACCTTTTAAGTGCTCAGTGTGGTGTAGTGGTTAAGAGCGGTAGACTCATAATCTGGTGAACCGGGTTCGCGTCTCCACTCCTCCACATGCAGCTGCTGGGTGACCTTGGGCTAGTCACACTTCTTTGAAGTCTCTCAGCCCCACTCACCTCACAGAGTGTTTGTTGTGGGGAGGAAGGGAAAGGAGAATGTTAGCCGCTTTGAGACTCCTTCAGGTAGTGATAAAGTGGGATATCAAATCCAAACTCTTCTTCTTCTTCAGTGCCACCGACTGACTGAGATGTTATTTGGGGAGCAGGCTTACTGCCATTTGGATGGGAGGCAAACCTAAGGGCCGACCCAGTTGTAATGCAGACGTTGTGGACTTCAACTGCAATTTGAGAAGCCCTAAGTATGGGCAGCGGGGAAGCACATGTGATATAGAAGTATTTCAAAAATATGTACTGTAGCAGACAGCTGACTGGCTGAATAGGTACATGGCTTTTCAGGCAAAAAGTGGCCCGGCCATTCTGATTGGTGGCTTTTTGGAGCCACAGGTTTAGTTAGAGGTATGGGAGTGAAAAGTTCTGTCTTTGCTGCTGATTGTTTAGTTATTGGTCTTTTGCTGCTGTTTTATATGATCTTGATTGTTGCATGTTTTAAACTGTTTGCTCTTGGAGATAAGATGCCTTGGAAGCTGTCCTAATGGGAAAGCATGATGGAACATTTTAAATACACCTGAAGAAGTGTGCATGCACACGAAAGTTCATACCAAGAACAAACTTAGTTGGTCTCTAAGGTGCTGCTAGACTATTTATTTATTTTATATAATAAACCACAGAGCCTAGGGCTTGCTGATCAGAAGGTCGGCGGTTTCGAATCCCTGCGACGGGGTGAGCTCCCGTTGCTTGGTCCCAGCTCCTGCCCACCTAGCAGTTCGAAAGCACATCAAAGTGCAAGTAGATAAATAGGTACTGCTCCAGCGGGAAGGTAAACGGCGTTTCCATGCGCTGCTCTGGTTCGCCAGAAGCAGCTTTGTCATGCTGGCCACATGACCCGGAAGCTGTACGCCGGCTCCCTCAGCCAGTAACGCGAGATGAGCACCACAACCCCAGAGTCGGACACGACTGGACCTAATGGTCAGGGGCCTTTACAACCAACCTACTGTTATGTATTGAAGTTCTCACCCTAGGCCACTAGGGGTGTGTGTATATAGTTCATTCTGCTGCAGTTTTCACTCAGGTCCGCATATGCAAATGAAGGATTGTAAACTGACGTCAGGGATTGGGTAACTGCAGAAAGTTGTTACTGTTGCTTTGTAGCTGAGTTCTATATAAGCAGGTTGCTGAGCCCTTCAGCTCAGTCCTGTTCCAGCCTGAGAATAAACAAGAGCTGTTTGGAAATCACTGTGTCGTCTGCTGTGACTTAACAGCTACCTACCTGCATTTTAAAAACATGCACCCACAAATGAAATTTTGGTCAAGTCCAGGGTACTCATTTTCTCTGATTCGAGATGCCTTCATCTGAAGGGGGTAAGGCATTTTTGTGATTTTGGGGAAACAAAATTCACTCCAAGGTCTTACCCTGTTGCAGTGGTGGCAGCACAATTTTTTAAAAGAGAAATGAAGAAAAGGAAGCTTTCTACTGCAACCGTCTGCTGCTATTTTAAAAAGGCAGAATCCCTGTGGTTAATAACTAACAAGTTGGAGTTCTTGATAGAAGCGATGCAGAAAATAGTAGAAAAACAAGAACTCAGGCCACAATGATGATTCAATTGATTCAAGTTTTTCAAGTCTCTTATGAATAGATTTATTTCTTAAAGTTTATATACCAGGTGAAATTAATGTGCCAGGACAAGGCCCTGTTTCGGTGATTCTTCTTCAGCTAATAGAGTCTTAAAGTCCCAAAGTCGACGTGTACTGGTTGCTTTCACCTGGTGTATAAACTTCAAGAAATAAATCTATTCCTAAGAGACTTGAAAAACTTGAATCTACTATTTTCAGAATCCCAGTGGTTTCACTGAATTTTTGGATCCATCAGGCACCTTCTAGTTGTCTCCATCTCTAGCCAAATATGACGACACTTTTGCTCCATTGCCTTGGGCGGTTCATATAGCCCGTTGACATGGCTTTGCCTTTCTCCCTTTCTTTCTTTCTTTCTTTCTTTCTTTCTTTCTTTCTTTCTTTCTTCTTTCTTCCTTTCTTTCTCCCTTTCTTTCTTTCTTTTTCTTAAAAGGCTCAAAATCCAAAAAGCAGGAACAAACTCCCTTCTTCTCTGCCTGAGGTTTGATATGAAGAGCCTCCGCTGAGATTTCTCTGTGGAGACATTGGGTTTTCCTGGCAAGCAAGGTTGCAAGATACTCCGCAGAATGTCTACAGCTTTGCATGTCAAGAGGAGCCAGGAGGCTGGGCATGCCAGCCAAAGGAAACAGGGCTTCAGTCCCAAGAACGTTTTTACAGAGACAGAGACGTGTAGCGGATTTGGAGGAGACGGCTGAGCTGGGGCCTCTTTTTCTCTTTCCTTCCCTTCGTAAATTCCCAGCAAAGAAACCTTAGGATCCAGATGCATCTGGGTTTGCTGCGGTTTGATGAAGGTGGTTGCCCGAGTTCTTGATTCTTCAAGTGTATGGAGGAATCCTTAATAACGGTCCTCCCTCCCAGCTCTTCTCAAAACACACACGGAGCAATTTGTCAAAGGGAGCGTTTCCATGGCCAAGCCCCAAGAAAAGGGAGTTCCCATCTAATCAGGGATGAAAAGGCCAGTAAGGAAAAGGCGGGGATCAACACATGTCTTGGTGTAACTGCGACTTAGTATAGTTACTTTACTATACAAATAATCTCTGGAAGGCGCGAGGCTCCGCTGATTAAGGAGACAGACCATGCGGGAGAAAGAAACAGAATTAAACCACAACTGAAGTGTAAAAATGGGCCCTGCCCAAAGCCATTTTGGTCTGACACTTCATAAATTATGTGCAAAGCCCTAAACAAAAGAGGGTGACATGGGATGGTCAGCATTCATTTTTTCATCTCTCCACTCCCAGAGCATTTCCCCATTCTTTGGAAACCATCTAAAAGGGAACAGCAGGACCCTTCACCTCCCCCTGCCCCCCTCCTGCTGATGGGAGACATTTAGAAATTTTAGATGACTGGTGACGATTTATGACCTTTTAAACTATGTATGGGTGGGTGGGTGGTGGGGGTATTATTCCCTTTTGTTATTATGGTATGTATTCTGTGTTTTTATATTGTAAACCAGGCTTCCTCAACCTCGGCCCTCCAGATGTTTTTGGCTACAACTCCCATGATCCCTAGCTAGCAGGACCAGTGGTCAGGGATGATGGGAATTGTAGTCTCAAAACACCTGGAGGGCCGAGGTTGAGGAAGCCTGTTGTAAACCATCCTGTCCCCTTCGGCTGAAGGGTGGTATAGAAATTTAATAAATAGTAGTAATAATAATAATAATAATAGAACCCCTCCCCATGCTCCCACAAACTGACCTACCCACATCCTTGAGCTGCTCCTATTTTAGGGTTTTCATGTTTCAAAAAGTTACCCAAAATCTAGACTTCCGACGTTGGCGTGTACTTTTAATCTTTCATAGAAATGAATTTTTGAAAAGAAGAGCCATCAAGGAACCGTCTGATTCTGATTCTACCCTACAATTCTCTCCTGCAACACTGCAGGGCTGACCTTACTAGTGATGGAAATCCTTGGAAGCCAAGTAAGTATGGGGGCAAGGGCTCTTTGGTGAGAGAACTCTACCAGAGATTTAACATGGCAAAACATGCAGCAAAGGAAAGCATGGAAATATGGGCTGCAAGATTGTTGAAATGTGCCCTTTCTGGTGAAATCTTTTAATGCTTCTCTCCAAAGTATCCCACTTCCCAAGCACAAAGCTAGACCACACACTTTTGTTGTTGTTCAGTCATTCAGTCGTGTCCGACTCTTCGTGACCCCATGGACCAGAGCACGCCAGGCACCCCTATCCTCCACTGCCTCCCGCAGTTTGGCCAAACTCATGCCAGTCGCTTCGAGAACACTGTCCAACCATCTCATCCTCTGTCGTCCCCTTCTCCTTGTGCCCTCCATCTTTCCCAACATCAGGGTCTTTTCCAGGGAGTCTTCTCTTCTCATGAGGTGGCCAAAGTACTGGAGCCTCAGCTTCAGGATCTGTCCTTCCAGTGAGCACTCAGGGCTGATTTCCTTCAGAATGGATAGGTTTGATCTTCTTGCAGTCCATGGGACTCTCAAGAGTCTCCTCCAGCACCATAATTCAAAAGCATCAATTCTTCAGCGATCAGTCTTCTTTATGGTCCAGCTCTCACTTCCACATGCTTAGTACCGGTAAGTCCTAAAACGGTTTACTTACAAAACTCTTCATTTTTATTATTACATTTATGATTTTCAGTTGTATACATTTCAATAATTTTACAATTATTTTAACATTTGAAAACTCAACTTCCTCTCCCCTCTTTCTGCGGTTCCTTAAATTTGTTTTTCATCTACTTTAAATATATACTCTCATAAGTCTGCAGGTTATTACAATAATCCTGCCAATGTTCTTATCTGTTTACAATTTATTTGTAAAAAAAGTTTGTTGTCTTGATTTCTTATTTTTCCAGTAAGTTTTTCCACTTCTGCATATTCCATATGTTTTTGTATCCATTCTTCTTTCACTGGGACTTCTTTCCATTTTGGGGCAAGGAACATTCTTGCCACTGTAGTTGTATACATGAATAAATTTCTATACAGTTTCAGTAGTTCTATCCCTATAATTCTCAAAAGGAAAGCTTCTGGGTCTTTTTTTTTAAAAAAACAAATGTTATTTTAAACATCTTTTCAATTCATTATATATCATTTCCCAGTAAGCTTTAACCTTACTACAAGACCACCACATATGATAAAAAGAACCTTCTTTCTCTTTACATTTCCAACACTTATTTGATTTGGATTTATACATTTTTACCAATTTACTCATTGTTAGGTACCATCAATATAACATTTTCATATTACTTACAAAACTCTCCAAATTCATTAATATATATATTTTTTATTATAGATTTTACGAATACAAAGAAAAAGGTCCACCACAAATACAAAACTTAAATAAAGTTATCTACAATACTCATTTTGCTTATATGCGTCATCTTTTCCCAGTTCTGAACAAAGTATATTGTACATATACACATACAGTAAACCCAACTGACAAAAAAATAAAAAAAAATAAAAAATACAAAAAATAGACAAAAAAGAAAAGAAAATAATAATAATAATAATAATAAACAATTTAAAAAATATATATATATATATAAGTGTTCTGCTCCGTCTTCGCTTAATATAATCACCGTCTTCCTGACAAATCCCTTTGCTTGAACTGCTATAAATATGAATGCTTACAACCTTGCACACTTTCTTGACTCCATTCTACCATGCATTCTTAGGCATTTCATTGCTCCCCTCTCTTTCATTCAAACTGTTTTCATTCCCTTCACCCCTCGAATGCTGACATGGTAACAATACTTTTGTTATATTTTAACACATATTTTTTATAAACCTCCCATCTACCAGCAAAGTTCTGCTTTGTATTTCCTCTTAAATTATTTGTTAGTAGAGCCAGCTCTGCATATTCTTGTAATTTGATTTGCCACTCAGTAACCTTCGGTGCTTCTTGATCTTTCCATCTTTTGGCTATTACTGTTCTTGCCGCTGCAACTGCATACAAAAAGACCTCTTTCAGCTTGTTTGGGATCTCCTTATCTACCATACTTAATAAAAATATCTCTGGTCTTTTCACAAAAGAAATTGCCATCAACTTTTTCATTTCATCATATACCTCCTCCCAAAACACTTTAATTTTTACACACCGCCACCACATGTGCATCAAATCCCCATTCTCAGATCCGCATCTCCAGCAAACATTTGCTAGACTTCTATTCATTTTGGCAAGTCTGGCTGGTGTAAGATACCACCTGTGTGCCATCTTCAGCATATTCTCTCTTATATTGTAATTTGCCGTAAATCTTAAATTGACCTGCCATAATTTTTCCCACTGTTCGAACATAATTGGGTGCCCAAAGTCTTGGGCCCATTTGGTCATAGCAGCTGTTACCGTCTCGTCCATAACTTCGTATTCTAACAACATCTTATATATTCGAGAGATTAGCTTGTTTTTCCTATTTAGCACTTCCTTTTCAAATCTAGAGGGTTCTTTCCCAAACCCGCAGATCTTATCTTTTTTAAAAATTTCGTTAATTTGGAAATAATCCAACCAGGTTGAGAGATGATCTTTAATCTCCTCATAGTTTCTAAGTACTACTTTCCCTTGCCTTTCTATTATCAGATTGTTATATGTAATCCACTCTTCCTTTTCATTATTTATTCTTTTTAACGCTACGGCCTCAAAGGGGGAGATCCATCTTGGTGTTGCCCTTTCTAGATATCTTTGGTACTTCTCCCAAACTCTATAGATTGCATTCCTTATTATATGGCTACAGAAGCCTCTATGCACCTTTATTTTGCCATAATTAAGATAGGCATGCCATCCAAAGCGCAGGTCATAACCTTCTAGATCCAGAATTTCCCAATTTCTTAACAAGCACCAGTCCTTTAGCCATACCAAACATGCCGCTTCATAATAGATCTTGAGGTCTGGCAGACCGAAACCGCCTTTATCAATCGTATTAATCAATATCTTGTGTTTTATTCGCGGTCTTTTGCCCTTCCATAAAAATTTTGAGATTTCCTTTTGCCACTTCTGGATGTTGTTAGTTTGTTTTTGAATTTCAGTCCAGCATTTAATATAATTATCATTATATAAGTTTATATTCTTTGCCGTTATCAATAATCCTAGATATTTTATTTTGGGATGAATTTTAATCTGTGTTACCCTTTCCAATTCTTCCTTCTGAGCCTTCGATAAATTTTTGACTAATAATTTGGTCTTGTTTACGTTCAATCTAAAGCCAGATACCGTGCCATATTCTTGTATTAGTTCCAGAACCTTTGCCAGACTTTTAATTGGATCCTCAGTAGTTATTATTAAATCATCTGCAAAAGCCCTGAGTTTATAGCTTCTCTGCCCAAGTGTTATTCCTTTTACATCTTTTTCTTCCCTTATTCGTTTACATAAGATTTCCAGTGTTAATATAAATATCAACGGAGACAAAGGGCATCCTTGTCTAACACCTTTTTGGATTTCGCAGTCCTGTGAGAGATTGCCATTTATTATAATCTTTGCCTTCTGTTTAGAATAAATTGCCTCAATTCCCTTCACATAACCTTCTCCAAATTCCATATATTTTAATATTTCCGACATAAATCTCCACGATACCCTATCGAAGGCTTTTTCTGCGTCTACAGCCATGAAGGCTGCTTGTTTGTTGATGTTTAAATCTAAATACTCCAATAAATTTATTATATTCCTGGTGTTGGTGTATAAGTGCCTCCCTGGTAGAAATCCGGCTTGGTCTTCATGAATTAATGTCTGTAATATTTTCTTTGTTCTTTCTGCCATTATACCTGCGAAGAGTTTGTAATCATTGTTCAGAAGGGCGATTGGTCTATAATTGCTCATCATTTCAGAATCACCTCCTTGTTTAGGGATTAGAGCTATGTAACTATGGCTCCAGGATTCCGGCATAGATCCCTCTATTAAGATATTATTCATAACATTTTTTAACGGCTCAGCTAAGATGTCTTCTAGTTTTTTTATAATATGCAGCTGGTAGGCCATCGGGTCCCGGTGACTTTCCAGATTTCGCTTCCTTTATTGCCACTTGCAATTCGTATGGTGTTATTGGGGCGTTTAATAATTCTCTTTGTTCTTTGGTGAGTTTTTGTAAGCAGTTCCGCTTTAAATAATTTTTTATCTCCAGGGGTGTCTCCTTTCCTTCACTATATAATTCTCTGTAAAATTTAACAAACCTTTCTTCTATTTCTTTAGGATTGGTAACTGTTTCCCCCTCTGTTTTAATTCTGTTTATGATTCTCTCTGCCTCTCTCTTTTTAAGTTGCCAAGCCAATCTCCTGGTTTATTAGCATGTTCAAAGTATTTCTGCTTTGAATATCTTAATTTCCAATCCAGTTCTTCATTAATTAGCATTGAGTATTGTGATTGCAGAACTTTTATATCCCTTTGGATCTCTGCACTATCTGGTGTCGCATACAGTTCCCTCTCTCTCTTCTTTATATTATCCAATAACTCTTGCTTCTTTTTTTCTTTTAATTTCTTTTGAATTATACTTTGTTGGATAAAAAAGCCTCTCAGTACAGCCTTACTGGTGTCCCATACAATTTTTAACTCTGTGCCTTTATTCAAATTAAATTCAAAGAATTCTTTTAATGTCTTTTTTGCATTTTCAATTATTTTTTCATCCTTGATTAATAACTCATTTAGCCTCCACCTAGTTGCTTTTCTTTTCTCCCAACTAAGAATTGCCTGCACTGCACTGTGATCCGATATGGTCCTTGGTTGTATTTCCGTTTTGCGAATTTTGATTGTCAGATCTTTAGTTAACCAAATAGCATCGATCCTTCCTGCTGACTTGTTGGGGTATGAGAAGTATGTAAAGTCTTTATTCAATGGGTTTTTGATTCTCCAAACATCTTCTAAACTTAGCAAATCAATTAATTGAAAAAAAGTTGTTGGTAGTTTAATCTGCTTTTTTTTTGGTGTCTTTACAGATCTATCTAATTCTGGGTACACCACTCCATTTTGATCACCCAAAAAAATAATTTTTTCTCCGATGCACCCTTCCAGCTCCTTACTGAGTTTTTGAAAGAATTGGCTTTTTTTTCTCATTTGGTGCATAGAACCCAATTACTTTAATTCTCTCCCCCCGAACTGTTATCTCTACAATCACAACTCTCCCTTGCATGTCTGTATAGATTAATTTAGGTTCCAAGTATGATTTCGCATAGATTACCACGCCATTTTTCTTAGACATACCTGAGGCCACAAAATCGATTCCAAGTTTTTTGCTAGAGAGAACTCTAATATGTTGTTTTTTAATATGCGTCTCTTGCAAGCAAATCAAATCATATTTCTGTTTACTAAGAATATGCTCTACCTTATTCCTTTTCTTTTTTTCGTTCAAACCATTTACGTTCCAAGTAACAATTTTTAACTCCATTAGTTCCTTTGTTAAGTAGACAATTTTATTTATTTATTTATTTTTTTAAAAAACCAAAGAAGTAAGAATGAGAAGTGTTAAAAGAAGGTAAAGTAATAAAAAAGAGAAAAAAAAGAGAAAAAAGGAAGGAAGAGAGAAAGAAAAGAAAAGAAAAGAAAAGAAGAAGAAAAAAAACCCACAAGAAGAAACAACCCCTAAGTTAAGCTCAGCTCAGCCAAACACGATTTTTCTTCTGGATGAGATTTAAGGCTCTTCTTCCTCTGATGATTTTTTAGCCTCGTCTGTCCCTCCTCCCAGCTGTCTTTTACCACCCAACTCCTCTCTATATGTCCTCCAAAATTTGTCGGCCTCGGACCAGGTAACAAATCTCCTCCTCTTGCCCTTAAAGAAGAATGAAATTCCCTCCGGGAATTCCCATCTATGTACTATTGATTTTTTCCTAAGAGCGTCGACTAAAGGTTTGTATTTGTCCCTCTTCCTCAAAAGTCTAGATGGAACTATCTTATGTATAATCACTTCAGACTCTTGAATTCTGAATTTTTTCTTACTGCACGTCTGTAAAATTCTGTCCCTGATCTCCATGCTGCAAATGTTACCAAACAATCCCCCGGCCAGTTATTTTCCCTTGCGATTCTTGATTTAATTCTAAATACCCTCTCGATTTTGCTCTCCATCTCCCTCTCCTCCATTCCCATCCATTTAGCTAGTTCTGTAGTCACTTTCTGCTGTATTGCTTCACCAACTTCTTCTGGAATAGATCTAAACCTCAAGGTTTTCTCTCTACGATGCATTTCTATCATCGAGATTGCATCCAGCACCGCTTCATGAGTTTCTTTCATATCTGCGATCTCTCTCTCTCTCTCTTTTTTATAAACTTTATTGAGTAAATTCAGAAAAACAATCAATAAAATATACACATCCTTCCAACTTAAAAAAACAAGAAAAATAGAATTTACAAAGCAAATTGGTTGTATCTTAAGTAAAGGAAAACTTCACAATACATCTGTATGTAAAAAAAATAAAAAATACATATATATATATATATATATACACACACACACACACACACACACACACACATATATATATATATACATATACACATATATAACGTTACATTCAGTCTTCCAAAAAAAGCAAAACCTTTACATCATTTTCTATTATCCTTTAGCAATACATATCTTTATCTTGTTTCTTCTATCTATTTTTATCTCTTCTTTCCTACTACCTCTTTCTTCAAGGCTTCCACTTGTCTTGATCCTGGGGATCAGTCTAACACTACTTTTACCACTCTGATATCTTTATACTCTTAATTCTATTTCGTTCTCTTTTCCTTGCTTTCTTTTATTATTTCCTTTGTTCAAGATACAGAATATCTAGAAATGGAGCCAGCATTTCACCGTGGGGCATTGCTTTTTAAGGTATTCTCCAAACTTTCCCCAGTCTTGTTGGAAATTTTGATCACTGCATCCTCTAATTTTATCCGTTAGTTTGGCCAGATCAATATAGTTAAATAGTTTTTCTTGCCATTCTTTGATTTCTGGCATTTCCTCCTTTTTCCAATATTGGGCTATTAAAGTTCTGGCCGCAGCAGTAGCATAATGAAATAATTTTTCATCTTGTTTTTTTATTTCTCCATCTATAATTCCCAACAAAAGCAGTTCCGGGTTCTTTTTTATATTATATTTCATCATTTTTTTAATTTCTTCTAGTACCTGGGTCCAGAATTTCTGAATCCTCTCGCAATGCCACCACATGTGTGAAAAGGTCCCCTCTTCCTTGTGACATCTCCAACAAGAGTTGCTTTTAGCTTTGTACATTTTATGTATTTTACTTGGTGTCATGTACCACCTGTAGAACATCTTAATCATATTTTCCCTGATCCCCTCTGCCGCCGTAAATTTCCACACCCCTTTCCACAATCTCTCCCATTTTTCAAATTCTATTGTTTTCCCCAAGTCTTTCGCCCATTTGATCATAGTTTCTTTGACCATCTCGTCTTTTACCTCCCACTCCAGTAAGATATTATACATACTTGATATTACTTTGCTTCTATTATATAAGAGATGTTTTTCTAGCAGAGAAGGTTCCTTTAGAAACCCTTTTTGTGTCCTGTCTTGGTTGAATTTACTATTTATTTGATGGTATTGAATCCAACCTGTTAGGAAATGTTTAATACCGTTATAGTCTTTTAATTTTAGTTTCCCATCTTTTTCTTCTGTCAAATCTTTGTATTTACCCCAATTTCCGTTTGAATTTCTTTTTTTGACTGTAATTATTTCAATCGGAGAGACCCATTTAGGTGTTTTAGGTTCCAATAGTCTTTTATGTTTTTCCCAAATTTTTAATAAAGATTTTTTAATAATGTGATTATTGAACCCCTTATGTGCTTTAGTTTTGTCCTCTACCAGGTATGCATGCCAGCCGAACTTATTTTCAAATCCCTCAAGATCTAGCAGCTCGTGATTTTCTAATACAATCCATTCCTTTAACCACATAAAGCCTGCCGCTTCATGATAAAGTTCTAGGTCCGGCAGTGCCAAGCCACCTCTACTTTTTATATCAATCATTAGTTTATATTTAATTCTCGGGGGATTGTAGTTCCAAATGAATCTCATCACATCTTTCTTCCATTGTTTAAAAATGTTTGTACATGTTCCCAGTATTGGAATCATTTGGAACAGGAATAACATTTTGGGGAGGATATTCATCTTAATAGCTGCGATTTTACCAAGGAGGGATAAATTTAGTCTATTCCAAACTTCGAGATCTTTCTTAATTTCCTTCCATACTCTAATGTAATTGTCCTTGAATAAATTGTTGGTGTTATTGGTAATCCATATTCCCAAATATTTAGTTCTGTCTATCACTCTCAATCCTACCTCATTTTGCAGTCTCAGCACTTCTTCTTTGGACATATTCTTGGTCATGATGTTAGTTTTGCTCATATTTAGACTAAGTCCAGCCAGTTTTCCATATTCCACCACTCTTGCAATACTTTGTTTAATACTTTCCTTTGGGTCCTCTACCATAATAATAACATCATCCGCAAATGCTTTGATCTTATGAACATCTCCTCCGTTTTTAATACCTTTAATTCCCTCATCATTCCGTATGTTTTCCAATAGAAACTCCAAACTCAGTATAAAGAGTAAATGAGATAGAGGACAACCCTGTCTAGTGCCTCTTTGTATCTTTATTTCTCCTGTTATTGCATTGTTTATTATAAGTTTGGCTTTTTGGGTTTTGTATATTGCCTCGACTGCATTTGAAATTTTTTGGCCGAATCCTAGTAAACCTACTGCCCTTTTGAGGAATGGCCATGATACTCTATCAAAGGCTTTTTCGGCGTCTAATAATAGAAGTGCTGCCTTTTTCTCCTTCCTAACACTCAAAAATTCCAAAACATCGATCACATTCCTCACATTACTATGCATTTGTCTATTTGGCAAAAAGCCCGTCTGATCTTTATTCATCTTGTCCCCCAATAATTTCTTTAGCCGGTTTGCCATAATTCCAGTGAACAATTTATAGTCATTATTTAAAAGAGAAATTGGTCTAAAATTTTTAACCTGTTTATTATCTGCTCCTTGCTTAGGAATCACTGAGATGAGTGCTTCTTCCCATGATCTAGGGATAATCCCTTTATCACAAATTCCATTCATGACCATTTATCTGCGATCTCTCTTTTAACTTTCTCTATTTCCCCCTTCTTCTCTCGATTTTCCTTCTGGATTTTTCTTACTCCCTCCTCTAAAACCCCTGTTTTACCTTTTAAATCTTGTACTGACTTAGTTATTTCTAGATTTTTTACAACCAATTCATTGATTTTTCCTGTCATTTCCGAAACCATTCTTGCATTTTCATCTATCTTTTGCCCCATTTTGTCCAACTTTTGATCCGTTGACCTTGTGTTATCATTCATCTCTTTTTTTATATCCGCTAAATCTTTTTTCAAGCCCAGAAGCAGTTCTTTCATTTCCAAATTCATTTCTTGTTCTTGCGTCGAGTTTCTTCTAATGGGGTTTGAAATTCCCGCTGCTTGTGCTGAGTTCGTAGATTTCTTATTCAAATTCAACATAGCATCAATATATTGAAGAAAGATGACCACAGTACTTACAAATTAAAGGCTATATCATTCATAAATCAATAAACAAATCCCAATAGACCACGGAGGGTAACAGAGATGAAGGCCCTAATGCAGTCTTTTATAAGCTTCTGCTTCGAACCCAAAAAAGAAGTCCAGATCACCCTAGAAGAGTCAAACACAGCGTATAAATATTCCTTGCCGACTGTCCCCTCTCTATCTTCAACCTCTTTCCATAAAAACCTCTTCTCCCCAACTGCTGTTCACCTTCTTTCCTGTGGGGGCAGTAGTTACTTCTTGCTAGACCCTTCTATTGTCTTCATAGGTAAATGGTGTCCAACACACAAAGAGAAATCGCAAAGTCACTATAGTCGTCACCTTCTTCCAAATATTCCTTATGTCTTTTTTATAGGAAGGGAGCTTTAGCTTCCCCACATCCAGCTCTTATTACTCCCCGTCCTGCTTCCAAATGTTGCCCCGTTGGACGAAACCCGATGTCCCAAAAATAATATTAAGTATATAGTCCTCTGGAGCTTTCCCTTACTGGAATGTGGCTCTTCTTTCAAGACCTTTCAGGAGATTTGAAATATTTTTTCCAAAGTTAGGACCGTCAAAAATGCTGCCGGGAGTTAGAACAGGCTAAGGCATTTCAAGCTCATCCATTAATGCGTTCCATTGTACTCCTTGCTGGCGAAAGTTAGGTCTATTTTGCTGGTTATCCAACTTCCGATCTGTACAGCCTCAATATTTACAGTTTATTTATTCTTAAGTCGTGTTGCCGCTCTTCCCAAGTTATAGACTTATAAGCACGTACCATGCAAGCATATTATCAACTCCCGCCATAAAAAGACAATTTTCTCGCTGTTTCTCCGGAGCGTTGCACACAAGAAGCCCAGGGATTTTTCCCCCTCTCCCAGCCTGTAGTGTAAACGCTGGATAGAAAATCTTTGTTCCGTTGTTGTTTTGGAGTCCACAGCGTTCACCTTAAGTCTCCCTTCTTGCCCCTCTCCCGTCAGCTCGCCCAAAAGCTTTTAGTTTACTCTTTTTTGGGGAGATTTCAGCGTCACCGGGGCTCCCCCAAAACTGACCTTTTCCAGCGGGTTTTTCCTTGGGGGCTTGACCGCCTGAGCTCTCCCGGAAACAGGCTTCCTCTCCGTGGGGTAGGAACGCTGACTCGGCGTCTGTGATCCCCTTCGCTGCGGGGACCCCTCCAACACCTCAGCTGGTCCTTACTAGACCCAGGAAGCCCTCCTGGACCCTTAGGGGGGTTGCGAAGCCTAGCTGCCCCCTTTTCTAACCCCACCGGAGAGTGCTTGCTATCGGAGCTCCGTAGCAAGCGACCGAGAGGGTTCCGCGGCAAACCGGAAGTCCTCCAAAACTCTCCAAATTCATGTGCTTTTCCATACAGCAGTCAGAAAAAATTGCACAGGCGGTAAAGCTTCGCTTGGCTACAGTTCCGAAACAATTGGTAGAGGAAAATCTTAGTCTCAAACTCTATTCTTGTCTGAAGCAAAAGATGAGCCACTCTGCGTTCCTCAGTCGTCAAACACTAATTTATCACTTATAGGAAGAATTTTAGTAATTAAGATGAACGTATCGCCCAAAATGCTATTTTTGTTTCAATCAATCCCGGTGATAAATAACACAAGATGCTTCAAAGAATCGCAAAAATGCATTACAAAATTTATCTGGAAAGGGAAAAAGCCAAGAATAAAATACAAATTACTTACGGATGCAGAAAAGGATTCAATGAACCATGAAAGGAAATGGGAGGGAAGTCAGGAGGTTAAAGAGAACCTCCGAAAATATCTCCCCCCTCCTTTCTCTTTCTTTTTCTTCTCTAAATAATATATATATATATGATCGATTAGATGTATATATTCTGTTTTATATTTTATATATTATTTATTATTATTTTTCATAGTTATGAACTGAAGAAGATTACACTGAAACAGTATACTTATCCGGAATGCTGTCTTCGCTGCATATTATTTGACATTATAAAGAAATTTTGCTGCACACTATTTAACATTATAAAGAAACATTTTGCCCTACATTATTTGGTCCACGTGTTGCCTTTTTTTCATATCCTGGATGTTGTGGCTGACCAATCGTACCCACCCACAACACAGGGTGTCGGTTTCCAGGTCTTACTGCAACACGTGCCCTCTTTTGAGGGAGGACCCGGTTTGCCTCCCATGTGGTAGAGGATGTTATTCTGTCACCAGCATTCATATGAGATTCCACCGCCAGTTCAGCAGGCTTGTGTTAAGTGGAGCTGGGAGGGCAACAAAATGCAACACAATGGTGTGTTGCGGCGGAGCTCAGCACTGAAAGCATCCTTACACTGCAATCCTAGCCATTTCTACTCAGGAGTAAGTCCTACTGAATTTGTTGGGGGTGTGTGTCTTCTACCAGGTAAGTGGAGCTTGGCTTGCAGCCTTAGTGAGCTACACAGCTCAAGCATGTGAACACGATTCTGCCAACTTTTCCAGTTTCCAGCTGTAGTCAAACATATTATGGCAATCAGACCCAAATGTTGGCCTGCACACACACACACACACACACACACACACAAAATCTGACAACTGGTCCAGAAAATAAAACCTCCACCTCCCAGCCAGGCCAGATTTATGTTCAAGGTTTGTTATCGGTACTAAGGACTCTTTACTGACATAAAGGGGATGATGTTTGTGGGGAAGAACATCAGAAATTGGTCTGACATCCAGACCTGATACCGTTGGAAGTAGGAAAGGTTTCTGGTTCGTATTTCTTGCAATTGTTGGGTTTTACGTAGCTGTTTAAATGAGGAATTATTTGAGGAATGTTGAGATCTACAGTGCTTCATCAATGAATCGTGGATAGCCCCTGGAATAGCAAGTGGGCCTAGGCGGTCTCATTCACCAGACCAGAGTACAAGAATGCACTCGTCTGTAAACCCTGCTATTTCAAACACATCAGGAGCCTTTACTGTGCACACGAGTAGCTTTCACTTAGACAGGAATGTGCATGTGTAGTCCTGGAATTGTGTGCAAGGTTCAGAAAGCAAAGGAGGAAAAAATATCTCCCTCTGGGAAACTTAACTCTCTAACCAGGCTGGGGGTGGGGGGTGGATCGGGAGGGGGGAAGGATCAGATAATTGGGATCTTTATGATGGTTGTTAAAAATGTTCTGGAACCAATTCAAATACCAATCAGAAACCACATTGTTCAGCTAAATCATTTTCAGATGCCATTTCAGATATAGAACACAATTACTCCTATTTTCAAATGTAATGTTACCCCCACCCCCATATATAAAAAATTGACCTTATTTTCTCTTATTTTATTTTTATCCACCTTGGCAGAAATTCAGGCATACCACAGATGATCTACGGATAGGCTTTCAGCTTCTCCCTCGCAGCTTAAGGCTTGCTGAAGCCACCATGCTGTTTCTAAGAGTTCCATGAAATGGATAGGACGGCTTTTTTGCTTTCCATATCACTTGCTGAAGAGGCTGAGATGGCCGCCAGCTGCTCTTGGGAAATCTGCATCTGTATTCAGAGGAACGAAAAGGAGTTGGGTGGCCGTGAGAAGCCCCAAACCCTGAGACTCAGGAAGGAAGGAGTCACAGGTCCATCCTTCCCATTAACAGAGTTTGGTGACCCTTTCAGGTGGTAAATGCAGAGGGACAGCCACTGTCCCTCCCAAACCTTCCCTGGCTACTCCTGTTTTGTCCCATGGTATGTCCTGGGACCCCGGTCTGGCCTTCTACCTCAGGTGCAGTGAAGGATACTATCATGTCACCTTGAGAGCCTTGTTGTTATTCAGTCGTTCAGTTGTGTCCGACTCTTCATGACCCCATGGACCAGAGCACGCCAGGCACCCCTATCCTCCACTGCCTCCCGCAGTTTGGCCAAACTCATGCCAGTCGCTTCGAGAACACTGTCCAACCATCTCTTCCTCTGTCATCCCCTTCTCCTTGTGCCCTCCAGCTTTCCCAACATCAGGGTCTTTTCCAGCGAAAAGTGTGGTGTAGTGGTTAAGAGCGGTAGACTTGTAATCTGGGGAACCGGGTTCGTGTCCACTCCTCCACATGCAGCTGCTGGGTGACCTTGGGCTAGTCACACTTCTTTGAAGTCTCTCAGCCCCACTCACCTCACAGAGTGTTTGTTGTGGGGGAGGAAGGGAAAGGAGAATGTTAGCCACTTTGAGACTCCTTCGGGTAGTGATAAAGCGGGATATCAAATCCAAACTCTTCTTCTTCTTCTTCTTCTTCTTCTTCTTCTTCTTCTTCTTCTTCTTCTTCTTCTTCTCTTCTCATGAGGTGGCCAAAGTACTGGAGCCTCAACTTCAGGATCTGTCCTTCCAGTGAGCACTCAGGGCTGATTTCTTTAAGGATGGATAAGTTTGATCTTTTTGCAGTCCATGGGACTCTCAAGAGTCTCCTCCAGCACCATAATTCAAAAGCATCAATTCTTTGGCGATCAGCCTTCTTTATGGTCCAGCTCTCACTTCCATACATTACTACTGGGAAAACCATAGCTTTAACTATATGGACCTTTGTCGGCAAGGTGATGTCTCTGCTTTTTAAGATGCTGTCTAGGTTTGTCATTGCTTTTCTCCCAAGAAGCAGGCATCTTTTAATTTCGTGACTGCTGTCACAATCTGCAGTGATCATGATTCATGAGAGCCTTAGAGAGAGAGAATACCATCATTTTATATTCAGTGCTACATGTCAGGTCTGCGTTGGGTTGCTCACGAGTAAGCAGGCATGAGTCCAAACTGTCTTTTAACAGTTTTATTGTGCAAACTATTTACAGTGCAGAGTGCTGAAAAACATGACCGTATCAGTCGCTAGCAGAATCCGGGAGTGGCCCCTTCCGGCTGGGACCCCAACATAAGAGTTTCGGTATCCGAAATCTCTGCCTCCCCTCCTTGCGTTCCACCACCCTGCGCTGAGCCGGGGACAGTTCCCTGACACTACAGGTGTTCTTTATTTTTTATTTTATTTTAAAAAAATTATTTATACTTTTCAGGTTTATACATTTCGCTGATTTTGCAATCATTTTAACATTTCAAAACTCGACTCCCTTCCCCCACTTTCTGCGGTTCCTTAAATTTATTTTTAATATCTTCTGCAGATCCAAATTAACTTAATTTGCTCTCATTTATTTATCTACTTTAAATATAGGCAAAGGTAAAGGACACCTGACAGTTAAGTCCAGTCGCCAGATGACTCTGGGGTTGTGGCTCTCATCTCACTTTACAGGCCAAGGGAGCCGGCGTTCGTCTGCAGACAGTTTTTCCGGATCATGTGGCCAACATGACTAAGCCGCTTCTGGCGCAACGGAACACCAAAAAAAGAGCAGTGCACGGAAACACCATTTACCTTCCCGCCAGAGCGGTACCTATTTATCTACTTGCACTTTTTTGGCGTGCTTTCAAAATGCTATGTTGGCAGGAGCTGGGACAGAGCAACGGGAGCTCACCCCATCGTGGGGATTCGAACCGCCAACCTTTTGATTGGCAAGCCCAAGAGGCTCAGTGGTTTAGACCACAGAGCCACCTTTAAATATATACTCTTATAAAACTGCAGGTTATTACAATAAACCTGCCAATGTTCTCATCTGTTTACAATT
Source organism: Lacerta viridis (assembly GCA_900245905.1). NCBI lineage: Eukaryota > Metazoa > Chordata > Lepidosauria > Squamata > Lacertidae > Lacerta > Lacerta viridis. Next base: position 129,117 of record OFHU01004114.1, on the reverse strand, counting down.
TATCTGTAAATATTCAATAAACTATTTCCATTCTTTTATAAAAGGTTTGTTATCTTGATTTCATATTCTTCCAGTAAGTTTCGCCATTTTTGCGTATCTCATAAGTTTTTGTATCCATTCTTCCTTTGCTGGGACTTTTTCTTATTTCCATTTTTGGGCAAGTAACATTATTGCCACTAGTCACATACATAAATAAGTTTCTATACAGTTTCGGTAGTTCTATCCCTATAATTCCCAAGAGAATGGCTTCTGGGTTTTTTTAAACAAACATTATTTTAAACATCTTTTTCAATTCATCATATATCATTTCCCAGTAAGCTTTAACCTTAACCTTTCAGTAATTGATCGACAATGCCAAAAGCAAGCTCTTCATGTCTCTGGAAACTTTATAGTGAATTCTAATGTTATTGTGTGTCATATTTGAACCAATTGGTGGGTGGCTTCTTTCAGGTGGTTGGTTTGTTTTATTTTTTGGTGGTGAATGGATTTCTACCAATGGTTGGAGCTCCTTGCTCCACTATTTCTATAGAACTTTTGCTAGCATGCATTTAATTTTGGAACTCTTGATGTATTAACATTTGGGATTAAAGACCAGACTACATGTTAGGGATAGCGCGATGTAGCTTTCTCTGATTTTTATTCTGCCCTGCCTTTTAAAACTATGGGTTTTTTTTGTTTGTTTGTTATTGGGACATATTGTCTAAGCTGCATTTTAAAAGCTCTTCCGCTGCACACACCAGTTTTTAGGAAGGAAATGGATTGGGTTTAAACGTTTTAATTAATGTTTTAATATTGTAAAGTTTTAATTGTATATTGTTTTTACTCTGTTGCAACTGCCCAGAGGACTTTTGCTGATTAGGCTGTCAACAAATGTTCTTCAAAAAAAGTCATATTTTTTTGTTTGCTCATTTAATATGAAAAACAGCTGTTGCAATCAGGAAGGAAAAAGAGGGGGTGGGGAGGGGGTGCTTAACCCTTTCCCTACTGACCATTCACCCATCCTCATACAGAATGCATAAATCATAAATCATTTCATTTGTATGCCGCCTTTCCATAGTTCATGCCACACTCGAGGCAGCTTACAACATGAAGAAACACCACATCATTACAAATAAACATAACAAAAATGGACATGTTGTTGTTGTTTAGTCATTCAGTCGTCTCCAACTCTTCGTGACCCCATGGACCAGACCACGCCAGGCACTCCTGTCTTCCACTGCCTCCTGCAGTTTGGCCAAACTCATGCCAGTCGCTTCGAGAACACTGTCCAACCATCTCGTCCTCTGTCGTCCCCTTCTCCTTGTGCCCTCCATCTTTCCCAACATCAGGGTCTTTTCCAGGGAGTCTTCTCTTCTCATGAGGTGGCCAAAGTATTGGAGCCTCAGCTTCAGGATCTGTCCTTCCAGTGAGCACTCAGGGCTGATTTCCTTCAGAATGGATAGGTTTGATCTTCTTGCAGTCCATGGGACTCTCAAGAGTCTCCTCCAGCACCATAATTCAAAAGCATCAATTCTTCAGCGATCAGCCTTCTTTATGGTCCAGCTCTCACTTCCATACTACTGGGAAAACCATAGCTTTAACTATACAGACCTTTGTCAGCAAGGTGATGTCTTTGCTTTTTAAGATGCTGTCTAGGTTTGTCATTGCTTTTCTCCCAAGAAGCAGGCGTCTTCTAATTTCGTGACTGCTGTCACCATCTGCAGTGATCATGGAACCCAAGAAAGTAAAATCTCTCACTGCCTCCATTTCTTCCCCTTCTATTTGCCAGGAGGTGATGGGACCAGTGGCCATGATCTTAGTTTTTTTGATGTTGAGCTTCAGACCATATTTTGCACTCTCCTCTTTCACCCTCATTAAAAGGTTCTTTAATTTCCTCCTCACTTTCTGCCATCAAGGTTGTGGTCATGAGCATATCTGAGGTTGCTGGTATTTCTTCTGGCAATCTTAAAAATGGTCATACACAATAAATAAAACGCAGCAAAAAAGTACGCAACCAAATTAACCATTAGCGCATTAAATCATAATAAGTTCTAAAAAAAAGAGCAAAAAGTGAATATCAATAACGACACAAACCCCTAAACAACAGCCTCGGGTTTTGTGACTGAAGTCAGTCAAGGCCTCACTTTCCAGGCCAGCATAGCAGGGAGCAGGTCTTCCACGACTCACAACCAAGAGGATCTCTTAAAGTTGTCACTTAAAGCTGGTTTTTACCTCAGAGAGGAAAACATATCGGTTTCTGTGCATTTCCCTGCATAGGGAGGAAAGCAGTTTGAGGACAGCAGTTTTGAAAGGGGAAAGGGGGGGGGCAGGGGAAATGGTTGAGCGCTGTTTAATTGTACAATTATTATTATCATTTATTGAATTTATACACCACCCTATACACAAAGGTCTCAGGGCAGTTCACCGAAAAGAGGGCGGTTCACTGACCATTCTTTGATTTCTGAGTAGTAGGGTTGCCATACACCTGGATTTTCCCGGACACAACCGGGATTCGGGCAGCAGAATGACGCCTGGGCAGATTTTTGCCAAATCGGCAAAATGTCCGGGAAAACCTGGATGTATGGCATTGGGGTGGGGGGGGGATTTTTTTTAAAAGTATTTTTATTAAAGATTACTTGTGGTTTTTTAAAAAATTCCATAGAAAAAGCTCAACAACTTTGTCTACATTTTCACTTTTGGGAATATGGCAACCCTAGCAGTGACTGTTTTTCGTGTGTGTCTGTTTCTTTTTTTAATGAGCAGGGGGAAATTATACCGAATTGTTTGTGATTCTAGATTCAGGTAGGTAGCTGTGTTGGTCTGACGCAGTCGGGAAATGAATTTTTTTTTTTAATTGTCCAGTAGCACCTTATAGATCAACTAAGTTTGTTCTTGGTATGAGCTTTCGAGTGTGTGCACACTTCTTCAGATACACTGAAAGAGAAGTCACCAGACCCTTATATATAGTGAGAGAGTGGGGTGGGGTATTTCTCAGAAGGGTAGTAGGAGATGGGTGATTGTGGTGTACAGTTTCGCCTTGCGGTGTCATGGGATCTAGGATTAGAAACAGAACCTGTCCCGAGCGATCTGTTCGACTGTGGGTGGATCTACACACAGGGCGAAAAAAGCTACAAATAAGCCAGAAATTATATTGCTATAACAAGAGAGAGAGAGAAACGCTATGTAAAAATCTCCATAGAAAACTTTTTTGCTCTCTGGCGCCATCTAGTGTTGTATGTTTATAACACATTCAAAACATCGTTTTTCGACAAATGTTGCTGAGTCCCTAATATACTGTGAGACCTCTTTTTGGGCATGGAAGTGAATAAAGATGTCCATCCTCATCCCCTGGAACCGTGAGCAGTATGAGTCCTCTGCATTGAGTGGACCTGATATAAATGCTAGGAACCTTCCATTTTCCTCATCAGCAGAACAAAATCTCCTCCTTGTTTCTGGTCTATTTCAGGTCTATTTCCTGGCAGTCTTGGTCCATAGTTGTTCACAGTCTGTAGCATCGCATGGGGTCCCAGTTCAAGCTGCAGTGTGAACCTGGGGTGATGGAAAACGTCACATACAAATGGTAGCTCTCCTCCCCAACCAGGAGATTTCTGGTACCAGAAAGTGAAAACCAATTAGATGGGCTCACCAGTCTGGTGGCACCGGCAGTGTCCAGCACTGTCCATTTATGCACTTATGGGACGCGGGCGGCACTGTGGTCTAAACCACTAAGTCTCATGGGCTTGCCGATCAGAAGGTTGGCGCAGTTCAAATCCCTGCGACGGAGTGAGCTCCCGTTGCTCTGTCCCAGCTCCTGCCAACCTAGCAGTTCGAAAGCATGCCAGTGCAAGTAGATAAATAGGTACCGCTCGGGTAGGAAGGTAAACGGCGTTTCCATGCGCTCTGGTTTCCGTCACGGTGTTCCGTTGCATCAGAAGTGGTTTAGTTCTGCTGGCCACATGAGCTGGAAAGCTGTCTGCGGACAAACGCTGGCTCCCTCGGCCTGAAGCAAGATGAGCGCCGCAACCCCATAGTCGCCTTTAACTGGACTTAACTGTCCAGGAGTCCTTTACTTATGCTACCCTGGCGCTTCCATTTTTTACACTGTCTAGATGACCCCAGGTTCTATTCAATGAACCCTAAATGTGTAAATGGGCCTCTTGGAGTGTGCATTTGGCGTTTCACCTCCATATCCCACCAAGGTGACTTTGTCAGTTGGCTTCACCACAATGTTTTACCTTAATGCCTCTGCCTTATTGTTTTACCATTGATGTGAAACGAACAAAATAGGGAACCCATTTTCTTCTGGAGGTGTAACGCACTGAAACAGCCTCCTTTATCCTATGCCAGAATTTGAACTATTCGGTGCTAAAAATTAGAAGGGCTTAGTCACAGATGAGAAACAGGGCTCCAATTAGAGTAAAATAATATTATTATTTTTTTGTGGGGAATAAATGTAGCATGGCTGCACGTGCAAAAAATAAATTTAAAAAATCAGTCCTCGTGGGCTTAGTTGGCAATGGTTATTTTTATACCCTGCTGGCATTTATGAGCAAATAATCAGTCACACAAAAATAGGGAAAGAAACAGTGTTCTGTAGGCAGATCTGTTTTGCCATTTGGGTGGACTGAATAGGGGGTGTTTGATGTGCATTATCCACAGATATTGTATGCCTGGCCTCTCCTAATCCTGTCAGGTACTTGTAACCTAGATCTTCTGCATTCAAAGTACCAGTATGTGCTCTCTCAACTATAGCCGCTCCCCAAGCTGTGATCTGCCATCCCATTACACCTTGGGGTGGAGGAATGAGGCTGTATACAAGGATTAAACTCCAGTGATTTGTCCTTCTGGTATCAATGTGAACATTTAACTCCTCTTCCTGCTTTTCTGTCTACCAGCTCCATCTGGTACGCAGGCTGAGACCCCACCTGCCCGCAGACTGTCTCGCCAGAGTGGTGCATGCTCTGGTTATCTCCCGCTTGGACTGCTGCAATGCGCTCTGCATGAAGCTACCTTTGAAGGAAACTACTTTAATCCAGAATGTGGCGGCTAGACTGGTGACTGGGAGTAGCCGCCGAGACCACATAACACCAATCTTGAAAGACCTACATTGGTTCCCAGTATGTTTCCGAGCACAATTCAAAGTGTTGGTGCTGACCTTTAAAGCCCTAAACAGCCTCGGCCCAGTATACCTGAAGGAGCGTCTCCACCCCCATCATTCAGCCCAGACACTGAGGTCCTCATCCAAGGGTCTTCTACTGGTTCCCTCACTGCGAGAAGCGAAGTTACAGGAAACCAGGCAGAGGGCCTTCTCGGTAGTGGCACCTGCCCTGTGGAACGCCCTACTATCAGATGTCAAGGAAATAAACAACTATTTGACTTTTAGAAGACATCTGAAGGCAACCCAGGATTGGGAATTTTTTTCATTTCTAATGTTTTACAATTTTGTGTGTGTTGTAAGCTGCCCAGAGTGGCTGGTGAAACACAGCCACATGGGCGGGGTATAAATAATAAAGTTGTTGTTGTTGTTGTTGTTGTTGTTGTTGTTGTTGTTGTTGTTGTTGTTGTTGTTGTCAAAGCCCTCTGCCCTCTGAACAGCCATCTTAAAGATATATTCTTCTTCACAGTACGGCCCTCCTTTCAGTCTTTTAAGTTTCAGAGCTGTGTGTGGAGGTTGGCACTCCCAGATAGATAACCGTGCTTCTTGTTTTTCCTCAGTTTCAAGGACTGGCAAATCAGGGCCTTTGATCCTGCCGGGGGTTGATCCTTGCCAGGATGCTGACAGTGTTTTACGTAATTGCTGGAGAAAGCTGTGCAGAGCGTAGAAGCCGAGGAAAGGAAGCAGCAGTGGGGTGCTCTTGAGGTATATCGCTCACATACTGTGCTTTCTGAAAGGTACGCTCATGGAAACATTCCTTAGTTTGATTGTCCCAAAGCCGCAGGAAACATGAATGGAGGGGAGAGAATATATCTGGGATAAGAGCCAGCCAGATGTGATTTTTCTCCCTCTGCTTCTCTCCCACCCCAGTCAAGTACGGTAATTCTGAAGCTACTCAAACGAGAAACTTCAGAGTTGCCTTGCAACCGAGTAAGATTGTCTTCCATGAACACAGTTTTAACAGTGAGTCCGTAAGTGACTGTGGAGGCCAATTCTGGATCCCCACATCCTTCCACAGTGGGGACATAGGTTTCCAGGCAGGAGTTGATCACGGCGAGGATTTGCCAATCATGCCTTCCTCTTAGTACGCTTCTCCCTTTTGTCCAGAGTTTGACCATCTTCAAAGTCCACAACACCTTTGGTAAAGGCTGTTCTCCAACTGGAGCGCTCGCAGGCTAGTGTTTCACAGTTGTCAGTGTTTATACTACATTTTTAAAGATTTGCCTCGAGAGAGTCTTTCAACCTCTTTTGTTGACCGCCAGCATCACACTTTCCATTTTACTTGCTTTGGAAGACAATAATCAGGCATCCACACAAACATCCAGGGATCAAGGTACCCGCAACTAGGACTCAGTGCTGTCTTTAGCATATGTGCCGCCGGGGTGCAAAGATCCGCCCAGCGCCCCCAAATTTAGTTTAGCCCCCAAATTAACTTTTATTATGCTTATGTCAGACACCACGCTTACGCCTTATCTCTTGTTTACGAAAGAAGGGAGGAAAAAGAAACAAACTTTTTATTTGCTCATTTATTTACAATACACTTATACTTAAGTATACAACACCACCACACTTAAACTTGTAAGTATTGTTTAGGCACCTACTTAGGAGAAACATTAGTTGTGTCAAAGGTACCGCTGACCCCGCTGTTGCATAGCAGCTCAATGCAATACGTAACAGAATATGTTGATGTAAGAGTTAATTTCACATGCATGGCGCTGTTGTGAGTGACAAGCGCTGGCACAGCACGGCTTTGGTAAATGAGCGCACAAAGTCGAAAGTCCTTTAGTGAAACAGTAGGTATACATTTCATTTCGGTAATGCCTAGCTATACAGTGGTGCCCCGCTAGACGAATGCCTCGCTAGACGAAAAACTCACTAGACAAACGGCATTCGCTAGCAGAAGGCTGCCCCGCAAGACAAAAAAGTCAATGGGGCTGCCTCGCAAGACGATTTTTTTTTTTTGCGCAAAAACCTCCGCGCTGCATTGCCGCTTCACTAGACAAAAAATTCGCTCTATGAAGACACTTGGAGAACGAATTATTTTCATCCAGCGGGGCACCACTGTATATGTATTTTGTTTCTCTAGCTTGATCAAAATTATTATTTCGTAACAGGTAGATAGTTAAGAAAAGGGGTCTGCAAACTTTTTCCAGCAGGGGGCTGGTCCACTGTCCCTCAGACCTTGTGGGGGGCCGGACTACATTTTGAAGAAAAAAAAATGAACGAATTCCTATGCCCCACAAATAACCCAGAATGCATTTTAAATAAAATCACACATTCTACTCATGTTAAAGCTATGGTTTTCCCAGTAGTAATGTATGGAAGTGAGAGCTGGACCATAAAGAAGGCTGATCGCCAAAGAATTGATGCTTTTGAATTATGGTGCTGGAGGAGACTCTTGAGAGTCCCATGGACTGCAAAAAGATCAAACTTATCCATCCTTAAAGAAATCAGCCCTGAGTGCTCACTGGAAGGACAGATCCTGAAGTTGAGGCTCCAATACTTTGGCCACCTCATGAGAAGAGAAGACTCCCTGGAAAAGACCCTGATGTTGGGAAAGATGGAGGGCACAAGGAGAAGGGGACGACAGAGGATGAGATGGTTGGACAGTGTTCTCGAAGCAACTGGCATGAGTTTGGCCAAACTGCGGGAGGCAGTGGAGGATAGGGGTGCCTGGCGTGCTCTGGTCCATGGGGTCACGAAGAGTCGGACACGACTGAACGACTGAACAACAACAACAACTCATGTAAAAACACCAGGCAGGCCCCACAAATAACCCAGAGATGCATTTTAAATAAAAGGACACATTCTACTCATATAAAAACATGCTGATTCCCGGACTGTCCGCTGGCCAGATTTAGAAGGTGATTGGGCCAGATCCGGCCCCCTGGCCTTTGTTTGCCTACCCCTGGTTAAGAGCTTAAGCGGCTTCAGCGGCAGATGCCTGGCGCCCCCCAAAATTTGGCGCCCGGGTGCCCCGCACCCCTTGCACCCCCGGGTAAAGACGGCCCTGCTAGGACTGACAGTAGCCAAGCAACACAAATAAGAGATCAAACAAGGGACTAGAGTTTCAAAGTGAGCTCATTTTGACTGCCAACAACAAACCAACATGCCCCTCCACCCAAATATCAGAAAGCTAGAACTGGAGTTGTCATTGATGTATGACAAGTTGGGGCCTTTTCTATTCAGATCCCACTGAGCACCACCACCACTATTTGACCAAGGTTAGCTCTGAACTGTACTGTACTTAGGAGTGTAAAATAGATTCCAGGATGAGGGATGGGTCACTTTTTAAACAGGAAAAAAAATTAAGACACTCATAACTTTAGTCATGAATAAAAAAGCATGGAAATTTTAAGTTGATGTATGCCCTAAACATCAATTCAATGAAGGTTTACACTGTAAGCAGGAAACACGGTTGTGGGGATTTTTGATCCATGTAGCTTTTAAGTCTGGCCACTCTCTCTTTCTGCCCATCTTCATGAAAATGTATATTTAAATATGTATGTGAATATGTATTTTAAGTGTGTTTTCTCTCAAAATATGCACTTCTAAAAGTATTTACATTGAAAAGGAAAAAAAGCAAGTGTGTTTTCATGTGTGGTTTTTTTAGTTGAGAACTCTCAGTGGAAGAAGTGTCAAAGGAAGTGTGAGTGCCAATGGATAATTAAGTTCTCAGCCGCAAATTAGTCTGAGAGGATGGTTCATGTTTGAATTCAAAGAGCCTGGATTCCTCCAACCATCTTTACACGTTTCATTATTATGGGTCAACAGATTTGCTACCTACTGCAAAAATATATGTGGCCCAACTTCCATTCTGTTTTGTATATTTGCAAATAAGCCAAACATTACAAAGACATCCCGAGTTTAAATTGCTCCAAATGGAAGAACCCCAGCAGTACTGTCCTGGAACTTTCCACCAGTAAGGGAAGCAGGGGTGATCTAACAGGATATGATTCAGGCTGCAATCTGATATGCCATTTTCCCAGCTAGTCTTGGACTATGCAACAAGATTTGCACAGATATCTTGCCAAGGCAACCACCCACTACAGCAAGACTGTTCCCCTTTAGGTATTCTGTGAGAATGGGACTGGGGCTACAGGTAAAGGCCAACAATGGCTTTGTCTGTCTGGAAAGGTCTACATAGTTTTAGCTATGGATTTATGTAATTCCGTTCTAATAAAGGTAGTTCGCATAGATTTGTCACTTTAAGAGGGTCATGGCCCATTCCTGGAGGAATAATGGCAGTTATTAAGATCTAAGATGGCGGCGCGCAAGATTTACAGCCGGCAGCAACTCCTAATTTGGCAGTGGCCCAAAGGGCCATAATAAATATGATAATGTGAACCCCAATAAATCATTTAATATGAATTATGGTAACCTGTGCGACGAACCCCCACCTCTCAATTACTAAAATCGTGTCCACAAGGGTACAGGGGTGAAACCAACCCCCCTCCACTTGGTTCGCCTCAAAACAAACCCCTCTTACTTCAAGGGCTTAATAGTAATGAGAGTCTTTTTCCAGCTTTCGTGGCCTGGTATCCTCACTACTCTGGGTTACTTAAATGAACAACCTCTTGCCTACAGTAAAGGGCCTCCCTCAGCTCGGATCCCCACTGTCTCGATTTGCCTCAACACTCTGGCAACTTCGTGGCACTCTAGGTTTTCACCATCTAACCCTTTTCTGTGTGACTCTAGGACACAAACTATCACCTCCCTTTCCTCAGGTAAGTTTTGCCCTTTCTTGAGTCCACACCTCTGTGAGATTTGATACCCTGCTGGACCAATAATGACGATTCCTCCTTGGCACCAAAAAGAACTGAACTTTATTTTCTTGAGAACATAGTTGTTTTAAAGATTCATGCATTCACCATCTTAGTTGCGGTAATACAGAAACATCTTTCGATCTATAGTTTCATGTTAAACTAATCCTAACCTAAACCACCACTATCCTAGCCCCACACCCTTCTTCCCTGTCTCCACACACACACACCCTCCCTCTTCTCAACTGTCAAAACGACTCTTCCCTCCTTTTAAACTGGGGACCGCCCCGCCCCCAAAGGATGAACTGTCAGTCAAGATGAAGGTGGATTAACGCCTTCTGAGCCGGGAGGTAATAACTCCTCCACCCTAGGGCCAATCCGTCACAACCTGCTGCTTTCAGGAACTGGTGATTTTGCCAAGATGCCGTCTCACACCGAGATAGAAGAACAAGCAAATATTCAATCATAAAGACGCATTCATAAGCTAGAACATAAGTTGATACATGAAAATGGCTACACGTAACACAGGTTCCCATGCATTGCACACTAACAGAATGTAACAATCTCTGAGAATCAAGGTTTAGTTAGCAATGCTTATTGCGCATGCGTATTAGATTAGGTAATGTACATGCGTACTAAACTGAAATGAGGTAATGAAATATGATTGGTTAAATTGAAATCCTTTGTCTGAAATGTTATAAATACCCCTGCCCAGACCTTTGGGCGGGGTTGCAGGCTTGCGAAACGATTCGACTGTAACCCTTATTGCTTTGCAATAAAGAAAACAAAATGGACTCCAAGCTCCTCTCAAGTCTCTGAGTTTTATTGGCATAGCTCAGAAGAAGGGCATTTCGCCCAATGCAACACTAAGGGTCGGGTTACAGTGTGAACAAACTGCAAGAGCTGATTATCATCGCCCAAATAACATTTCGGTGGAAGTAGCTAAGGCATCAAGCTCTCCATGGATTGCTATCCCCTTAAGGAGGAGGCGAAGGCCAGGCTTTATCAGCAGCCAACAAGACAGCAGCCAATATCCTGAAGCTGAAATGTGCCACCAGAGAGGACAAGACACTGGAGAAGGTCTATTCGAATATAAAATATGGTTACAGGGCTTTGCAGCTCCCACATTTGGACCAGTCCAACCATATGTCTCTGTTCCTTGTACCAGCATACATCCCTCTCGGGAAATGGGCTCTCACTGTAACAAGGACTGTTAATATCTGGCCTGAATGTGCTACTTACCAGCTGTTTCGTGAGACCTGGTGGAGGATATGGCGGAAGTTCTGTGCTGTATCAATCGCTATATGAATACTGACTGTTAATATCTGGCCTGAATGTGCTACTTACCAGCTGTTTCGTGAGACCTGGTGGAGGATATGGCGGAAGTTCTGTGCTGTATCAATCGCTATATGAATACTGTTTTTGTAGTTTTTAGGGGATGGCATCCAATTGCATTGTACTTGTGCAATGACAATAAAGAAATCTTATCTTATCTTATCTGATATGGGTGTCAGGCAGCAGAGGAACCAACCTCTACACCAGGTTTCCAGGAACGGAGAAGACAAGGAAAAGTCCTTACTGTTGTGTCGTGGGTTCTGATAGCAAGAAGTCCAGCAACACTTCTTAGTGAAAACAGCTCTTTATTGTAAGGGATAAGACAAGACTGGGGATAGGGGGTAGGGAAAGCTCTATTTATAGACACATTGGGACTGAGGGAAAAGATACATTTTAGCGGGAACCAATAATATTCAAACTTTCCGGCGGGACCCAATCAGGCTGTGGATTGTGATAGAACACTTCAAATTGACCAATAACAATACTTTACCCTGCTGCCAGAATATCTTATTTAATACACAACACTCCCCCGCACCTAGTTGAGACTATACACGTAATCTTTCAAGTATTGCGGAGGTCTTCGAGTCCTACCGGATCGCCTAACCCCCGGTGTGTCACTCCTTGGACTATCCGTGGTCAGACTTCTCTCTCCAATAACCTCGGGTACCTCAGCTGGAGCTGTGTCACTAGCTGACTCTCTAGGCTGACTAGTTGTTTCCGGGTTAGGTTCATCAGTGGTGATCTCGGTTTCCTGACTCTCGGAGCCCTCCACCCCCTGTGGCCCGGAGTCATCCTGACTAGACTGCTGCGATTCACCGGACGCCGGCAGAGTTGTGCGCGGCTCCTCCCCCCTCGGGCTTACCCTGCTTGGAAACCGGCGCCTTAGCTGGTCAATGTGGCGGCGCATTACTCTGCCATCCTCTAACGTCACAAAATATGACACTGGCCCACTGGGTCGGGTGACCACCCCCGGCACCCATGCGGGTCCCCTTGCATAGTTCCGGACCCAAACCAAATCCTCTGTTGTCAGGTATCGGGTTCTGTCACCCTCGGCAGCCGGTGGTTCTCTTGTATCGCGGCCCGGCACCTTGTCAGGGTGGACATAGTCTAGGATTGTGGCTAACCTCCTTCCCATTAATAATTCAGCTGGGGACTTGCCTGTGGATGCACACGGCGTTGTGTGCTGCAGGAACAACATCCTTGCAATGCGAGCAGACCAATCCCCTTCCAAGAGGCGCGCTATTGCACCCTTGGCTGTGCGCACCATCCGTTCGGCTTGTCCGTTCGAGGATGGATGAAAGGGAGCAGAAGTGACCCCTCTAATGAAATTATCGGCCAGGAATGCCCTGAACTCTTGGGACACAAAAGCCGCCCCGTTGTCTGATACTATGGTCTCGGGTAACCCATGCGTTGCAAACAAAATGCGAAGGGCCCCTGATTACAGCAGCTGAGGACATGTTTGGAACAATTGAGACCTCCAGCCATTTCGAGTAGGCGTCTACTACAATTAAGAACACCTTTCCCTGAAACGGCCCTGCAAAATCTACATGGAGCCGGCTCCACGGGTTCTTAGCCCGCTCCCACCAATGCACTGGTGCCCTGGGCATTTCTGGGTGCACCTCCTGGCACGCTCGACAGGTGCGCACCCATTGTTCAATGTCCTTGTCCATGCCAGGCCACCACACATAGCACCTGGCTAAAGATTTCATCCGAACCATGCCCGGATGACCCATGTGTAATGTGTCTAACACCTCATTCTGTAGAGACCTTGGAATAACCACCCTATCGCCCCACAATATGCAACCCTTATGGAGGGACAGCTCATTTTGTCTTGCCATGAAAGGTCTAAATTTCTCTTCCTGAGTCCCACTTGGCCATCCCCTCCCCACCCACACAAGGACACGGGCGAGGACGGGGTCCCTTTTAGTTCTTGCGGCGATGTCGACGGCAGTCACGGGTGGTCCGGGAAGTGTCTCCATCATCATGACGTGCTCGGCCGGGGCTGGGTCGTCGTCGGCTGCTCCAGGTAGTGGTAGACGACTCAGCGCGTCCGCATGGCACAACAGCTTACCCTTCACATGACACAGTTCGTATTGAAATCCATTCAAAAAGATGGACCATCGGAGCATGCGTGGGGACAAGATTTGAGGCGTTTGTTTATGCGGGCTGAACAAACCCAGCAAAGGCTTGTGGTCCGTTTGAATTGTGAAAGGGCGGCCGTACACGTAGTCATGGAACTTCTTGATTCCTGTGACTATAGCCAGTGCCTCCTTATCAATCTGGGCATAGTTCCGCTCTGTGGGGCTCAAGGTTCTGGAATAGAATGAGATTGGACGCTCCGACCCATCCGCCTCCCGGTGACTCAAGACAGCCCCCACGCCATATTGTGAGGCATCACACGCCAGCACCAGTGGTTTAGCAGCATCATAGTGGGCAAGTGTACTTTCCTTTGACAGCACGCCCCGCAGCGTTTCAAAAGCTCTCTGTTGCGGTTGCCCCCAACGCCATGCACACTTCTTTTGGAGTAGCCGATGCAGTGGTTCGGCTATCGATGCCTTGTGTGGCACAAAGGCGTGATAGAAATTGACGAGGCCCAAGAAGGACTGCAGCTCAGCCTTGTTACTAGGTGTCGGTGCTGCGGCGATAGCCTTAACCTTGTCTTCCATGGGGTGGATGCCAGCAGCATCAATTCTGTACCCTAAGAAGTTCACAGCTGCTACCCCAAAACTACATTTCTCTTTCTTTAGTTTCAACCCCGCATCCCGGAATTTGCATAGGACTGTCTGGATGCGTCCCAGTAGTTCTTGAGCATCCTTGCCCGCAATTAACACATCATCAAAATACGGCAGGACACCTGGCAGGCCCCGTAACAGGCGCTCCATAAGACTTTGAAATATGCCAGGTGCCACGCAGACTCCAAACTGCAGCCTATTCACCTTAAAGGCGCCCTTGTGCGTTACAATTGTCTGGATTTCAGCGGACGCTGGAGTCACTGGAAGCTGCTGGTATGCCTGTGCCAAGTCAATCTTTGCAAACACCTTGCCCCCAGCCAGCTTCGCTAATAGTTGGGACACTACTGGAATTGGATACGAGTTGCCCCTGATGGCCTTATTAATCGTACATTTGTAATCCGCACAAATTCGTATTTCCCCATTAGCCTTCAGGGGTGTGACAATGGGTGTTTCCCATTTAGCAGAGTCCACTGGTGAAAGCACCCCTTGCTGTATTAGCTTCTCCAATTCAGCCTCTATTTTAGGCTGTAGCGCAAATGGAACCCGCTGGGTTTGAGGCGCATTGGCGCAACCCCCGGGTCCGTTGAATGGAAGTCCCGCCTGGGTTTGAGGCGCATTGGCGCAACCCCCGGGTCCAGTTCTAAGTCAATTGGAGGCCCCTTATACATCCTAAAACTCTCCATCCCAAATAGCTCCCCAATTCCGTGTACAGGGTGTTAAATGTCTCCGAAGCTATCTGGACCGTGTTGAGCCCTGAGATTCCCAACCCTAAGGCCGGGAACCAGTCCGTGCCCAGCAGGCTAGTGCGCTTCCCTTTTGCGATCACAAGCTTTAATACGGCCTCCCTCTCGCGGAACTGTACGTTCACTGCGCACATTCCCAAAATGTCTATGCGGCCAGCGGAATAGGATTGCAGAGTAGCCGGGAAGGGCTCCAATCTCGGAAGCTTACCTCTAGGAAATAACGATCTGGCCGTGTCCTCCGATACGATGGAGAATCCGGATCCGGAGTCCACCTCCATGTTACACGGCTTCCCTTCGATTAGGACCCGCACAGCTGGTTTCCCTTGGGCTGGAAATGGCACAGTTCTGCCCTCGATTTGCGTGAGGTAGTTGCAATCGTCGAGTTGGTGCGTCGCTGTGGATGTCCTCTGACCTCTTGATTTCGCGGACCCCGACGTGCCACTCGACTTGCAGACCCTGGCTATGTGCCCCGTTTTCCCACAAGCATGACACGTAGCTTCTCGGAACCGGCACTTCCTTCTCTCATGTGATCCGCCGCAGCCAGGGCAGACCCCCTGCCGACCTTTATTTGCTGTGCTCTCCTGTCGCACCATCTCTATTCCCCGCACAGGGCTTTGGTTGGGGCTGACATCCTGGTCGTCCACGGTGTGGGTTGACGCTCCAGCTCTCTTTTCGGCTCGCTGGTCCGGGTCTTGCTCCTCTCTCTCAGCGCTTTCTGTCGCAATGGCCTCACGGAGCGCTGTCGACAGATCCATATCTTGTTTTGCCGCAATCCGCCTGCGGCCCTTGCTGCTGCGAAGGCCGCACACAAACCGATCCAGCAGGGCCTCCTCCAAGTTGGCGAATTTGCAGTGTCTCGCCAGCTTCCTCAGTTCGGTGAGGAAAACTGCTACCGTCTCTCCAGGTCGTTGTTGCCTCTTGTGGAATTCGATGCGCCATGTCATCTTCGACGCTGTCGGATTAAGGTGATTGGAGAGGTGTTCCGTAATGCTCGCGAACGACGCCTCCCGCAGTGTCGTGGGGGCCAGAATTGCCCGAGCCAACTCAAAGGTCTCTGCCCCGCAGCAACTCAGGAACAACGCCTTTTTCCTTTCCTCGTCAGTGACCCCTTTTGCTGCCACGCTGAATTCAAAGCGCTCGAGGTAAGCATCCCAGGCCTCAGTTGCTCCGGGATGAAATGGTTCCATGAACCGTGACGCAGCCATCTTAGTGGACTGATCTGTCCTGTCAGTCACAGGGAGTCTTGTCGCCAGAATCAGGTCGCTAGGGTCAGCAGCCCTCAGCCGGCCTAATTCAATCCCACCTTCGTCGCCAGTATGTTGTGTCGTGGGTTCTGATAGCAAGAAGTCCAGCAACACTTCTTAGTGAAAACAGCTCTTTATTGTAAGGGATAAGACAAGACTGGGGATAGGGGGTAGGGAAAGCTCTATTTATAGACACATTGGGACTGAGGGAAAAGATACATTTTAGCGGGAACCAATAATATTCAAACTTTCCGGCGGGACCCAATCAGGCTGTGGATTGTGATAGAACACTTCAAATTGACCAATAACAATACTTTACCCTGCTGCCAGAATATCTTATTTAATACACAACACTTACCATCTGCTTTTTATTCAATATTTACAGAGAGAGGCTTGAGAATGCAGCCTCTTGGATAATAGCGTTGTCCCAAGTGAAACTCCACCCCCCGTCTCTCCCACTTCCTCATTCGTCACTGCTATGGGTGCTGCTATGTGCCCTCTGTCTTTGAGCTCTTTGCTCTCCTACTTTTAAGGCTCACCAGGTTCTGGGAGATGGAGGGTCTGGAAGGCTTTCTAGTGATAACGTGTCGGCCAGCTGCCTCCAGCTTTGCCTTCTCCTCCTCCTCTCCCATTATTTCCCAACTTTCCCCCTCATCTTCCCCTGAGCTGTGACCTCCCTCAAACCCCTGCTGTAATTCTGAACTGTCTTCTTCTGTGGAAGGGTCTGGCTGGGGAGGCGGTCTCCACCGTTCCCCTTCTGCCCAGTCCCTGACAGTGGGGGTTAGGTTCTGGCCACCGTGCATAGAAGCAAAATCGCGTAAAGCCAGACTGACCCCTAGAATATAATTTAAAAACCATTTAGAAAATTGTGGATGAATGCAGCTTTTGGTTCTCCTCCTTTCCATCCTCCTCTCCCTCGCTGAATGATGCTTCAGGTGGTATAAGCAGGACCAGCGGGGTTGACCAGTAGCTGGAAGAAGTGCTTGGCTGTGGTTCAGATCCAGAGATGGGGCACAACTAATGCCTGCTGCTGGTGGTTTTCTTGGTGAGTGTGCTGGGTCTGAGAAGCAAGGTCCAGGTCCAGTCTGGAGTTCAAGGAGTCAGCGAGGAGTCAGTCCGATAGAGTCAAGGCAGGGAACGGGGCAGGGACCCAGGCAAAGTCAGGTATAGGAACACAGGCAGGATCTGGCAAGCAGCAATGTTGCTCCCGCAACCTGGGGCGGGGTCCAACAGCCTTTTATCTTTGACCAGGTAATGGCCGGTCCCGATCCCCCGACGACTCACCTCCCTGTCTTGCCCAAAGGCGAGCACTCCTCCTGCGAGTACTCAGGTCTCTCCTTCTCTCAAACCTGAGTCTCTGCAGCTTGGGAGACGCCGGTGTGTTACTAGACCCAGGGGCCGCCTCAGCCTCCCCTGACCAAGCCGGTGGTGGAACAGCTGACAGTGATGGCCCAGCTGACGGCAACGAGGTATTCTCACATCTGGAGCCAGGACAGGCTCAGGCCCCTGACTCGGCCCAGCTGGTGCTTGTTGCAGGGGAACCTGTGCAGACTGGGGCTCTTCAGGATCAGGCCCCAGACTTGGTTCAGATGATGTCTGAGGCAGAGGATCCGGTGCAGACTGAGACTCCTCTGGTTCCGAGTCCGAGTCCCAGGCCATCACAGTGAGGAATACAGTGGTTGCTGTTGCCTCTTGAACTCCTTATATATTTCATGATATGGACTCGGGGTGTCTGCAATTCCACGTTCTATGGAGGGGTTCATAGTCTGCAAAGGGATCGTTTGCGCGCTCTGCGACTTGGAAGAGTTGTTCTAGCTTTCTGGCTCATGCTCACCAGCCTCACTGCCATCCTTGCATACTGAACCCGATCTAACCAGTCCCTCCAATGCTTCAAGAGAGCCAGTGTGGTGTAGTGGTTAAGAGTGGTAGACTCATAATCTGGGGAACTGGGTTCGTGTCTCCGCTCCTCCAGATGGGTGACCTTGGGCTAGTCACACTTCTCTGAAGTCTCTCAGCCCCACTCACCTCACAGAGTGTTTGTTGTGGGGGAGGAAGGGAAAGGAGAATGTGAGCCACTTTGAGACTCCTTAGGGTAGTGAAAAGCGGGATATCAAATCCAAACTCTTCTCTTCTTCTTCTTCAACCATCTGTTGGTGCTCAATGAGCTCTTCTACTCTGCAAATCTCTGCCTGCTCTGATCATCCTCTCCAACTGCCTCTTCCTCACCTAAACACTCTCAAGAAGGCTTCTGGGGCTGTTGCCTGCTTCCTCCTGGTCTACCACCACCTCCCTCCCATTTTCACAATTTTATCCTTCCCCCACCACCCATCCATGCCATTTTTACATCATAAATAAAAAAAAAATCTTAAACGAGTGTAAGACGTGAGTTACCTGTATACAGACCAAGCCAGGAAGGCATTCTCTTACGCTGCCAGGAGGGATTGGTAGGGTTCACACTGTGGTGGAAAAAGCACTGGAAAGCTCAAAGGAGAGAAAGTAGCCTTTGTCTTGTCTATAAAGACTAGACTGTGCTTACCTGTTCGTAGGGCACCAGAGGTGCAACATCTGTAATAAAAATCCTCGTGAGATGCACAGAACAAATGAAACAATCCTGTTTTCTAGGACCAGAATCCAGCAGCAAGAAAAGGCCCCTGGATGGTGCAATTAGTATTTTTAGAATTTTGAAAAACTGCCCTTTCTTAGCAGTGCTGAGCTTTCCAGTAAAACTCCTCATTTTATGTTTAAGGGGGTGGATGAATCATAACAAACGGTAAGTTCGATCCGTTTGTGCCGCCAAACAGCCTGACCTCTGAGGGTGCCTTCTTGACACTAAAACCGCCAGAAAGGGGGTGCTGGATCAATGCCCTCCATAGAAACACAGATTCTTCCCCCAAAAGGAATGAACCATTAAAGGGGTAAACCCAGTTCCGTTTGTGAGTCACACACTCTGCTGGCTGTCAGAGAAATGAGAAAAGGAAAACAGGATTGCCTCATTGGGGTATGTTTGGTGGAGTATTGTGGTTTGGGATATTGGCCAACAGAGGAACTGCAATCATAAAGACCAAATAGGAAAACATTGCAAAAGGCCCAAGCCTCTCTGCATACCCAGGGATTCTGACACATGTTTTTAGATGTGTGAACAGTGGTGGTGCTTAATTGGTGGTGAAGAAATGGAGCGTTCAAGTTTGGCTACTTCCTATGTTTTAGGACAGAGCAGTATTGGCAAACTTGGCTCAAATTAAGTCCTGAAAATTCAATTACTGTACTTGAATGAAATTCCTAAACTATTCTTCTTGGGTGATCACTCGTAGCCAAGTAAGATTGTCTTCCATGAACATGGTCTGGAGTCCGTAAGTGACTGTGCAGGCCAGTGCTGGATCCACACGTCCTTCCACAGGGGGGACATGGGTTTCTGGGCGGGAGTTGATCACGGTGAGGGTTTGCCAAGCGTCCCTTCCTCTTAGCACGTTTCTCCCTTTCGTCCAGAGTTCGAGCATCTTCAAAGTCCACAACACCTTTGGTAAAGGCTGTTCTCCAACTGGAGCGCTCGCAGACTAGTGTTTCCCAGTTGTCGGTGTTTATACTACATTTTTAAAGATTTGCCTCGAGAGAGAGTCTTTCAACCTCTTTTGTTGTTAAGTTCAGAATTGAGTAGTGGAAGACTATAATCAGGCCTCTGCACAACATGACCAGTCCAACGAAGTTGAAGTTGAAGAATCATTGCTTTGACACTGGTGATCTTTGCTTCTTCCAGTACACTGGCATTAGTTCGCCTGTCTTCCCAAGTGATCTGTAATGCTCATTAATCTGTACTGTACTGAATTGAATTGAATTGAATTGGCAGGGACCGTTTCTGACCTCTTTCCACCCACTTCAAAATGGAGATGAGGTTTGGCTAAAATGTATAGGATGAGTGATAAATTATGTTGGAAATGTAAAAAGAAAGATTGAGATTTTTATCATATGTGGTGGACATGCGAGAAGACAAAAGGGTTTTGGGAACTGATCTATAATGAACTGAAATGTTTAAAAATACCTTCCCCCCAAAACCAGAAGCTTTCTTGCTAGGCATAATGGGTGAAGAGATTGCAAAAACAGATCAGAGATTGTTTATGTATGCAACAACTGCGGCGAGAACATTACTAGCCCCAAAGTGGAAGTTACAAGAGTTACCAACGATTGAGGAGTGGCAGGCGAAGATGATAGATTATGCGGAACTTGCAAAACTGACCTGCAGGATCCGAAACCAGGATGAGTCAAAATTCCAAAGAGACTTGGAGTAAATTTATTGACTATTTAGATAATAACTGCAGAAGTTTGAAAACACTAGCAGGATTGAAGTGAGCCCTACGACATGGACTAGTTGAGATATGAAGAGACTGTGAGAATAGATTTGCTAAGAAAGCATACTGTTGGGAGGGAGGGAAGTCACAGCTTGGTGGTGAAATAAGATTGTAAAAGGTTGATGAAATGAGAGAGTTATTGTTTGTTTGTGTTCATTTATGTTTGTTTGTTTTTTGTTTTGTTTTTTGAAACAGGGTGGGCTATTACATTCTCTCCCCACCCTCCGTTTTTATTTTTTTAAAGAATTTATTGGTTTTTACAAAACAAAGAACAACATAACACATACACCAACACAAACCCAAACACAAACCCCACAATCAAACCATAATTAAAACGAATACAAATCACACCAATAATTCTTTTTCTTGTTTACACACAAAAAAAAACTTTTCTTGTTCGAATCAATACTAGGTGACTTCCCCCATTTTCTCTCCTTTGGTTCCAATTCTAATTTTACTTTAATAACTTCTCATCTCTAAAATTAAATCATTCAAAAATCAAAACTAAACATACTTCTTAACATCTTATTTTAACTCCAAAATAATCTATCACTTCTTAGCTTAAATCAAATCTATTCCAAATATAACTTCATAATAATTAATAATATAACTACATAACACAACATATTACTTCTTATATCACATCATACATCTTCTTTCACTTAGACTGCTACTAATAAAGAAATTCAAATATCTCTTCTCTAGTTCGAAAACTTAAAATCTTAACACACCGGCTTCAGGGTACCATAATAAACCATCCTAATTTTATCCTTAATATATTTCACCCTATCCCTTTTCTAACCATTTTCTTTCGCCATCTCGGGGTCTCCCCCCAGACATTCCTCCATCTTACACCAAAACCATTTTTCAGAATGTCCTCTTTTCTTATAAGTCCACAGTTCCAGACGTAGTCTATAACAGTCCTTACAGGGAGCATCAGGGTAGACAGATCATCACCTTCCAGCATCTCCGCTTCAAAATTCCGTTCATCTTCTGATTGTAGATTAAATCTTTTCCCCATCATTCCTGGGCTCTCACCCCAGAAATTGGATATATATTGTCTTCTAATCCTGGGTCTCTCACCCCAACAGGACTTTTCATCTTCTCGGAGTTGCAAGAGCATTGTATTTTGTATTTCAATAATTCCCTTAAGCTCCCTGCCAAGGTTTTCTTCCATTTCAACAATATTCTGAATAGTCTTTCCTGTGGGATATAAATTGTCATCCTGATTCAGCAAAGTTAATTTCTGGTTCAGCAATTCTAAGTTCAAAAAAATAATCCTTTGTTCGTGAGTCAGTCCAGAGTCTAAAACCAGCTTAAAAACGAAACCCAACATGGTAGAAGTGGGCATAGGGTATCAAGTTTCAGTGTTTTTCCATCTTAGTCACAGTACTTTTCCATCTCAATCACAAATCTCCGCAGCCATTTTCCCTGGAGTCAGGGCGAAAAGATTACATTCTGTCCACTTCAAGAAGAAATATTTCCACCAGCTTAGGTCCCCCAAAAGGGGTCTAACCAGTCTCACTTGTCAAATTCGAAACATTATATCCACCACTGCAGCAGCAGTCGCCATCAAAGCAGTTACTTTCTTTCCACACAAAGGGAAAAGAAATGGGCTTCCTTTCCGTCGTATCTCCCGGAGCGCCAAATGTCAAAGATAAGTCCAATTGTTAACGTACTCACGGCCAACGGGTTTCTTCTGTTTTCCTTCTGACAGGTAGAACGATCTCGCTCATCGCGAGCGGCGGCCGCCGCTTCGCCGGTCCGGTTGGGGCATGCCTCCACAGCCCGGCTCCGTGGTCCCTTCACCCCCACTCCCCCTTTACAGGGGGAACGGGAGAAGGGTTCGGAGCCATAGCGGGCTCGCCGGAGAGCCCATGCCGCGGGACGCTCGACCCGCGGTTTAACGGAGCCCCGCTTTGCGGTAGCGGGGCTCCTACCCCCGGGCCGGCCTGAGTCGCTTCGCTGCCGAAGCGACCCACGACCGCCCGCGATGGCGTCCTCGCCGGAAGTCCATTTATGTTTGTTTTTAAAGGAAAAATTAATAAAAAACAAAAACAAAAAACAAAAAATATGGGGATGAGGTAGTGGAGAGCTTATCTGCACTTCCACTTCTCCCGGCTGCTCCCCATTCCCTGGGGAAACTGCTCTTTAGTACTCAACTGGAGCAAATGGCAGTTGGGTGTGGGAAGGAGAGGGGGAACGCTAGTGGGACTCATTGTGCAGGTTCCTACCAGCATGACTATTCAATTGAATCTGGCCCTAAAATTTCCACTGAAAAACACAGGCTTAATTAATTAATTGGTTGGGTGTGAGATTTGTTTAATAGTCTTTAAAATGGGATTGGTTGGTAGGAAATAGCAGGATTCATTTGTGCATTTCCCAAGGCCTTCCTGTCCTCCAATACTGTATGTGGGAAAACCAGTGTGGCAATCTCTTATCACTTAAGGACAAGCAAAGCCCATCTCCCCAACGTTCCCCTTGAAGTCAAGGAACAATCCTGTGACACACAACACCCTCCTGGTTTTCCATTTCCAATGCATA
Organism: Lacerta viridis; assembly: GCA_900245905.1. Classification (NCBI taxonomy): domain Eukaryota; kingdom Metazoa; phylum Chordata; class Lepidosauria; order Squamata; family Lacertidae; genus Lacerta; species Lacerta viridis. The sequence goes on along the minus strand of OFHU01004114.1, from coordinate 106,279 downwards.
GGGTCCCTCCTTAGTTCAATAATCTGGCATCTGAGCTTCTCTTACCTTCACTGTTCCTGCTCATTGTCGCTTATGGGCACCACGTGCCTTGGCAAGTGTATCACCATCAGACTGACAGACGTCCCTCTCTCAGGGCATTATGATGCTTGCTTGCAAACCTGCCTATTGTGACATCAGCTGGGAGACAGGGGCCAGGCTGCTGGGTTGCCAGGCAGCTGTATTAATAACAATAAAATAAGGGTGGGGTTTCAAAGTGTAATGGGATGAGACCACAGTGCATCTTAGGGCGCCCCTCCATCCTTTAGCTACCCAGAGTGGCTTGGGTAACTCAGCCAGGTATCTATATATATATCAAATCATTCAAGTTGGATGTTTGTTAACGATCGCCTTTCTCCATAATCCCTTGATTGATTCTGTTCAAATTTGGACACAATGTTCCATGGCCATATGGGAGTGATCATATGTAGTTACATTGTACAAATACCACACCTTTCCCAGGTAAAAATGTGATTTTGTGCAAAAAAATAGTGCCCTCCACTGGACGTTAAACAGCACAGCACAGCACACCCGATTCCAGCCCCTCCTCCTCCTCTCCCGATGTCGCTGCCACCATCCAATCGACAGGCAGACCGGCCGCAAACGCTGCTGCTGCCTCCGCCGGCGGGTATAGAGCCACGCCGGGCGGAATCGCCATTTTCGCGGTTTGTGGCGCTGCCTCGACCGGATACGACACCTTGCACAGCTACAAACATCTTCATTTAAAAACAAACATACTCCACTACACGTCAACAACATCGAAGAAGGCCATTTGACGAAATCAGGACAAAGAACCACATAGACTAAAATAGTAGTAATAATAAGTTGTAGAAGTCAAGACAAAAACAGGAGGGGCAAATGGAGACTGAACTTCAACGAGATCAGGTTTAGGTAAGCATACGCTTTCTCTTTCATACTGTATCTTACTTTTCCATTTCACCAAATCAGCCACAGCAAGGCGTGGCTGGGTCAGCTAGTAAATAATAAAATTGTTGTTGTTGTTGTTGTTGTTGTTGAGAATGTTGAATTATTTTTGTTGTTGTTTAAGGCAGGATCAGGCTATTGTTCTCCTTCTTCACAGCTTGATTTCCTTTCATCCTGAGTGTGACTCGCCGCTTTTGGTTCTCCTGCCAGCTCCGCGCTCCCTTTCTACAGGGGGAACGAGGGAAGGGTACGTAGCGGGCCCGCCGGGGAGCCCGAGGCGCGGGACGCTCTTCCCGCGCCTCACCGGAGCCCCCAGTATAACACTGGGTCGCCTCGCTAGAGATTTGAGTCACAGGTAGGAAGCCGTGTTGGTCTGCCATAGTCAAAACAAAATAAAAAATAAAAAAATTCCTTCCAGTAGCACCTTAGAGACCAACTAAGTTTGTTCTTGGTATGAGCTTTCGTGTGCATGCACACTTCTTCAGACCAACACGGCTACCTACCTGTAACTGGAACTATGGAAGGCACCATATTAAGCCGCATGAAATGGAAGTCCATCAACCAGGTATCTGAAGAAGTGTGCATGCACACGAAAGCTCATACCAAGAACAAACTTAGTTGGTCTCTAAGGTGCTACTGGAAAGAATGATTTTTTTTTTTATTTTGTTTTGAATAGAGATTTGAAGTTACTTCGTTGCTCTCCAGCTGTGCTCTGAAAGGCACGGTTTCTAGCGGAACATGCCCCCATGGAGAAGTAAGTTTCAGAGCTCTCTCTCCCCTCTGGCATCTAGAATGAAGAATTGCTGGCGTTTGCTCTCCAGATGACCTGCCTCAGTGCTGCAGAGGGCAAGAGGCTGTTTCTTTTCCTGTGTCTCTAAGAGTGTTTCTGGTTATCAATAGCCAGAGCCAGAGCTACACAACAGGTTTTTTTAATGGTATTCTTGCCTGTGCTGTGGATGTCCATCCTACAAAGCAACACCCTTCACACATTTTCATAGAGCTTCGTAAACCTCCCAAGATTAGAGGGGTTCAAAAGAAATGAGTGTGCACATTAAAAGGCAGTGATGCTTTCGTTGTAGACGTATTTGAAAACAATTGGCTGCCTCCAGTCAAAGGGTATGTTCACACTGGCGGGTTCAAGCTGCATTTGCACAGTGCTGTTTGTATCACAGGGGCGGTGGTGATGTCATCACCTGGTCACATGAGCTTTTGGGTTTCCCTGCCCCTGCGACTCCCCCTTCTGAGCAACTATTCATGCAGCTGTTGTCTGTGCGTGCACACTCCTCTGTGCCTGAAACATATGCCCATTTTCAAGTAGAAAGAGGATGTGTCTTTCTAGTCAGATTGAAGCTGGTTTGAGGAAAAGAAACACACATCAAACCAGCAGTAAAATTGCATTGGATGCAGAGAAAGTGATGGTGTGGACATACCTGTTCACCTGAGGTCCAGCTCCAAGGGCCTTCTGGCGGTTCCCTCACTGCGAGAAGTGAAGCTACAGGGAACCAGGCAGAGGGCCTTCTCGGTGGTGGCACCTGCCCTGTGGAATGCCCTCCCATCAGATGTCAAAGAAATAAACAACTACTATCTGACTTTTAGAAGACATCTGAAGGCAGCCCTGTTTAGGGAAGTTTTTAATGTTTGATGTTTTATTGTATTTTTAATATTTTGTTGGAAGCTGCCCAGAGTGGCTGGGGAGATGGGTGAGGGTATAAATAATAAATAATATTATTATACCTGAGGCCATTTGGGTGTGGTCTAAACCACAGAGCCTAGGGCTTGCCAATCAGAAGGTCGGCGGTTCGAATCCCCGCAATGGGGTGAGCTCCCGTTGCTCGGTCCCAGCTCCTGCCCACCTAGCAGTTTGAAAGCACATCAAAGTGCAAGTAGATAAATAGGTACCGCTCCAGCGGGAAGGTAAACGGCGTTTCCATGCACTGCTCTGGTTCGCCAGAAGCAGCTTAGTCATGCTGGCCACATGACCCGGAAGCTGTACACCGGCTCCCTCGGCCAACTAAAGCGAGATGAGCACCGCAACCCCAGAGTCGTCCACGACTGGACCTAATGGTCAGGGGTCCTTTTACCTTTACCTTTACAGTAGCATGTTACTGCAGCAACTACTCATACAAGTGCTTGCACCAACTCCATATATTTTCCTAGCAACTGTTCCCTTTCAGCAAATGTGTTAGCGCATGCCAAAAGCCTGTCAGAAATTCTGAGCATGCAAGGGGAAGGAACATTAAAAGGCGCTTGCCTCGTCTTTGACGTGGCAGAGCTCCACGTGTCAGAACAGCATCGGTGCATTTTCATTCCCAACCCTAAATTCACATGCATGCACTCTGCTACAGATGCTGTCATGCTCACCATCACCCCAACATGTGGTGATGTAATGGCCATGTGCATAGCGCACACATGCACAGTAACTGCAAAAGCTGTGTTTGCGGGAGGGATCTCCTCTGGATTTGCCCTCGAATTCTGGCCGCTGGCTAACTGGTTAGGTTTCAACTCAGGCTAATGAAGTGAAGCTAAGGCCATTTGTGAAATCGTCTTGGTTTCCATAGCTTTGGAAATATAGCAGTAGGGATGGAAACAGCAGCATAACAAGAGGGCTCCTTTGCTTCTGGGTCTCCTTTGCATGCATCAATGATCCCAGCGTTCTCGGAGGAAGCTGGCTCTGGCTGTAGGAAAGGGTTAAGCAGTGTTGTTCCTTGTCACATGACTCTGGGAATGTGAGCTGAGTAAGATCCTTGGGCAGCGGAGAGCAACTGCTGGAGAGGCACATGTTGCCTGCAGATGTGGCCCAGACCACAAACACTTCAAAGTGCTTCCCTCAGACTGACAGAACATTCTGACGCCGACTGTAAATGCCCTTGACTCTCGGAGTGGAAAATATCAAACGCTCCAGCGGCCCCCAAAATGCAGCCTGTTTTCTATGGAAAAAAGCCTTAATGAACCTGCAGTGAAGGGGCAGGGGAGGTAGAGGTCGGATTCAGGTTCTCAATGGTCCTTTGTGTGATTCCTACAGGCTGGCAAAAGCCTTTTGCTATGCATTTGGGTGCAAGCGGAGTTTGCTTCAAACCTCAAGAATAGCTGGGATGTTGGTCCTAGGCCCTGCTGGGTTAAGGACCAAATGATGACTGCCACAGGCACTTTCGGAAACAGCAAAAGTATCTGCTTCAATTCCTCTTGTCTCGTCTCGCCTGCTTTCAGTTTGCTCCTCATGGTCCCGTCTTCGCCCTTTAGGCGAGTGTCTTCCATCAGTATCTGAAGGATCCTTTTATTTTAAAATATATGCATACTGCTGAAATGTGTGCCAATTGCAACCGAACATCTCAGCAACCAAATACACCGGTAATTTTGATGCGATGTTGAAGAAAGTGAGGAGGGAAACCTTAATGGGCTACCCAAAGATGTGAGATTGTCTGGGCTGTGCTAGTTAGCATGTAGGTGGTTTTGCACAAGAGCAGTTTAGTTTTCAGGGGGATGGAGCACCTTTTTAATGAACAAGGAGGATCTAGGCAATGGATATGATGAGAGCCTTTGCAAAATTCTTATTTTCGGATTAATATTGAGAAAGTTGGCATTATTTCTGAGCACTGGTTTTGGAGGGGTGAGTCATATTCTTCACATTGTTTTCGGTGACAGACTGTGAAAGGGAGGGGACCCAAATATACCCTAAAAGTATATTCAAATGTTTCACATCTGGGTAAAAAGCAACCCAATTTTTTTCAGCGCATATAAGGAGATTATCTCAGTCTGGGCCACAATCAAATGGACAGAACAATTCATTCCACCAAGGGGGACTAAATTGCTTTACACAAATGTCATTTAATAACAGCTTCCTTCAGATGCCTAGAATAACAGCAGTTCCTTCCAGCGGAGCTAAAGTGAAAATGCCATTATCACAATACATCCATCAGTGAATGTATCTAGAAGGGATCTCGAAAGGAAAGAAGTGCAGTAAGGGGTGGAGGGAAAATCCGTTGTCTCTGCTCTCTACTCCATAGGTTATATTCTGTCTGGATAAAGGTAAAGGTAAAGGGACCCCTGACCATCAGGTCCAGTCGTGTCCGACTCTGGGGTTGCGCGCTCATCTCGCTCTATAGGCCGAGGGAGCCGGCGTTTGTCCGCAGACAGCTTCCGGGTCATGTGGCCAGCATGACAAAGCCACTTCTGGCGAACCAGAGCAGCGCACGGAAATGCCGTTTACCTTCCCGCTGGAGCGGTCCCTATTTATCTACTTGCACTTTGACGTGCTTTCGAACTGCTAGGTGGGCAGGAGCTGGGACCAAGCAATGGGAGCTCACCCCGTGGCAGGGATTCGAACCGCCGACCTTCTGATCAGCAAGTTTAACCCACAGCGCCACCTGGGTCCCTCTTTTCTGGATACAGCTGGGTAAATGTAATCCTAAATGGCCTAGTGGGCATTCATGGAGATAAAAGCTCAGACTTGTTGAAATGTATTATGGAGGTGGTTGCTCATCCTGGCTCCCTTCCCATGGACCATTCATCCTCTGCTGAACCTACTGCTTCCTTGGAAGCAGCAACTTGGTGGTAGACCACTGCTGGTGAAACTTCTGTTTGGAGGGTCTTCAGGTGGATCTTAAGCATGAGAAGCCCATCTTCTGTCATGTTCGTGGCAGAATTGCTCCACCAACCAACTGCATGTTGTGGTTGGCAAGCTGGTCATCTATATAACCAGCATTTTCCAGAGACATACTTACACTAAAGGACCTCTTTCATCTCAAACGTGTGATGTTCACATGCCTCCCCCCCCCTTCGTCACGCAGTGAAAACTGACGTGCTCTGGGAAGGTATAGCTATGGTTACGGCAGGAGGAGGGTGTTCTCCAGATGTTCAAAGGAAAACATCATGGATGCACACGCATTCCTGAGGCCATCTGAGTCACTGGCCTGGGCCCATTCCCATTTGCAGGAGGGAGGGAGGCCTCCGTTTCCTCTATCTGGAATTCCCAAGGTCATAGAGAATGGCTTGCCACTGAAACTTCTACTCCTTTAACAGCTGTATGACAGGCAGAAATGCAACAAGTACAGTTTATTAGCATTAAGATGCTGTGAGAGGAAATGCCAAATGTGAGTAGTTCCCGCCCGATGTGAAGCTTTTGAAAGGCTTACAGCCATTGTGAGGGGAAAATACAGCATTCTCTCTTTTTTAAATAATATTTTTTATTAGTTTTCAATTACAGTCCAATAATAGCCTCATTATAACAATGCCAAATTAGGGATGTGGGTGGCGCTGTGGTCTAAACCACAGAGCCTAGGGCTTGCCGATCAAAAGGTTGTCGGTTCGAATCCCTGCGACGGGGTGAACTCCCGTTGCTGCGTCCCAGGAAGATGCATTTTTAATAAACAACAGCTACTCTTTCTAGTGGTGGTGCGCGGGTGGTGCTGTGGGTTAAACCACAGAGCCTAGGGCTTGCCGATCAGAAGGTCGGCGGTTTGAATCCCTGCGATGGGGTGAGCTCCCGTTGCTTGGTCCCAGCTCCTGCCCACCTAGCAGTTCAAAAGCACGTGAAAGTGCAAGTAGATAAATAGGTACTGCTCCGGCGGGAAGGTAAACGACGTTTCCGTGCGCTGCTCTGGTTTCAGTGTTCTGTTGCGCCAGAGGCGGCTTAGTCATGCTGGCTACATGACCTGGAAAAACTGTCTGCCGACAAACCAGCCAGTAAAGCAAGATGAGCGCCGCAACCCCAGAGAAGTCCGCGACTGGACTTAACTGTCAGGGGTCTTTTACCTTTTTATGCTGATCCCTTATTTCATAGCAGTTGGTGTTGTGGCTGTTCTCATGAGTGATTTGAAAGAGCATCATCAAAGTGTCTCAGTAGCCCTCAGTTAAAGCTTTGTGAGCAGGCGGTTTGGCTGGCTGCTGAACCAGATCCCAGCCTGGTGCCTCAGTAAGAGCTGTTTCCTGGTATGCGGTTAGAGGTGTTTTGGATGGCAATATGTATGGAATGTACAGAGAGTATATACTGGGCACAAAACCTTTTCTTTTCTTAAAAGGACTATGTTGGTCCAAACCATCATTCCTCATTCTACAGTGTGGTTTTCTCTATATGCAGCCTCTGAGCACATTTTAAGATCAATTCAGTTTTCTAATTCTTTAAAAAATATAAGAAGCTCCTCCCGGGAGGCTATATTCAAACCCCAAGTTGGAAAATCTTCACATGGGATGAATTTAATTCTGCCCCCCCCCCCGCTCATCTCTAAGAATCATAAACCATCACAGTACAAGAAACAGTAAAGGTACCCCTAACCATTAGGTCCAGTCGTGGACGACTCCGGGGTTGCGGCAAGCAACGGGAGCTCACCCAGTTACAGGGATTCAAACCGCTGACCTTCTGATTGGCAAGCCCTAGGCCACAGCGCCACCGCGTCCCACCACTAGAAACAGTAGCTGTTGTTTATTAAAAATTCATCTTCCTTGTCTTTGCAGATGATTGCAACTCATTACCACACTCAAAACCACGGAGAGACCTGGTCTGAACAAAGACATTGGATTCTTATCTCATTATACATGACAAAGCTATCTTTAGCCATCTCACCCCTTGCTTTTTCCTTTAGGACTAATTGCAGTCGTTAACAGTCGTCAACAGGTTTTCCACACCCATCAGCCAATCCCCCATTCCCACCACCCTTCTGAGTAATACCCCTCCCACTCTCTCACTATATATAAGGGTCTGGTGACTTCTGTTTCAGTGTATCTGAAGAAGTGTGCATGCACACGAAAGCTCATACCAACTTAGTTGGTCTCTAAGGTGCTACTGGAAGGACTTTTTATTTTTTATTTTGTTAGGACAGAGGGTGTTAAGGAAAGGGAATGTGTCTTCTTACCTGTTTCTTAAAACAATGTTGGAAGAGATAATAAATAATTTGAAGGTTAAAGCAGGTGCTATGCTAGGTGTCACTTTTTTCTTTTTGTATCTTCACGTCCTAGGCATGTGCACTTAAAATAGCAGAATACTGTAGGAAGAAACCAACCAACTTAATACAAAGAAATTTCAGAAATAGACTGGAAAGAGAAGTGGCTGAATTGCAACTAATCACCAAACTTAAAACCATGGAGAAACCTGGTCTGAACAAAGACATTGGATTCTTATCTCATTATACATAACAAAGCTATCTTTAGCCATCTCACCCCTTGCCTTTCCCTGCAAGACTAATTGCAGCCGTTAAGAGTCGTCAACAGGTTTTCCACACCTATCAGCTGATCACCCATTCCCACCACCCTTCTGAGTAATACCCCTCCCCACTCCCTCACTATATTTAAGGATCTGGTGACTTCTGTTTCAGTGTATCTGAAGAAGTGTGCATGCACACGAAAGCTCATACCAAGAACAAACTTAGTTGGTCTCTAAGGTGCTACTGGAAAGAATTTTTTATTTTGTTTGACAATTTATATGAAGCGTTTAATGACCTGTTGAAGGAAACCAGTTGCCAGTTGAGTAATACTATGCAATCTGCCATTGCAGGTTTTTAAAAAACATGCTCCCATTAAGTGGCATGTGGAACATAAGGTAGTTTTGGTAAAGTCAATTAATTAATTAATTAATTAATTAATTGTATTTATTAGCTACCTCATAATACAGATTCTCTAGTCTAGATGATGTGTGATATGTTTAATGATGACAACTTTTAAGATATGACGGGAATACATATCCTTCAAAATCAGCACATAACTGAATTTTGCAATGCAATTTTCCAGCCAACCAATGTTTACAAAATAAATATATTAGGAGGAAAGCGTGTATAAAAATTAATACATTCGTGGAAAATAATGCATTATACTATAGGATTCTAATCTAGTTTCTGAATATGGAATTTGTTGTGATGGTTGGCAAAGGAATGTGAATGGTTCTGAATGGTTTGCAGTGACAGAAGTCATGTCCAACTCTGGAGTGGCGGCGCTCATCTTGCGTTACTGGCCGAGGGAGCTGGCGTACAGCTTCCGGGTCATGTGGCCAGCATGACAAAGCCACTTCTGGCGAACCAGAGCAGCGCACGGAAACGCCGTTTACCTTCCCGCCGGAGCAGTACCTATTTATCTACTTGCACTTTGATGTGCTTTCGAACTGCTAGGTGGGCAGGAGCTGGGACCGAGCAACGGGAGCTCACCCCGTTGCAGGGATTCGAACCTCCAACCTTCTGATCAGCAAGCCCTAGGCTCTGGTTTAACCCACAGCACCACCCGCGTCCCTGAGGGAACCATTGCTGTCTTACAATTACTAAGAAAGGAGTATATCTGCAGTTTGGGGGACTTACCCAAACTTTATTGCCCTCCTGACTGGTTCTGATTAAAATAATAAAGCATGCAATGAAACAATAAATAAGTAACAACCACACTAACTCCTTAAAAACACCAGAGAAGGCAAAACAAAACAAAACCCAACAACACCACGTCCACCCCCAGACATTCTGCACGACATGAAAAAAATTCCTTCCCAGCTCTATAAAAGTACAGCCAGCAGATGCCTGTGGTAAACCTGACATTGAAAGAGGAAGGGTTGGATGTTTGACATGCTGGCCCATATCAAGGCCAAGAAATGTGGGGAGAGGCCTTTATAGCCTTATACCCAAGGCTCGTCTGGAAATTTTGCAATGCAAAAGGCTGTAATCCTGGCCCTCCTGAGATCCCCCCTCTTGTCTCACAATGATGAGGAACTCCTGGCCATTGCAATACTAGTCTCAGAAAGGTGACAGCGTGTGGCATCAGGGCCACCTTTCTTAGCTACTGCCTACTCTCTTCCTGATGGCAAATGGTGTGGTTTGGGGAGTCAATTTCTTGATCCTTTCCAAGTGGGACAGATACAGAGATCTCTCTGAGGCACACACCTTTCCCACTCCTACCGTCCATCTAGACTCATAGAATTATAGAATTGGTGTGGGAGATTTGCAGTCAAAACATAACTAGCAAGCACAATGTTGGCTGATATATGAAATAGGATAAGACTATAGAGTTGTATTTCTGAACGGCCGATTCAGACCATAGAAATGTAAATGGTAAAATAGGCTTGGTTAGGTCAAGCTCCTAAGAGTTTATCTCCTTCCTCACTCTCTTCTATTTGAACCATGTAGCTGATCACATGTGTGAGACTGGTGCTCTGAGCTCAGACTCCATGTGTGAGGATACTTCTCTGTATTTTGTACTGAAGAATAATCTACCTGTGTAATTTTTGCTATAACATTCAACGATGCGTGAATAAGACCCCAGTTTATGTAAGTAAAACATTTAAACTTACTTTATGGTGTAGTCTATTCACTGCTAGAGGGGTACAGACAGGGGAGTCCCACATTGAGTGCCTACGAGGGGATATTTAAAGGCCTAATAAGCTATATTTCACACACTTCACAAATGCTGCATAGAGGTGCATTTTTTAACTACTGGGTTGGATCCTGTCTTCTAGAGCAGCAGCAAACCCTTCCAGTATTTGAAGATGACTATCATGTCACCTCTCCATCTTTTCTCCTCCAGGTTGAACATCACCAACTCCCTCAGTCATTCCTCCTAAGTAAGACTTCTTTTCCCAGTCCCTTTATCATATTGGTTGCCATCTAGATTATATATGTTATATGTGTATGTGTAAAGAACAATGAAAGTTTTGTGACAATGAGACAGAGGAGAAAGAGAAGAGAGAAAACATTTTGGGGTGCCGAATTTCACTTTCACAATCTGATGTGGGATAGTGGATTTACTCCTTGTAGAAGTCCTTAAGCTGTTTGCCTTCCTCTATGCTTTATTTGTACATCTGCAAATAAAGCCAGCTATTACTGACATCTATGTCTTCAGCGATCTCTCCCACCGAAGGGAAAACACTGCACCCATAAACATTTCACTGTTCTGGGAAGTTCCACAAGTTCAGGGAGGCAGTAAATGCTTCTGAATATCAGTTGCTGGAAACTGCAGGAGAGGAGAGGGCTGTTGCATTCAAATTCTGCTTGTGCACTTTCCATAGGCTTCTCTTGGCACCTTGAGACAGGATTTTAGACAAGATGGACCACTCGCCTGATCCAGCAGAGCTCTTTGTGTGCTCTTAAGGAGGGAGGGTGTTATGTACTGAGCTTGGATCCTAGGACAATAGGCAGGTAGGATTCTAGAATGCAGGAGCAGACCAATCAGACACCAGGAGGAAGTGAATCAGCCTATTAGGCCACCAGTAGGATCCTAGATTGCAACAACCGGTTGGCCTGCAGGAGCAGACCAATCAGGCTACAGGAGGGAAGCAGAATCAGCCAATCACACGGGACCCATTGTGTAAATAATATATATAAAGCCAGAGGTTTTGGGGAAAATTCAACCACTTTTCCTATGAGCTGAAATAAAGAGCATGAAATCACTACTCGACTCTGAGTATATTTCAAAGGGTGTAGCACTGTGCTTTCTCACTAGGGTGAAATTATCACTAGGAACAATGTAGGTACTTTAGTGATGTGTAGTGACCGTGGCCCGTTTAGCTAGAGCGATCCTCTCTTCTTCATCTTCTTTTGAGAACCCTTCCTGGGCCTGGATGACATGTTATCTGAAGTCTGCTATGGAGAATGAGACAAGCAAGATAATTCCACAGGGAAATAGGGGAGAATGAAAGGAGGTGGTTGAAGAGTATTCTTCAGCTTTCAAGGTCTTGACAGCTCCACACATGTGTACTCCAGATGTCTGCCCTTTCTTTTAGCACCTTCTCCTGCAAATAAAGGTTGGCTGTAGAGAAGAATGCGCGTGAAAACGGAAGATGCCTGAGTGAAACTCTCGGACTACTTGAAAAATGTGGAGAGTCTTGGCGGAGCGCTCAAGGATTGAAGGAAAATTTGGTGCCCCCACTCTGGCTCTACCTACAGAAGCTGGCCAGGCTGTCGGCTGATTCTCACTTCAACACTGGCAAATGGAACAGTGCTCTCCACAGCACATGAGGGCAGCAAGCTAGCTTAGGAGGCACAGGTCATGCAGCGCATAAAGCTTTGTCCTTGGAATATGCAGAACTGGACAAAATGACGGGAAGAATCCGAGAACAGCAGGACCAGAAATTCATCAAAGACTGGTCTAAATTTACGAACTATCTGAAAGATAATGATACTCAATTGAATACGTTTATAGGACTTCAAGAAGCTTTGTAGACAAATGAAGAAATATTATTGTAATTATGAATTTTATAGTGATTATTATGTATATGATAGTTTAAGCAATGATAGACTAAAGATGTATAGATTAAAAAGATAGAAATTTGAAAGCCATGTGGAAGGTCTGAGGGAAGTCACGGCTATGAAAGCCAGAAAGGTGGAAAATATGTGTGAATTAATCTTTTTATTTTGTAGTAGTTGTGTATTAAAACAATAAAAAATATTATTAAAAAAAATAAAGCTTTGTCCTGCAATACCTCACCACAGCTCACCACCAACCAGCATCTCCCACCTGAGACAGCCAGTCCCCCCTGGCCATTGTGGGCAGATGTCTACCACTCCCCCTATTGGCCAGGATGAGCAATGGTGACATCAGCTAGGAGCATAAAGAGAGAGGGAAATGATAAGGCAAGATAAGTCCTGCAAAGGTAAGTCCCGGGCGGCAGGATGTAACTGGGACAAAAAGACAATTCTGAGCCTAAAGTGTTATAAGAAAAAGACCTCTAATTCCCTTGTGGGGTATCTAGAGCCTGTACAGAGTCCCTCAGGAGATCTCTATCAGTTGGAGAGAAAGCAGAGGCCAGCCAGAGTATATTGAAAGCAAAACGGCTAGTAAGCCTGATCTTTACTAAAGAAAATAAACTATTACAACAGGGTCCCCACTCACCACACACAGGAGGGAGAATCCCGAACAATGGTGTGCAAGCCCCTATAAAGGCTTTTGAAACTGCCCACCCTGTAGCCCAAGACCACCCCTCAAAACATCATACATACATCACAGAAGGAGGTGGTCTCCAGCAGAAATTTGAGAGCGTTGCTTCTCTTGTCTGCCTGATAATGCCTTCTCGATTGCATTTTCTGGGTAGCCTGGCCGTTCCTTTGAGATGGTAAATACTTAGTTCCTGGAACTCTTACGCACATTGCTTAGCTTAACAGATACTTGCCAGACTGTATTTGAAAAGGGAGGTGTAAACCCCAACAGTCCAAAGACAATGGACTTTCCCATTTCCTTCCTGCTTGCTGAGAAATATTTGAGGTCAATTTGGGAGAGTCAACATGGCTTCAGGATTGTCCTCCTGTACTATTTCAGACACGTGGTTTATATACTTATGTATGGTCCCTTTATGGTTTTCCCAGTAATAATGTACGGAAGTGAGAGCTGGACCATAAAGAAGGCTGATCGCCGAAGAATTGATGCTTTTGAATTATGGTGCTGGAGGAGACTCTTGAGAGTCCCATGGACTGCAAGAAGATCAAACCTATCCATTCTTAAAGAAATCAGCCCTGAGTGCTCACTAGAAGGACAGATCCTGAAGTTGAGGCTCCAGTACTTTGGCCACCTCATGAGAAGAGAAGACTCCCTAGAAAAGACCCTGATGTTGGGAAAGATGGAGAGAAGGGGATGACAGAGGATGAGATGGTTGGACAGTGTTCTCGAAGCTACCAACATGAGTCTGACCAAACTGCAGGAGGCAGTGGAAGACAGGAGTGCCTGGCATGCTCTGGTCCATGGGGTCACAAAGAGTTGGACACGACGGAACGACTGAACAACAACAACAACAACATGGTCCCTTTACCTTTATTCTATATTTGAGACCTGAGAATTCTTATAACGAAGGCGCAGGGTTTGGAAAAGTGGCTCCCTGGACAAGGAGGGCTTTAGAGAACTCGGCATAGAGCAATGAGGCAACTGTGAGTTTGGATCCCAGCACCAAAAGGGGTAAACTGGCGGATCTGAGCCCAGGTCCCTCCCAGGAAAGCAAGTGAAGGACATGAAGCAGCATGAATAATTGAAGACTACTGTAGATCCACAATCCACAAAGTCCCAGTTCTTCTTGCAGGGCCAGGCATCGGACTTCCCATACCCCAATCCAAATAATAAGAGACCAATGAGACTGGTTTTGGGTCAAAACAGGCCATAACTTTATTGAATACAGATGAAAGAGGTTTGGCTTGGGGATGGGGCAATCAAAATACTTCTGGCCTGTGTGACGGATTGGCCCTAGGGTGGAGGAGGTATTACATCCCAGCGCAGAAGGAGTTAATCCACCTTCATCTTGACGGACAGTTCATCCTTTGGGGGCGGGGCGATCCCCGGTTTAAAAGGAGGGAACGGCCGTTTTGGCAGTTGAGAAGAGGGAGGGTGTGTGTGGAGACAGGGAAGAAGAGGGGTGTGGGGCCAGGATAGTGGTGGTTAGGCTAGGATAGGATGAAGATTAGTCGGTTATACTGAAAGAGTTTATACTTTAGATGTAACTAAGCTGATGAACTATTGAAGTACTTGAAACATGATGTTCTGAAATAAATAAAGACTTGTTTTTGTTGAGCCAAGAGAAAAGAGGCATTTATTTGGTCCAGCGATATATGGATGCTCATGAGGAGGTGAACTCAGGGAAAAGACAAAACTGACCTGCAGGGTGATAGTTTGTGTCTTGGAGTTTCACTCAGGAGGGGCAAAAGGGCAGAAACCTTGGTAAGGCTACACAGTTGCTAAAAGGGTTTAGCTAACTGACGCAGTGGGGGGATCTAATGAGAGAGAGACCGAGAGACCCGGAGCTATATATAGTATACAATATATATATATATATATATATATATATATATATATATATATATAACAGGCCACAGCTGGACAAGAGAACCCTGTTACTAAGTTATTCCAAGAGAACCCGAGGTGGGGTGAATAGAAAAAGTGACCCAGAACACTAAGTTATCTGTTACCTAGTTATAATAAAAGGGGATTATCCACACAGACGGACCTCAAGGCATCGAGGTGGGGTGAATAGAAAAAGTGACCCAGAACACCTCAGAAGTAATACACTTAGTAACAGAGGGGAAGTTGGTAGGGAGGTTCGTTGCACTTCCCATACCCCAATCCAAATAATAAGAGACCAATGAGACTGGTTTTGGGTCAAAACAGGCTATAACTTTATTGAATACGGATGAAAGAGGTTTGGCTTGGGGATGGGGCAATCAAAATCCTTCTGGCCTGGCTGCCAGAAGTTCCTAAGACTTACATCCAATAGGGTGACCCCCATAGGGACCGCTGTCTGGGGGAGTGCCTTCGGCCCTCGCCCCCCAGGGCACACGGACATGGCACTCCTCCGATCCCTTTAATGGGATACCCCAGAGTTTGGAGGGTCAGGCGGAGACTACAACCTCCCCTCCATCCAAAACAAAGGATTGCCCCAATGCCCAACCAGTTGTGACGATTGCTATGAGGTAGGCAAAACCACCAGGTCAGTGCCAATTAGCCGAGTGGGCAGGGGCATCGCTGGGGGGGCGGTGGGGGCTGTACACCCCGGGTGCCAGGGGAGGGAGGGTGACAAGTGGCAGCCCCTCCCGCCACTCCCCAAGGGGAGTCCCACTGCCCGGCACCCTGTCTGTGCAGCGCTGCTGCTCCCGGGGCGATGGAGTGAGCGGCGGCACGTGGAGAGTGGCAGATGGAGCCGCCGCTTGTCACCCCCACGCGCCGACGCTTCTGCGGCCCCCTTTTGAGCAACAGAGCGAAAAGGCGGCTCGAGGGGCTGCCGTGCGCACAGGCACACTCCGTCGTGACATCACAATGTGACGTCACGGTGCCCCGCCCCCAAGGGCATCTCCTTTCACCGCCCCAGGTAGCGCGGAGCCTTCCTCTGCCCCTGCCATTGGGCAAATTCCTACCCAGCCGCTTGAAGGGCGGCAACCACCGTAGCCACAGCAAAGTCATTGACTATGAGCTTAAACCAGACTTCCTCAACCTCGGCCCTCCAGATGTTTTGAGGCTACAATTCCCATCATCCCTGACCACTGGTCCTGCTAGCTAGGGATCATGGGAGTTGTAGGCCAAAAACATCTGGAGGGCCAAGGTTGAGGAAGCCTGGCCTAAACCGAGGGTGGGTGGACCAGGAAACCTGGCGCAGGAACAAAGGCTGAGCTCCAGGTACTGGCTGCTTAAATGGGCAAGGGGGGGATCCGAGGTAAGCCTACAGTCTGCTCCAATCAGGAGGGGCACAGCCAGTTTGAATTCCCCTGTTGGGGCTCCACTGAAGCCTCCTCCATTCTGCAATGCCACCACACGAAAAGGGTGAGCGGGCTTGGCCAATGAATCCTGACCTGCCTGCTCTCACTGATCCATACAATGTTGGATTGGATTCAGACTAAGTCCTTGGACTCGGATACAACACCACCAGGAGAATGTTTTGCTATGGAAATGGCAAAACGCTTCCACTACACATTTTCACATCCAAAGTATTTTGCAAAGCTTTATTCCTGTGGTATTTGAGCAACATGGCATTTCCATCCAATCTCAGAGGAAAACAAATGCCCAAATTATTGGCATCTCCTCACAGGACGGAAATATTTCCCCACCCGCTGTGATTCTGGCCTTTAGTGGAGCTACGGATCCTTTTGTCCATGAGTCACTTGGAGACTTGGTGACTCATGGCGGCTGGAGCAGCCACAGGAATGTGCACCCGGCCTTGCAGAACAAATGCCAGAGAGCCGGTCTGAAATGGAGATGTGTTCAGAATCCCAGGGGTGCTCACCAAATGCAGGGTTGCAGGGGAAAGGAGAGGAAGAGGAAAGTCTTGCATGAGTACTGATGTCACAAAGGAAAAGGCTCACATTATAATCCAATGGTGTCAGCCCATTAGTCCTCATGTTTGTCTCAGAGACTTTGTCAAAGATGAGGATGGGTCATAATGGAATGATGGATGGCACAGTGCACAGTTAAAGCAGATAAACTCCTTTCCCTTGTTATAGGTCTCAAATACAGGTGAAACTCAAAAAATTAGAATATTGTGGAAAGGTTCATTTCCTTCAGTAATTCAACTTAAAAGGTGAAACTAATAGATGATAGACTCATGTGCAAACAGATATGTCAACAGTTAAATGCAGATAGAACCCCAAAACTCCTTTCATCAGCTTGTTATAGTCTCATATATTAACTCCAGTAGCAATGAAGACAGCATCTTGATCACCTTGCCGACAAAGGTTAGTAAAATTCCCAGTAGTAATGTATGTGAGACTGGACCATAAAGAATGATGAATTGATGCTGAATTATGGAGGAGACTCTTGAGAGTCCCATGACTCAAAAAGATCAAACTTATCCATTGAAATGCTCATGATCCTGAAGTTGCTCCAACTTTGGATTATGGAAAAGACCCTGATGTTGGGAAAGATGGAGGGCACCGACAGACTGGTTGGACAGTGTTTAGACATTTCAAACTGCGGGAGGATATGTGGCATGGTCCATGGGGTCACGAAAGTCATTTGTTATAACCATCTTGGCATACATCATGATCAACCCAAAGGCTTGACATACTCTCGCTTTGCATGCCATGAGTCTATACTCATATATTAAACTCCAGTAGCTAATGAAACAGCACTTGCATCTATATAAAGCAAGATGTCCATACCTAGAAATATGTAGAAGTGCTTTAAAAAGTAGACCATAAAGGACAGTGAGAGCACAAAGAATTGATGCTATGGTTAGAATTGATGCTTTTGAATTCCATGGTAGAAGGCTAGGTAAAAGGTTGAGGAGACCCTCTCTCTCAGCATGATTATTGCACCTTTCCTGTTCTCTCTTAAGATGGTTCAGAGGGAGGCAGGCAAGCAAGACAGACCTGGAATCATAGAATTGTATAGCTGGAAGGGATCCTGAGGGTCATTTAGCCCAACCCCCTGCAATGCACGAATCTCAACCCAAGCAGCCACCTTGCAAATATCAAACTTGTGAAGTGCAAAGTACAAGTGCGGCATATCAGACGCAAAGAGCGCGTGCTTGTAGAACATCAGTGTTTCGTTATAAGAATTTCTAGGTCTCAAATATAGAGACATGATCCTGAAATAGTATGAGAGTTGAGCCATTTTGCAAGATCAATACTTTTGGCCATCCTTAAGGGCTCATCAGAAGAGAAGCCACTCCCTCAGGACAATCCTGAGACCCTGAGATGCATCCTTTGGGAAAGATGGAGCTTTCAAGGCACAAGGTCCTAGAAGGGGACGACAGAAGCTGACTCCCACGAGATGGTGGGAAAGGACAGTGTTCTGATGTTGGGAAAGATGGAGGGCACAAGGAGAAGGGGACGACAGAGGATGAGATGGTTGGACAGTGTTCTCGAAGCAACTAGCATGAGTTTGGCCAAACTGCGGGAGGCAGTGAAAGATAGGCGTGCCTGGCGTGCTCTGGTCCATGGGGTCACGAAGAGTCGGACACGACTGAACGACTGAACAACAACAACAAGGTATAAAAAGGATGACTACCCCTGGTCTATATAAAGGCTTGCACACCATTGTTCAGGGTTCTCTCCTCCCTCCTGCGCATAGCTGTCAACTTTTCCCTTTTCTTGCGAGGAATCCTATTCAGAATAAGGGAATTTCCCCTAAAAAAAGGGAAAAGTTGACAGCTATGTGTCCTGCGTGTGGTGAGTGGGGACCCTGTTGAAACAGTTCCTTGAATAAAGATCAGGCTTACTAGCCGCTTTGCTTCTCAATATTCTCCGGTTGGCCTCTGTTATTTTCTCCTACTGACAGGGAACCCACTTAAGGACTCTGTACGAGCTCCGGAATACCCCAAAAGGGAAAGGGAACAGTTTTTCTTATAACAGTTTCTTATGATGTATCTGAATGGTTTGTGATTGGCGCATGGAATATCTGCGGCCTGGGCAAGAGCACTCCCTTCTGACTTTGAAGAGCCAGGACTCCATCTGGGACATAATCTGCTGCTGAGATCAGACAACCCTTTCCTGCTCTGGCACACTGAAGTGCACATTAATACCTTATTGACTGCCTATCTTTTATGTTTCATTAACTTGCAAAGGATTACAGTGCTGTTCACCGTCCCGCCCCCCCGAAAATCTTTGTATAATGAGACAGCTGTTGTGCATTATATTCCTTTTTAGTAAATTGCATGGTTATAATGGGAAATTAAGCTACAAACCCTTGCAAGTTTATGACCTGCAACTGAATGCCGCCCCTTTTCATATTTTATAAGTAGATTCATTGCGACTTTCTTTTGCATATCAGACCTCGGAGGGGACAAAAATTCTTGCTCAGGTCCCCACCAAAACATATGAAGGATCCCGAAACAAGTCAAATTAATTTTTTTTAAAAAATTCCCTTACTTTTTCTGGCCGTATGTAAACATCCCAGTAACATTACAAATTTAGTCATAAATCTGAACTACAGTTATCACTGTAAACCAATAACAACTGTGCAGATACTTACTATAGTGCTTTAAGTTAACAGTGATAATAAATCTGTCATAATCCCCATGGCAACCCACTTAGTTGCGCTGTAGGAGTCGCACGATGTTATTGATAAAATCTGCCGAACTCTCTGCTCTAGCTAAGTCACCGCACAGAATACTATTTCCATTTTATTATAACAACTCTAGTTAAATGGTGATTTTATGTGGCAAGTCATACTTATTTTCCACGGCAGCTTTATTTTGTTTCTATAACTTGCATGAGGCCCCACGTCTAATGCGGACAGGCCCTGGGCCCTGTGTAAGTTAAGAGAAAGCTGCAATCCTGTGCCCATGTCCTTAGGAGCAAACCCTGTTGAACAGCGTGGGCTGCAAGGTGATTTTATTTTGAGCCAGCTAGAGTAACAGAGTAACAGAGGGACGCGGGTGGTGCTGTGGGTTAAACCACAGAGCCTAGGGCTTGCCGATCAGAAGGTCGGCGGTTGAATCCCCACAACGGGGTGAGCTCCCATTGCTCGGTCCCAGCTCCTGCCCACCTAGCAGTTCAAAAGCACATCAAAGTGCAAGTAGATAAATAGGTACCGCTCTGGCGGGAAGGTAAACGGCGTTTCCATGCGCTGCTCTGGTTCGCCAGAAGCGGCTTAGTCATGCTGGCCACATGACCCGGAAGCTGTACACCGGCTCCCTCGGCCAGTAACGCGAGATGAGCGCCGCAACCCCAGAGTCGGACATGACTAGACCTAATGGTCAGGGGTCCCTTTACAGTACCTTTTTAGAGTAACAGAGGGCTCACACACGATTCCTTTCGACCCTCTGTTTTCCCCTGGGAAAACTTGTGGTTTAGCGCTGAATCGGAACAAACATAGGGCTGCCATACGCCCGGATTTCCCTGGACATTACTGGATTTTCCAGAAGGCGGCATCGTATAATGGTGTTTTTGTGGGGGGGAAAGGTCAACAACTCTGGGGTTTGTCTAACTTGTAGGGTATCCTGGTTTGTTTTTTGTTTTTTCCCTTTTTGAAATATGGCAACCCTATTACAATTCTTTTTAAGCTCCTGTGAGAATTCATTGGCTGGGATTTCATCCTGCACTGTATTCTGTTTTTTCCGTTGTTGAGAAGTTTTGCAATGTCTGTGCTTTTGTACTCTTCCATAAGCCGGCATGGGAAATTCCATTTGGCCGTTGACTGGCAGCGATAGGTTCAGGGCAGATGTAATGAAGTATTTCTATAAACTTGTTCTCAGTGGTATTTGGCCGGCCATTGCTGGAAACAGAACGCTGGGGCTAGATGGATCTTTAGTCAAAAGCAGCAAGGCAGTTGGTATGTTCTTAAAGTTTGACACACCCTCTAAATAGCTCAGATTTACCGTTCAACCTGGACTAAATACACAATCACGTGGTGTGTATTGACGTGCGCCATTTACAGACGTTCCTTCATTTCACCTCTGTGAAAGTTTAAAAGGAAAACTTGGGAAATATGCTGTGCAAGTTTCCCCCTGCCAGGACCAGCACTGCTGTTAGGCTAGAGGAGGAGAAAAAGCAGAAAAAACACAGACTGTTATGTACTGAGTTGAATAGGATCCAAAATGCAGCAGTCTGGATTGGTCCTAGAACAATAGGATTCAGAATGCAGCAGTCTGATTGGTCCTAGAACAATAGGATTCAGAATGCAGCAGTCTGATTGGTCCTAGAACAATAGGATTCAGAATGCAGCAGTCTGATTGGTCCTAGAACAATAGGATTCAGAATGCAGCAGTCTGCCCCAATCCGGCTCCA
Source organism: Lacerta viridis (assembly GCA_900245905.1). NCBI lineage: Eukaryota > Metazoa > Chordata > Lepidosauria > Squamata > Lacertidae > Lacerta > Lacerta viridis. The sequence continues at coordinate 85,226 of OFHU01004114.1, read as the reverse complement.
GGTGGAAGTGAATCCGCAACCTGATTGGCCCACAGGAGTATTCCGGAATTAGCCAATCACGTGGGGCCCATTGTGTAAATAGTGTATATAAAGCAGACGTTTTGGGGGAACTTTCATTCCTTACTACTATGAGCTGAATAAAGAGCATGAAATTCACACTTGACTCTGAGTATATTTCACAGACACAGTCCCCCTCCAGATTCAGCCATTACATGTGTGGGCCAGGCTTCAGCTACGAGTCTTGAATAAGAATTCAGGTGATATACATACATAAAGGAAGAGGAGCAGTTCTAAGGCTGCATACCATTAAAGTACTTTCTTATTAGTATTCATGTTTACTGGAAGGTTCTAGGCGGTCTGGGGTTTTTGGTTGTTGTTTTTTTCCAATTTATGATTTTCAATTTTATACATTTCAATAATTTTATAATCATTTCAGCATTTCAAAACTGACTTCCTTTCCCCTCTTTCTGCAGTTCCTTAAATTTATTTTTAAATATTTTCTGCATATCCAAATTAACTTAATTTGCTCATTTATTCATCTACTTTAAATATATACTCTTATAAAACTGCAGGTTATTACAATAATCCTGCCAATGTTCTTATCTGTTTACAGTTTGTTTGTAAATATTCAATAAACCATTTCCATTCTTTTATTTAAAAAAGTTTGTTATCTTGATTTCTTATTTTTCTGGTAAGTTTTGCCATTTCTGCATATTCCATAAGTTTTTGTATCCATTCTTCCTTTGCTGGGACTTCTTCTTCTTTCCATTTTTGGGCAGGGAACATTCTTGCCGCTATAGTCGCATACATGAATTAATTTCTATACAGTTTGGGTAGTTCTGTCCCTATAATTCCCAAAAGGAAAGCGTCTGGTTTTTTTTGGTTTTTTTAAAACAAACATTATTTTGTGGGATGTAAACACAGAGCAGTCAAACATAACATTGCTAAAGTGGACATAGAAGGGGTAACTCTAGGCCAGCCAGTCGAAACTCGCTGTTTCACCTGGGCTGGGCTGGGTTTCCTGTGTAACTAGAGGTGGGTGTGGTCTCACCTGTGTACAAAACTCTTGAGACCAGACAGCATCTCTCTCTTCCTGACGACGTTCTCAACAGAGCAACATCTAGGGCAGAGATGCTCCTCTTGGCTTCCACCCAAGAGAAGACAAAGAGGTCCTCTCCCTTATGGAGATAGCCACCACATGTAACTTTTACTAAGCTCAAGTCTGCCTCTACTGGGATCTTATTGTGATCAGTTGATGATTGTAAGTACCGTATTTTTCGCTCCATAGGACGCACCGGACAATAGGGCACACCTCATTTTTAGAGGAGGAAACAAGAATTTTTTTTTCTGGTTTTCCTCCTCTACAAGCCCTGTGTTTTGAGGATCAGTTAAAAGTTTTGCAGCTTTTTTGCAAAGGGAAAAGCCCTGGTTTTTTTGAGGATCAGCTAAAAGTTTTGCAGCTTTTTTGCAAAGGGAAAAGCCCTGGTTTTTTTGAGGATCAGCTAAAAGTTTTGCAGCTTTTTTTGCAAAGGGAAAAGCCCTGTTTTTTTGAGGATCAGCTAAAAGTTTTGCAGCTTTTTTGCAAAGGGAAAAACCCTGTTTTTTTGAGGATCAGCTAAAAGTTTTGCAGCTTTTTTTTGCAAAGGGGGAAAAGCAAAGCTCCTTTTGCAAAGGGGGAAAAGCAAAGAGGAAAAGCTCTGTTTTTATGGGGTTCAACTCACATTTCTGCAGCTTCTAAAGGAAAGGGAGCCTTTTCTACAGTTTCCAGACAGATAATCTAATCAGCCAGTCACATGTCGCTGGGGAAACAAACAACCTCCCTCTGCAGCACATTCAACAAAGGAGGGCGGGGCTGAAAGGGAGCCGGGACTCTTATCTCTCTCCGATCTCTTGCTGATCAGCTGCTGAGCGGGTCCTTTCAACACCCCCTTTTCTCTTTGTAAAATAAAAAGCATGATCCTCTTTTGGCCCCTGGGCAATTCAGCTCCAGGGACCATGATTTGCTCCATAAGAGGCACAGATATTTCCCCTTACTTTTTAGGAAGAAAAAGGTGTGTCTTATGGAGCGAAAAATACGGTAAACTCTTTTTATATCTTTTATAGAAGGCTGTGTAGCGTCTTATTTTGAGAAGGATAAAGGGGGAAATACCAGGACATTATTTTCAGGAGATTCAAACAAATCTAAGCAAAGCTTTTGCTGTGTGATTTTAAAAGGGGAATGTTAGCTCTGCTGATATTGCTGAACTTGTAAACACAAGTTGGGATAGGATATCTTAAACAATATATCCTCCCCCACATTCCTAAACATTCCCACAATTTTCAACATCTTTTTCAATTCATTATATATCATTTCCCAGTAAGCTTTAACCTTACTACAAGACCACCACATATGATCAAAAAGAACCTTCTTTCTCTTTACATTTCCAACACTTATTCCAGGCTGTCTGAGCCTTCCTTATATAGCTGCATGCAGGTGTGAGAGTTTTTAGTCAGTCTTTCCGCTTTCCTCTTGTTTTCAAGCTATGCAGTTCACTGGTGTGTCTTCGTAACTGTTTTTTGAGCTATGAAACCAGCCAGGGATCTGGCTTACTGAATAAGCATAGTAATGCTTCAGTAAAGCATATTTGCTGATGGAGCGAGCTGTTCGTGTGATTCATTTGCTGCCAACACTCTGCTGAGTTACTCTGCTGAACTCTTTCCATGCCCTGGGGTCTGAGAGACCAGGCATGCATACCAGGAAAGTCCTGGAGGCGTCAGGACCCTGATCCCTCTAGCCAAGTGGGAGGCAGGGGGGCAGCTGCCCCCCAATAAAGTAAATCAATAAAAATACTTCACTAACTGAGGTTCTGCCCCCTAACATGAAGCCTGCCCCTCCACCACAAAAATCTTGGCTATACTCATGTGCCTATATCCTAAAAATGCATTATTTTATGATACAGCACACCTGGAAGCAATAAACAAAGTATAGCAATGTGCTATATATATGCAGATAAAGGATGGGATACCTTTTAAAAAATGCATGCTTTGGCTTACTCTGTTTAACAAATGATCGTATAATTATATTGCCAACGGCTACTTGGGGCAGATCCATACTATATATTTAAAGTACACCCAAAGTCCATTTAAAGCACATGGCTCCCCCAAAGAATTCTGGAAACTGTAATTTGTGATGGCTCCTGGGAACTGTAGCTCTGCGTGAAGGAAACTTCAGTTCCCAGGATTCTTTGGGGAAAGCCATGTCCTTTCAAGGTGTGTTGGATATGCTTATCTTCTTCCAAAGCAACTACTCTATTCCGAACTTAAAAGTGGAAAGCGTAATGCTGGTGGCCAACATAAGAGGTTTCAAGACTCTCTCAAGGAAAATCTAAAAAAAAATGTAGTTTAAACACCGACAACAGGGAAACATTGGCTTTAAAGGTTAGCACCAACACTTTGAATTGTGCTCGGAAATGTACTGGGAGCCAATGTAGATCTCTCAGGACCGGTGTTATGTGGTCCCGGCGGCCACTCCCAGTCACCAGTCTAGCTGCCGCATTCTGGATTAATTGCAGTTTCCGGGTCACCTTCAAAGGTAGCCCCATGTAGAGCACATTGCAGTAGTCCAAGCGGGAGATAACCAGAGCATGCACCACTCTGGCGAGACAGTCCGCGGGCAGGTAGGGTCTCAGCCTGCGTACCAGATGGAGCTGGTAGACAGCCGCCCTGGACACAGAATTAACCTGTGCCTCCATGGACAGCTGTGAGTCCAAAATGACTCCCAGGCTGCGCACCTGGTCCTTCAGGGGCACAGTTACCCCATTCAGGACCAGGGAGTCCTCCACACCTGCCCGCCTCCTGTCCCCCCAAAACAGTACTTCTGTCTTGTCAGGATTCAACCTCAATCTGTTAGCCGCCATCCATCCTCCAACCGCCTCCAGGCACTCACACAGGACCTTCACCGCCTTCACTGGTTCTGATTTGAAAGAGAGGTAGAGCTGGGTATCATCCGCATACTGTTGATTTCCACCCCATGGTATCTGAATTTGCTGTGGCAGAGTTTTATATTTGTGAGGTTTGTGAATTCCTTTTGGGTATGTGATGTGTGTGTGTGTGTGTTAAAGCACATAACCTCGGATTTAGCAAAGTTCACCTGTTGGCCTGACACCGTATCAGATATGTTGAGTTCTTTGATTAGAATGATTGCTGTGTTTATGAGATCTGGTGTCATGACAAAGAGCCCTAGTTTATAGGTTTTACCTTTCATTTCCACTCCCTTGATATCGGGGGCAGCTTGGAGTCGGATTGCTAGGGGTTCCAGGGCTAGGATAAATAGGAAGGGAGCCAGTTGGCATCCTTGTTTTGTGCCTCTTTGGATTACTATGGTATTGGAGCCCAAACGATTAATTCTGCATTTTGCTGAGGCATTGGAGTAAATTTGTTTCATAATTTGGAGAAAGTTGGGGTCCAATTACGTGTTGGTTAATACTGCTATTAGGTATTTCCATTCCAAAAAATCAAAGGCTTTGAGGGTGTCCAGCAACATAATCGTCAGTGGGAGTTTGTTTTGCTGTGTTTGATCAGATTCAGTAATTTCCAAATGGGATTTGTTATATTTTGACCAGGGATGAAGCCAATCTGGTCTGGGGCTATTAACTGGCGTAGGGAAAATTTTAGGTGGTTGGCCAAGGTTGATGTGAATATTTTGAAGTCTTGGTTTATCAATGAGATTGGGCGGTATGATTCTACTTTGAGACTATCCTTGAGTGGTTTTGGGACAGAGACTATTTTAGGGGAGGTCCAAGTTTTAGGGATGGGGCCCCCTTTTATGATGTCATTAAATAGGCTGGTCACGTAGGGCATCAGGATTTCTTTGAATTACATGTAGAATTCTGCTGTAAAGCCATCCAGGCCTGGAGCTTTGTGTGGTTTCAGGTTTTTGAGGGACTGTTTCCATTTCCTCTAGGGTGATAGGACCGTCCATGAATCCTTGTTCCTCTGCAGTTAAGGTTGGCATAGCCAGTCCTGGTAGGAAATTTCTGATATCCTGCTCAGATGGGTTGTGGGAGGTATATAGATTGGAGTAAAATCCAGTTTTCTTCACAGCGTGGGTTTCCCACTGTAAGACAAAATTATAGGGTCAGAACGCTCGCAGCCCTGCAACTTGATTAGCAGACGCTCCCATGGGGCTTCATAATCAAATATTTGTTCACTGAAACGGAATCAAAGCAAAGGGTTTGCGAAGTAAGTCCCACAGCGCACAATACTGAAATAACAGATGGAAATTTAACAGAATTGAAACATTCTTTCTGTGCCGTGGCCTCTTTGAAGTGTGCAATTGAGCTCAGCCAAGAATGAGGGGGAAATGGACAGTGTCAGCAAAGCAGAGCATTGGCTCTTCCCAGAAGATGCGTATCCCAGCATGCACTGCTAGTGACCACGGTTGTTGGTTTTTTTTTTGGTGCTTTCCCGGGGGTCCAGATCCCGGCACGCACTGTTGTTGAGCATGCCCAGAAAAGATTTCTCAGAGGAAAATGCTGTGACCACACTCATGATTTAGATTGGCTGGAGTTCTATCATTCGGACAGGGTTTTCAATGGAGCATTGCAATTTTGCTTTTAGTAAAAAGGGTTTGGCACCATTTTGCCCCAGGAGATGTGAAACTGAAGAATTTAATATTTTAGCAAACCAATCTGCCGTTCTAGGAATTTACCATTTAAAAGAGGGGGAGGGAGAGAGAGAGAGAGAATGAAGAAAATCACCTAATTGATTCAGAGAAAGAACAGAAACTATACCAAAATATGGGGCGCCACCCATTCAGAGTTAAAACACTATTTAGTTTCCATTATTTCAATAAGATAATTAAGCAAGTCCCTCTCCGCTATTTAAACCAGCTGGATTTAAAAGTGCTTAACTTTGGCAATCAATTGGGTGTTGTCAGTTCATGGTCTTAAAGCAAAAGACCAGATTGTTCTTCTGTCCAAGACAGAACAAATAGTTTTTAAGAAGTCATTTGTTGTAAGAAAGACATCTCTTCCCATGGTGTACATATGTCTTTCCAACCCCCAACCCCCCAATTGTTGCCTATAATCATACAGGTTTTGTAGGTTTTTGAAATAATAATAATAATAATAATAATAATAATAATAATAATAATAATATAACTTGCTAAGTCTTCATGTGCAGTAATTCCTCTTGGCAATTGCCTTCAGTTCTCGGGGGGGGGGGACTCCTCAGTCTAAAAAACAAAAACAAAACCTTCCTCTACAAACCCAAAATTTGCAAAAGGAAGTGCCCCAAGTCTTTAAGTTTGTGCTTTGGGGGTATGGAATGAAATCTTACTATTGCATGTTCAGACCTTTTAACCTCACCCCAAATAAATTCAGACAAGACTCAAATTTTGGTTTGGTTTTTGGCAGAATTTAGGCCACAACTTTATTGATTACAGCAAGTGATTGGTTGCATAGGCTCTGGTTCGACTAGCTCCCTGCTCTGCAGGTAGCGCTGACCCAGGGTTCCAGCATAGGTCAGCCAAGGGTGAACACCTGGATAAGCGGAAAGCCGGGACATGCTCTATCCGCCACCCAAATGTCCCCCTGGACTCAGGCACGGGCACAACCCCCTCTCAGGGGTTGACCAAACCATCGAGTCCCTGGATTCCTTTAACGGAATACCCTTCACATAGGGATGGCGAGAGCGTTCTCCCATCCCTATCACCTGAACCAGAGCCTATCCACAACCTTACAAGTTGTGACGGTTTGCTACATGGCAGGCAAAAGCCAAATGGTGACAGCCAGTCAGCCAAGTGGGGTGAAAGAAATTTTGGGGGGGGGAGACTATCCCATTTGAAACACCTTGTTGAGAGCAGAGAGACACCTACACACCTCCCTCACAGCCTATCAGAGCATGTGGTACCTCAGCAAAGATCATGCTACGTTTGTGGGTTGCTATGCGGTTTGAATCCCTGCGACAGGGTGAGCTCCCATTGCTCTGTCCCAGCTCCTGCCAACCTAGCAGTTTGAAAGCACGCCAAAGTGCAAGTAGATAAATAGGTACCGCTCTGGCGGGAAGGTAAACGGCGTTTCCGTGCGCTGCTCTGGTTTCGCCAGAAGTGGCTTAGTCATGCTGGCCACATGACCTGGAAAAACTGTCTGCGGACAAATGCCGGCTCTCTCGGCCAGTAAAGCGAGATGAGCGCCGCAACCCCAGAGACGTTCGCTACTGGACTTAACTGTCAGGGGTCCTTTACCTTTTATAGCAGTAAATAATGACATCTGTCAGCCCCCACATTAGCAGAGGCCACAGCCCTGGCTCCTAGGAAAACCCAAAAATGCAGGCAGTTGAAATACCTCAGAGAGCAGCAGTACATAGTATTATGATCATCTAACAGCCATAATCATCATCACTAGCTGGCAATGGGTGGTGTTGTAATGGTCACAATGTTGGACTTTGGCTGTTGAAATCTAGGTTCCCATTCCTGATCCTCTATTAAGTTCACCTTGGGCCAGTCACTGTCTGAGCCTAGCACACCTAGCAAAGTGACCTTTTGGTAGACCAGACCTTTCTTCCAATACCCTTTGCCTCCCTGCTTACAACAACAGGCATATGCTACCTTCAATAGATGACATGACCGTTCCTTCTGGGAGAAAAGTATATCACTAGACTGATGTTCATAGAATCATAGAATCACAGTTGGGAGAAGGGCCATCCAGTCCAACCCCCTGCCAAGCAGGAAACACCATCAAAGCATTCCTGACAGATGGCTGTCAAGCCTCTGCTAAAGACCTCCAAAGAAGGAGACTCCACCACACTCCTTTGCAAATTCCACTGAACAGCTGTTGTCTATGTAGCTTTCTGTGTTGTTTAGTCTGCAATTCTAAACAAAGGTGGAATCTGGACACATATTAAAAAAACATTGTGAAAATGCTTTTAAAAAGTTTTGAAAAATATATTGAATTTACCATAGCTCGCCATCGCCATCTATTGTCAACATTTGTATAAGGCGCCTTACAACACACTTAAAACGTTTTATTTACAGCTGTATAGCCGAGTCCAAACTTACTAGGGAACAAGCCCGACTGAACATGGTGCATTCTGTATCTGAGTAAACATGTACAGGATTGCACCGCTAATCTGACTTGGAGTAGTACACACTCAGCTTATTATTATTATTATTATGAATCATTATATTTTTGTGGACTCCGGTGAGTAGTAGTTTTAATAGGAAGTCACAGAAAACATTTTGGTAGAAGCAGTGGGGGTTTTCGGTTAATAAAATGAGGTTCTGGTACTCACAGCTTGATAAAAGGTGCTGCGGGTGTCAGCACAAAATGGCTACCATGAACAGCGAAAAAAGAGGTATAAGCGATTAAATACAGGATGTCTGGTGCCGCAAAAAGCTGGAGCAGAAGATTAGAGCTGATTAGAAATGACTTACCTATCTGTGTGCTGTGAAAATAAAGCCCTTTTAAAGTTTGTTGCTGAAACTCCTCTCAGACATATATTCTTGTCCAGAAGTGGCATATTCAATATCCACGTCAGCATGAAATGTCTCATATTGCCAACGTGAAACTTCGTTGGCTGGGCAATATCACACTGGGAACGCAATTGCCAGGCACGGAAGGCCTCAGAAACGGCAGCATTTTTACTGTAAACATCTGCAAATTATGTCTGCAAATTAATTTGCAGCGCGCTCTCAGTGGCGCACGAGGGAGTGTGAAATACTTCCGTAACCTCTTTAAAGATAAGGCAAGCTCAGAGAGCACTCTGTTGGAAACGTGGGGTGTCAGAATATTGACAAAGAACTGAAAATAAAAGGAAGGAAGGAAGGAAGGAAGGAAGGACCACTTAAACTTAGACTGTTACATTTAACTTATTACTTGGTCAGAGTTTTTTTATAATTAATTGACTGAAAGGGTCCCCTGATAAACTGGGCAATGGGATTTTTTTGTTTGTTATTTTATATGAAGTGCGGAAAGCAAGATCTGTCTTAAAAGAGGTATTTACCCCTTTCTCTCATAAAGATGCAAGCCTTGGTATTAATACTATGCCGGCATCATCGAAAAAGGAAACATGTTATCAGTGCAAAGTGCTTTTAGCCTTAACCCTGGAGTTGTTAATGTTATGCTTATGGGTAACACTGTTGTTGTTGTTGTTGTTCAGTCGTGTCCGACTCTTCGTGACCCCATGGACCAGAGCACGCCAGGCACGCCTATCCTTCACTGCCTCTCGCAGTTTGGCCAAACTCATGTTAGTAGCTTCGAGAACACTGTCCAACCATCTCATCCTCTGTCGTCCCCTTCTCCTTGTGCCCTCCATCTTTCCCAACATCAGGGTCTTTTCCTCTTCTCATGAGGTGGCCAAAGTAACACTACTCTCAGACAATTGCCATAGATTTGAAAAAACAACAACCATGTTTGGTGCTGCACTGTTACTTTGCACAGAATCTCTCTGGGCTCCAAGTGGAAGGATTTGCTTGGTGTATATGTTTTGGTCGCTTGGTTAAAGGAGAGTGTCTTTTAGCTTTTAGTTTTTGAGGGGATACTGCCCTGCTTCTTTGGTGTGATTTGCCTGATTTTTGTTGTTGTCAGGGATCTGATCACCACCAGTTTTTCTTCTGTGAAATGGGCATTTTGTACTGCCCACAATAGCCCAAATGTGCCCCTGGACACAAAATGTTGGGAATCTCGGCTTCAGTCAAGAGCTGCATGACTTAACTGGCTAAAACTCATACCATTAGTTAACTGGGACTTCTTTGATCAGACGGCAGCCCCAATTTAATGCAAGAGCAACCATTTTCCATGTAGAAGTGAACCGTAGCAAAACATTGGCATAAATGGCAAATGACAGATGCAAGCCAGCTTTCCGATTTCTAGTGGCAATATCCCTAGTCATGGCGGTGCCTCTGCAGCTTGTTTACAATTTCCAGGATTACAGCTTTCATTTTGTACCCGCAGTGTGGCACCACGGGTTTCATTTCTACCACGACTGCTCTGTTCACAGCACTTGCAGCTGCAATAGACTGTGGGAAAATATTTTGTTTCCCCAAGAGATAGCATTAGGCATGAGCGGGATTCATGTGATTGGCCCCAGTCCACACATATGTCTCCAGCATTCAGATGCTTCTTAGTATGGTATTGCCTCAGGTCTTAAGACTGGCTGGAAGCAGGTAACTTTACCAGGGCTCCGAGAAAGTGTAGTCTGAGCTGTAAACCTATTGCCACGAGGAAATACTTGAAGCTGCTGAATTGTACATCACAAGGCAGGGGATTTATTTCTAGCTATGCAGCGCGTCCCTATCTTCTGAGATTTGCTGGAGCCTAATCTCCAGATCTCACAGCAGCACCGCAGTTTGTGCATGGGCTGATGGGAGCTGGGAGTCCTAAACATCTGGAGGGCACCAAGTTGGGAAAGGCTGTTCTACTCTGACAGCCAGCAAGTCTGCACAGCCAGCTTCAGGCAGAGGCCTTCTTAAACATATGGCAAGTTGGTTGGTGTTAAACAGGCATGTCCAACTCCCAAGAAACTGTGATCTACTCACAGTATAAAAATACTGGCTGTGATCTACCCATTGTTATTGACAGCCAAAGTTGTTGAGCTTTGTGATCTACCACAGACACCCAGTGATCACGATCTATCTGCTGGACATGCCTGGACTGTATTTCATTACTCTGGCCACTGACCACAGCAACCGCTGAGGCATGGGACTCAGGTGGCTCTGTGGTCTAAACCACTGAGACTCTTGGGCTTGCCGATCAGAAGGTTGGCAGTTCGAATCCACGCCACAGGGTGAGTTCCCGTTACTCTGTCCCAGCTCCTGCCAACCTAGCAGTTCGAAAGCACACCAGTGCGAGTAGATAAATAGATACTGCTACGGTGGGAAGGTAAACGGCGTTTCCGTGCACTCTGGTTTCTGTCATGGTGTCCTGTTGCTCCAGAAGCAGTTTAGTCCTGCTGGCCACATGACCCGGAAAGCTGTCTGTGGACAAACGCCGGCTCCCTCAGCCTGAAAGTGAGATGAGCGCCGCAACCCCATAGTCACCTTTGACTGGACTTTACTGTCCAGGGGTCCTTTGCCTTTTCTTACCTTTTACTTTGGTCCTCTAGTCAATGCTCAGAACTGGGTCCTGAGGGGCTTTAGTCATTAGGAAATCCCCACAGTGTCCCAGTTCCACAGCCCTGACTCAGCTTTCCACAAGGAGAATTGCAGTACCATTCCTAACACTCTAGTCTGATCGTTTTGGTCACGAGCAAAACAAGAAATCACATTTCTAATAGTAGAAAGGAGCCCTCGCATCTTGTTAACATCTGCAGTTCAATCACGTTTCTGGGCTAAAAGCTGCGGAATGCCTCAGCAGGACATAAATCTCACCACTTGCCGAAGTTGCCATACATGGGATCCAGATGTGACTGGGAGAATTGACATTCACTTGTGACACATAAGGGTGTCGGCAGCTTTGAGCAAACCCTAATAGAAAGGATGCTGAACTAATGCGGCATAACCACCCCTTAAAGCCCTGGCTGAGGCATCAAATCATAAAGCTAGTAGTCCTTCTCTTGGGCTTTAGCAAGAAGCATAAGGTGTTTTGAATTTTCCTCCAAAGTCTCATTACACGGTACTTCCCATGCACTGCTTACTTGCCTTGGTGTCTTTTTCAGTCTGCCAGGGACCTCTGCTGTTTTCTGTAAACATACAGCAGAAGCTCTTCTCTTGCGTGATGCACACCAGGGGCGTCTTACCCATAGAGGATAGTGGCACGGGGGCCGGAGCACCACGTTCTGAAGGGCGCTAGGGAAGAGGCGAAAGCTGGACGCGGCACCTCCTGGCACCAGCTTGACGCCCTCACCCTCACCTGCCTCCACCATGCTATGCCACAGCAGCGCCACGCCCAGAGCCTCTGTCTGCCTTGGCCACCACGGGAGGCGCCGCGGCCAGCCTCTGCCTCTTCCCCACCGGAGGAGCTGCCCTCCAGCCGCTGCCCGCCTCCTCCAGCCCCACCGCCAGCGCCGCCCTCCCTAAAAAAAGGTGGACAACTCTGGGAATTGGGGGGGGGGCGGCACGCCGGAGGGAGCTTTGCACCACGGCGCCGGATATGCTTAAGACGGCCCTGATGCACACAATTTAATGCTAGGTCTCTTCCGTGACAAAGATATGACAGAGACTGATCAGAACTCCCAGCCCATTTGCCTTCCGCAGCTGCTTCTAAAATATCTACCCATGTACCGGTCATTTCCCACTGTGGCTACCGCAACCCTTTTCTGAGTGGCCATATCTCCGGAGTCAGTTCAGGATACTTCTGCTAAAACCTGTTCTCCTTGCCATCAATAGAATCATCTCACCTGCCCCCTCTCTTGAAGGCAGGCGTGCGCAAGTTGTGAGTTACCAACCGATGCAGGCCACCAGTTACGTCTGGCAACTGGTAGGATAGTGCTTAGCTTGCTGTGTTTGAAATGGTCCTGGCATCGCCTGGTTGTTAAAATTATTCTTTCTGTCACCCAGCACTGAGCTAGTTATTCTTTCCATACCCATTCAATCTCATGCTCCCTCTGCTGTTGGATCCCTTTCACGTTCCTGGATATCATCTGCTGTTTTGCACTGCACGCTTTACATTTTCAAAATCGCCTAAGGCTCAGCTTTCAGAGTGACCCCCCCCCCAACCTGCCCTGCACTTCTTTCTGGGGTTATTCATTGCATTTTCTAACAATTTAAGTGCAATACTTAAAACTGCAGAAAATGTGAGTTTCCCTCCTCAGCTAGTGCTGTCGTTGCTACACAAAATGTGGCGGCACAAGTGTGATGGGCTTCGAGTCAATATAGACGTGTCTGGTGCATCTTCAGAAGAGCTGCCAAGCCTTCATCCTCCACTTATCATCCTGACCTGAAAGATTTAACATGAGGCCAGCCTCAACTCATGACCTGGTGTGAGGCTTCGCACCAGGCAAAACCTGGCACAACTTTTGGAATCGGTGGGCATACAAAAGGCAGCCTGCTGGTGTGGTGAGTACCCTACTGATTTTAGCAAAACTAACAGTTGCTGCAAAGTACAGAGAATTTGTGGTTTCCTTAAAAAAAGAAAAAAAAGAAGCAAGTTCCTATTGTGGGATGTGAAACACAAGAGCAGTCAAGTACAATATTCCTAGAGTGGACATAGAAGGGGATGTCTGGACCAGCCAGTCGGAACTTCCTGTTTCTCCTGGGCTGGGACAGACTTCCTCTACATGTGACTAGAGGTGGGCATGGCCTCACCTGTGCAGGTAACAAAAGCATAGGACTGGCCGCCATCTCTCTCTCTCTGTGACTACATTCGTCGAGGAAGCAACATCTGCTCAGCCAAAAATGCAGAGGACAAAGGAGCTGTCTCCTTATGGAATAGTCTCCAAGTGTATGTTACTTTTCTAAGCTAGGTCTGCCTTCTGGGTTCCTATTGTGAACAGAATGTGTGAGTAAACTCTTTTTATACTTTTATAGAAGACTGTGTTGTGTCTTATCTTTTATGAGGGAATAAGGGGGAAATACCAGGACAGTAGTTATATAGAGGCTTTAACGAACCAGAGCAAATGCATCCGCTGTGTAAGTTTAAAAGGCTATAATTAAACAATATATGCTCTCCTCCATCCCACAACTATAGCCTTCCCGGTTATGAGCACATCTGGGCAGCTGATATGTAGAGATCAGAAGTGCTTTTCACGATGGGACATGAACAGTATAGCTCCTTCAGGTCCCCAACCCTAGTTTATTTGTTTATTGCATTTATATATCTCATCTTTTTCTCAAAGAGGCATACATGGTTCTCTCTCTCCTTGATTAATCCCCACGCCAGCCCTGTGAGGCAGGATTGGCTGAGAGTCAGTAATTGGCCCAAGGTCACCCAGTGAGCTTCAGGGCCGAGTGGAGAGTCAAACCCTGGTATCCCAGGTCCACTCTAACCACTGTGCCACACCATACAGTGGTGCCCCGCTAGACGAAAATAATTCGTTCTGCGAGTATTTTCGTCTAGCGGGTTTTTCGTCTAGCGAAGCGGCAATGCAAACCGCGGTTTTCGCTAGAAAAAAAAAAATTCGTCTTGCGAGGCAGCCCCATAGACAAATTCGTCTTGCGGGGCAGCCTTCCGCTAGACGAATGCCTTCGTCTAGCGAGTTTTTCGTCTAGCGAGGCATTCGTCTAGCGGGGCACCACTGTATATACATTATATATACTGCTCCTATATACATTACTCGGTGCACCCCTCCAGTTTTCTGCTTCCCCTCCTTCCTTCGTTTTTTTAAAAAATAACAGGACCAGGGTTGGTGTGTTGAGATGGAGCTAAGCTTGACAAACTGAGGTATTTTTTTCACAAAACTGCTAAATACATTTTCTCTTAATTCTAAAATTCAGAAAGCATCATGCTCCCGAAACCTGCATCACTCCACACCTGTTCCAACTTACCTGGTGCTGATGGTGCCAGCAGCAATAGCAATAGGGAAGTCTCGTTTAAGAGTAGTGAAATTGCAGCTGAGAAGCTCAGATTATATATATATGTGACTGACACTCTTCTTTGGAAATTAAACCAATGTCCAGATTTTCACATTCAAAAACTTTACTTGCAGAAACTTATGGATGAATTAAAGCATAATATTTACAGTCACATGCTTATCCAAGCATGGGCTTACGATCTCTTCTTCTAACTTTCAAACAACTGTATTTTCATCCCTTTCCAGAGCTCAGCACTCAGACTTCTGTATCTTAATTAGGCCATTCCTTGCAGCTCCTATGACAGATTTCCACTTTTACCTTCTCCTGCAGCTTTTCTCTCTTTCTTTCAAGTAGAGAAGAAGCACTCCAACACTCTATTCAACTCAGCAGTGTTCACAGTGGATTCTGAAATGCAGTCATTGCTTTCCTTAATGCATCTTGCTTTACATAAAATGGAGCCTCTCCTTCACTTGAAACCCCCAAGTGACCAATGCTAGCCAATCACAGGAGTAGTACTAGAATTCAGTTACCAACCCATCAAGTTTAAACACATAGTAATGCATTCAAGCGTTCACAATTTCAGTGAATTAAATTGCTATACTTGTCTTGCCTCCAATGTCCCAACTACTAGGGAACCTGGGAAATGTGATGGATACAATGGATGTTCAATAGCGTAGGAGACAGAATGCACACTTGTGGGACCCCCATACCCAAAAGGCCATGGACCCAAGCAATGATCTCTTAGTGACCCTACAGGTAGGAGCACAACCACTGTAATAGAGAACCTCCACCGACCACCTCCTAGTAGCTGCAGAAGAATCCTGGGGTCAGTGGTGTCAAAAGCCTCTGAGAGGTAATATTGAAACCACAGGGTTACACTCCCCCCTTCTCCCATTAGGGGTCATCAATCGGGGTGAACAAAGCTGTTTTGGTGCCAAAACTGGGCTAGAAACCAGACTGCGGTGGTTCTATCTAGATGGTCTTCTTCCTGGCAAACGATGCGGCTGACTGATCACCTTCTCGGTCACCTTGCCCTGGAAGGGAAGAGTAGAGACTGGATGGTAGTTTCCTAAAACTACTGGATGTAGGAAGCACCTTTTCAAGAGGGGCCACATCACTGCCTCTTTCAAGGGGGCATACATACCTCCCTCAGTTCCTCCCTCTTGGATTTTATCAGCCGTGATGGACAAGGATTGAAAGAGCACATAGCTGGTCTCCCTGCTGCAGACATCCTGTCTAGACCACATCCTTGTACCTGCCCTGTTCTTGTGTAAAGCAGGGAGGTCCCCCAAAAGGGTGTGTGCGTGTGCGCATGCTTGTGCAAAGCCAGAGGAGGCCTCCTGCTGCCCTTTTCCTACCCGTGCTCCACTGCTTCAAACACTTTCTTTATATATATAGTAGTACCTTGGGATGTGGGTGGCACTGTGGGTTAAACCACAGAGCCTAGGGCTTGCCTATCAGAAGGTCAGAGGTTCAAATCCCCATGACGGGGTGAGCTCCCGTTGCTCGGTCCCAGTTCCTGCCCACCTAGCAGTTCGAAAGCACGTCAAAGTGCAAGTAGATAAATAGGTACCACTCCGGCGGGAAGGTAAACGGTGTTTCTGTGTGCTGCTCTGGTTCGCCAGAAGCAGCTTAGTCATGCTGGCCACATGACCCGGAAGCTGTACGCCGGCTCCCTCGGCCAGTAACGTGAGATGAGCGCCGCAACCCCAGAGTCATCCACGACTGAACCTAATGGTCAGGGGCCCCTTTACCTTTACCTTACCTTGGTTTACAACCATAATCTGTTCCGGAGGTCCGTTTGTAAACCAAAACAGGTTGTAATCCAAGGTGCGCTTTGGCCAATGGGGCCTCCCCCCAAAAATTTGTTCGTAATCCAGAAAAAAAGAATGGGTCATAATCCCCCCCAAAAAAGGTTGCAAACTGGGACATGCACTTCGGGTTTGACGTGTTTGTAATCCAAAAAATATGCAAACCAATACATATGCAAACCGAGGTACCACTGTGTGTGTGTGTGTGTGTGTGTGTGCGTGTATAATTAAATTTTCTTATTTACCTTCCAAAATATTCATTTAAACAACCTTAAATCAATGACTTCCTTCTTCTCTTTCCATGGTTCTTTTTGCATACCATACATCCCTGCGTATTTTACATGAATGAAACCATTCAGTTATCCATTGTTACATCCATCAAAACTTGCTTACACTGTTGAATTTCTCTTAATGATACCAGCGTTTTTAAATGAACACAGTTTTCACCCATATATTCAGTAAACATTTTCCAGTCTTCTTTAAACGTACACTCTTCTTGTTCTCTTATTCTATATGTTAAATCTGCAAGCTGCGCATATTCCATCAGTTTAAGTTGCCATTCTTCTTTGGTTGGGAACTTGCTCGTTTTCCATTTTTGGGCTAACAAAACACGATCCACATACATAAATAGTCTTTTTTGACACCTGGGAATTTCCCTCTGAATTATCCCCAACAACTCTGGTTTGTTTTTGCTTTTGTTTTTTTGAGAGGTACTTTTAAATATTTTTTTCCCAATTCATTATATAGCATTTCCCAATACTCTTTTACCCTTTTAAAAGTCCGCCGCATATGATAAAATGTACCCTCAACCTCATTATATCTCCAGTACTTATCAGATTCGGACTTATACATTTTAGCAAGTCTGCTGGGAGTTAAATATCATCTACAGCCATCCTTTGTGATGCGTTAGGTTCATGTTGCATCTTTTTGGCTTGCAAACACAGCAAACCTGGAAGTGTATACTTCCAGGTTTTGCCACGTGTGCGCAGAAGCATTCTGCACGCTTCACAGAAGCATTTACAGAACCGTTCTGCGCACTTCGCGCATGCACAGAAGCGCTCTATGGTGCTCCATGCTTGCACAGAAGTGCTGCTCTAGTTGCGGACTTTTCGGGGTGTGAATGGCACTCTGGAATGGATCATGTCCACAACTAGAGGTACTACTGTATATTTGGGGATTTCCCAAAATGTGACAGGATTTTCTTTATGTATGCCACGACAGCAGCTAGAATTCTGTTAGCTAAAAACTGGGAAACAGAAGAGTTACCAACGATAGAAGAATGGCAGATGAAATTGATGGACTATATGGAACTTGCTGAACTGACCAGGAAACTTCGTGACCAGAGGGATGACGCGGTGGAAGAAGATTGGAAGAAATTTAAATTGTATTTAAAAAAATTATTGTAAGATTAAAGATTAGAAGTAAGCTGAAAGATAAGCTAGGCTGTAGATATAGAAGATAGACCTAAGGCTAACAGTTGTTTGAATAAATGATAAGGATATTAGAAAAGAAGAGATGTTAAGGTTAATTATTTTAAAAATGATATCAATAATGTAAAGAAATTACTAAAGATGATTTTCAAGAAATGCAGGAGGAGAGGACAAGAGGAAGTCAACATACAATGACAAGAAAGGAAGATAGGTGTACTAAGGATTAAGTGTTTATCTTGTATTATTGTTTTTATTGTCTGTTCAGGTTTATTTGTTTGTTTTTGTTGTATTTTGTTAAAACCAATAAATTTTTTATTAAAAAATAATAGAGGTACTACTGTATAATTATTTCCAGGTAGCTCTCCTTCAAAGAATAACTTGCTGTGAACTTCAGATCGCTCTTCCAAAGTTTCCCCCAGCGGTTCAGATTTATATTATGTCCTATATCTATTACCCAGTGTGTCATAGAAACTTTAACAAACACTTTCCTCTGTGGCTTGGGTCATTTTCAGCTCTGGAACTGTGCTGGGAGAAAAGGAGCCTAAAACTGCAGAGCATGGGAAGTCAAGATGCAGGTAGGGTCTCCCCCAGTTCCTTTCACCTTTTGTTGTTGTTGTTGTTTAGTCGTTTAGTTGTGTCCTACTCTTCATGACCCCATGGACCAGAGCACGCCAGGCACTCCTGTCTTCCACTGCCTCCCGCAGTTTCATCAAATTCATGATCAGGAACACTGTCCAACCATCTCGTCCTCTGTTGTCCCCTTCTCCTTGTGCCCTCAATCTTTCCCAACATCAGGGTCTTTTCCAGGGAGTCTTCTCTTCTCATGAGGTGGCCAAAGTATTGGAGCCTCAGCTTCAGGATCTGTCCTTCCAGTGAGCACTCAGGGCTGATTTCCTTCAGAATGGATAGGTTTGATCTTCTTGCAGTCCATGGGACTCTCAAGAGTCTCCTCCAGCACCATAATTCAAAAGCATCAATTCTTCGGCGATCAGCCTTCTTTATGGTCCAGCTCTCACTTCCATACATCACTATTGGGAAAACCATAGCTTTAACTGTACGGACCTTTGTCGGCAAGGTGATGTCTCTCCTTTCACCTACGCATCCTTTTTGCTGTAAAAAAGTAGACACACACTATCTATACATTTATTTCTATACACTATCTTGGACAAAAATTGGGGGGGGGGGCTTACTACCCCTATTCCTTAGCTGATTTTTGTCCATTTTATCATTTGCTCTTTCTCTAATGAAGATTGCCAGTGGCAAGAGAATTCACAGAAATCCCTTCTTAATTGGAAACAGCAAGCTTGTGTATTTTTCAGTTGTCTATTTTTGATTCTTGTAAAATTAAAGTTAAATAGCTGCAACACAGCAGTTTCCAAATTCCCACAGCCCCGTCCATTAAAGAGGAAATAGATCCCAGATTATTGAGGGGTGGGGGTGGGGGGTTTAATTATTAATACACTAGAACTTAGCATTAGAACAAAGCACCAGCGGCTTTATGGGATACATCTGGCGACGGCTGTTGTCTGTCTGTACAACTAGGTTCTCACAAATGCTTTCCCCCAGACCTATTTGTGGGAACTGTTTCTTACTGGGGGAAATGGGGTCTTTTGTGAGCAGTCCGAACAAGAGAGGAGCAGTTCTGGTGAACACTGGCAGGGATCTGAAATGCAAAGCAGTTGCCCTCCTGAGGGTCCCTCTATGCCAATTGTTTCAAGATGGAATTCCCACTCTTTGCCCTGTGAAAAGTGATTGAAAGATGGCATGACAGGAGGTAGGGAAATGTCTCTGCTGAAGTGTGGGAAATTAGGTGGCTTGTGGCGGGAGAACATTGAGTGGCAGTGCTACAAACCCCCATTGAGGGGCCCCGGTGTCATGTGACCTGTCCCGCCAGAGGCGGAGCTAGCAGCTCCGGCACCCGGAGCAGCCGGCACACATGCTGTGCACTCAGGGGCGGGGCTAGCCGCCTGCGGGGCGGGGCAATTGTCTCATGGGGGCGCTGTTAGGATTTTATTTATCCTCAGCTGCTACAGCTTGTTATTATGATTAGTATAAATCACATGAGTGTCTGAGAGAGAGTGTGGGAACAGAATACTGTCTTATCTCTTCCGCCTAAGTGTGGTATTGTAAGTTTTAGTTTCATTTCTGCAGTGTCGCAGTTTGTAGCTTGTTTTGCCAGAGCTCGGAAGAACACAGAGGTGATTATGGAGTCTCTGTACATAGACTCTAAATAAACATAGTTTAGTTCTACGGATGTTTCCTTCTTCTTGCTGTGTGATGCTAGAAGACGTGTACTCTTCTCATAAGAGAAGGGTCGCAGATTTTAGGCACTCTGGACTGAAGGGACATGCCAGCCAGAAAGAGCCATCGGGAAGACGCTCAGGGGTCTTGGAGTTCGCCGTCTCACAAGAGAGTGCCATTTCCAACAATTTTACTTTATGGATGGTGCCTTGCATGTGCCCTCAGGGTTGAAGGTGTACAAAGCGAGGGTAATTGCCACACTCGCTTACGCGGCTCCACTTTGGGCTGCCCTGGCAAATCTTTCTCCTCTCGAGATCATACAAAATCATTTTTGACGGTGTCTCTTGAAAGTCCCTTCCTGTGTGAGTAACGCGGCTATTCGTGTTGAACTGAGAATGCCTTCCCTAGAGACACTTCTGTGGAAATATGTCTTTAGTTATTGGCTAACACTTTGGTTTAGGTTACCTAATTATTATATTGCCCAATGCCTCGGGTGCGATGAGTTTAATAACCATTGGGCCAGTAAGATTCATGCTAAACTTGTATGTATGTTTGTATGTTTGTACAAAACAAACATATGTGGTGGACATGTCCTATTATTTGTAAGTACTGGAATGATATATACGAAGAACTTAAAAAGCTGATAAAATGTTCATTTTAAAAAAGACCAGAAATGTTCTTACTAAGTATTTTGCCAGAAGAAATCAAAAAAACAAAAAGAGTGTTATGTATGTATGGTATAACGGCTGCAAGAGTATTAATAGCTCGAAATTGGAAGAACAAAATTGTACCGACCATAACAGATTGGCAAAATTTAATGGTAGTATATTTACAATTATCTAAGACAACGGGGAAAAATAAGAGGACAAATGAAACAAACAGTATGGAAAGAATGGAGGTTATTTAAAGAATACTTAGAGAGTAAAGGTATAAATGGAATCCTAAAGGCAGATATCGACTGAACCTTTAAATGTTCAAATAAATGAATGAAAAGAAATAAGGAGAAGAAAATTGAGAAACAAATGAATTATATAACTGTACAGTATACTAACACAATAATATAGAATGCAACGAGAATAATTGGAAGTTTAAGTGTAGGCGAAAATTTATTGGAATAGTAGTTATATGTACATTTCTACAAAAAGGTATACAAAATGTATATATAAAATGTATATGATGTATTTGTATGTGTGTTTATGATTTTAACCAATAAAGAATTAAACTAAAAAAAATAAAAATAAAAAAGATTCATGCTAAACTTTTATCTATTGGAATCACACCCATAGAAGTCTTGAACTATGATCTTACCTTAGCAAGGAAAATTATTAATCAAAGATTGGACGACATAGAGTGGCAGCGTAATCTTATGCTTGGTGGGGGGCTATGTTCCCCGCGTCAGTTGGGCGTCATTCCACCAACTCATGTGCCATCTTACCTATCATCTCTCTCTATTGCCAGTCATCGTTTTGCTTTTATCAAAGCGCGTTTCAATGCTTTCCCTTCAAACACCCTTTTCCATAGATTTTCTAGGGGTCAAGTCTCGGTTTTATGTTCCTGTGATAATAGATCGATCGAAACACTTCAACACATAGTGCTTATATGTCCTTTATATTGTGCTGTTCGGAAGAACTTATTGTTACCATTAATCCATAAATGGCCTGGGCATCCGGCAGACTTTTATCTTGCTTTCTTATTGCAAGATACAGATCAGTATGTAACTCTTCAAATGGCGAAATTTTTAACTTCTGTTCTGACATATAAGCGACGTAATGGACTGCTGTTTGGAAAGTGAAATTTCCTTATAATTCCCATATTTAATTTTGTACCTTTATTAAGGCTTTTATTGTCATTAATTTTTAATTTTTAAATTTAATGTGTGAATTTGTCTTAGTATTGTTTTATATGAGCTTAAAGCTGAAATGATTGAGGCGCCACCCATGTCAAGCGTCCCGGGGGCAGCACAGCTATGTCACCCCCCTCAGGGATGACATCCAGGGCAACCCCCCCCATAGCACCCCCTTCCTCCGCCAGTGTATCCCGCCCCCACCTGGCAGACCAGCGCTGGTCCGGTGGTGGCAGGGGGCACAGAGGGTCTTCAGTATCACCAATTAAATGATGTTTTTAAGGTTGAAAAAAAAAGAAAGGTTTTGATACAATGAGATCGAGGTTTGAAATAGATCTGTTGGAAAATAATGTGAAAGTGTTATAAAATATGTACAAATTACTTTTAGAATGGCATACTAAAGATGAAGAAGTTAAGACATTGGGCTAGAGATTTTGGATATAATATCCAACTTTCATCATGGGAAAAGAAGAAATAAAATTTACTGCATGCTGTTCATTGAAAGAAAATTATATGAAAACGATGTATCATTGGTATCTAACACTGAGCAAAATTGCTAAAATATACAAAACAAATTTTAAAATGTGTTGGAAATGTAAAGAGAAAGAGGGCACTTTCTACCATATGTGGTGGACATGTATATTGGTAAACGTTTTCTGGGAAATGATATATAATGAGTCTTAGATCCATAGAGGCTATTTCTGTTGATTTTATACTTGACTCCCATATATCATTTGTTATCTGTACCCCTAACTCTTCACTCCATTTTTGTCTATCATATTCTAAATCATATTTCTTCCTGTTGAGTAGGTTTTATATAGTGCAAGTATAGAGTTTTTTGTTTTTGTTGCAGAGATTAAATCTTTTAGCTGCATGGGTGTTTCCTGAGGCTGATCTTGACTTACAAATTTAATCCGTTCCAAATGCACATTCGTAGGTCGAAAAATTTGTTAGTCGAAAAAAGCGATTTTCCCATAGGAATGCATTGGAAACGAAAAATTCGAAAAAATTCATAAGTCGAGTAAACCGCATCTAAAATTCGTAAGTCGAGTAAACCCCATCTAAAACCGCCAACGGATGTCCATTCGTAAGTCGAAAAATTCGTATGTCGAGTAATTCGTAAGTCGAGGTACCACTGTAATTTTAAAACATGGGGAGGATTCTCTCTACTATAATATTTTAATTTCCATGATATTCACTGCACAATTTGATATTCATATTCTGAAAAATCTACTTCTTACTCCTCATTATCTACTCAGTATCAGGCATCCCCAAACTCGGCCCTCCAGATGTTTTGGGACTACAACTCCCATGATCCCTAGCTAGCAGGACCAGTGGTCAGGGATGATGGGAACTGTAGTCCCAAAACATCTGGAGGGCCAAGTTTGGGGATGCATGACTCAATTTATACAGTGTAAAATCATTTGCACAATTCATTCCCATTACAAAAATGACTTTACTTCCCAGTGTTAAGTGCACTTTAGCTAGGAATTCCGGACTCCACCTGGTGACAAGCAATCCTTTGGATAGCAAGCATGTTTCTTGACACCCCACCGAACACATTAATCTAGAAATAATGCAATTGAAACCTAATTATTCTAACTTACCTGTAACTCAAACCTGCAGTGGACTATTGATGTTGGAAGAAAGTGTAAATACCTCATGTACCAAAGTGTCTGACTGGCTGTGAGTAAAGAATAATGGTTCTAATACAAAATTGGTCCAGACAATTTGAGACTTTGTTTTTAAAACCAAGCAAGTTTCTGGCCCTCATGGTCTTGTGGAAACTTTGAAAACAACTGGGCGTTTGCTACCTACGGCTTGAAAAACTACAAGCCATCTAAGTAATAGTGATCATAAAATAAGAAACAGGACATTTTCACTCCGTACTTTCCTGGTCCCAATCCTTGGCCCACAGGATAGATAGATAGATAGATAGATAGATAGATAGATAGATAGATAGATGTTTATTTACAGCCATAGGCCCATACAAATAAAACACATAGGTAACAAACTTATGCAAGGTAGGTACATCAGCCGATATAACATATCACATACCACAGTCATCCCAAATGATATTAAAAATAAAATAGATAAGAATAAATGTGTATTTACAGTAAAATAGGATAAAGCGTGTTCTCCTTCATGGAGAGCACGTGTTGCGGTGGGGGCTAGCAAGTCACCCCTCTGCTGCTGGGCGGGTTTGTATGGATGGCCACTACTGTGATTGGGCTCTGGCTGTCGTTGGGGAGATTCATATGTTGCAACTTGTTGATGGACAGTCCAGAGCCTATAAATGACCCTGCACTCAGCGTCGGAGCCCTCCTGGCTTCGTGCATCGGATCGCCCGCCCTCCCGCCCTGTTATTAGGCCTCTGCATTGACCTTGCTATGCCTGTCATGGGGTCGTCTGCGTTGTAGCAGGGGCCTGGTAGGAATTTTTCCACTTGGCTGATTGGCTGGTGCCATTTGGTTTTCGCCTACTGCGTAGCAATTAGTCACAACTTGTAAGGTTGGCGGTTAGGCATTGGTTATAAATTGGTTGAGGAGGGGCAGAGTTGGCTGTGGTTGCCCCTCCTATGCTGCGAAGGGGCAGGTTGGCTGTGGTTGCCCCTTCAAGGCTGCTGCTGCAAGGGGAATTCCGTTAAAGGAATCCAGGGGCTCACCATGCTTGTCCGTTTCCCCCGGTCGGGGGACAGGGCCCACGCAAGAGCCCCTGGGAGCATTTGGGGAGAACGGGCGCACATTCTCTCCCCAAAGCGTTTTCCCCTATACTGACTCCACAGGCGGGTGGATGTCAGTTCTGTCCCAGCAGAGGGACAGATAGTCTTAACCAATGCCTAAGCAACCACTCACTTATTTTGTATTCAATAAAGTTGTGGCCAAATTAATGCCAAAAACCTTAAACTTATATCTGGTGTGAAGTGTGTTTTACTTGAGGGGTGTTTGGGGACCTCGACACGCAACATAATACACCTTTACTAGTTATGCAGTAATCCTTTGCGTCGCTTTTGGGAGAAAGCATTGGCCCACAGGTACTCCAGCACTTTTGGGTCTCACCTTTCCTTCCCTGCAGAAGACAAACTGGAACGCAGAAATCCAAAACAAACGTAACATTTTGACTAATACACCTGATTTGCCTAATACTGTACATTCATGTTGGGAAATGTGGGTTTGTTTGCAGCCATGCTTTGTACTTCAGCTTGGAATCTAGACCCTGTTAAGTGATTGGCAGTCTGTCTGCCTTCTAAGAATTTAGGCTCTAATTGATAACTGCACATATTTTCAGAGGCAGAGCCAAGCAACGAATCAGCTTGCTCAAATACTAAATTATTCTGTACAACCCACCTCCTCTTGCAGCCATCCAGATGGGATTACACTGCAGCCAAGAGAGTCTGCTCTTTATTTCATGGCGCAGCTAGATTTTATCAGTCCTTTATCTCCCTCTCTCTCTCCAGATTTGATCCAGGCAGAAAGGCGAGCCACGTGGCAATAATTGTGCTAAGAAAACAAACTAACCTCTGAAGAGAGGAAGAGAAAAGGCAGCTGAGAGGGCAATTTACACTGCAGAAGCAAATATACAAAGGGAGAGTCAAAGCAGATTATGTCACAGCTGAGGCATAATCTTCAATATGTAGGTAGGCCAAAAACTTATACCCCAGGGTTGGGTGCATAAACACAATTAAAAAAATTGGTAACCTTGCATAAATTAGTGACCACATCAAAGTTCACAATTCCTTTGTTTCGAATGCAAAACCAAGAATCATAGAAATCTGGAGTTGGAAGGATCCTTGAGGGCCATCTATCTTAACCCCTTGCAAGTTAAGAATCTCAGCTGAAGCATCCAGCTGCAAAGCAATTCTCTTGTGCTACTCTGTATTTCAAACAGAGTGTCATTTCCCAGAGAGGGAAATTTAGTTCAGAATGCCGAATAATATTGTGAACATGCATAGTGAGCATACAGCAGAACAAGCGCCAGAAGCCATGTGCAAAAGTTGTTTAACGTTAAACTATCTGCTTGCAGTCCACTTCCAGTTAAGTGGGATCCTAGCGCAAGCCAGTCACTGCTCTTCCACTCTAAGTAATAAAGGGAAGATAGGAATAGGCCTAATTTAGGGACGTGGGTGGCGCTGTGGGTTAAACCACAGAGCTTGGGGCTTGCCGATCAGAATGTAGGCGGTTCAAATCCCTGCGACGAAGTGAGCTCCCGTTCCTCGATCCCTGCTCCTGCCAACCTAGCAGTTTGAAAGTACGTCAAAGTGCAAGTAGATAAATAGGTACCGCTCCAGCGGGAAGGTAAACAGTGTTTCCATGCGCTGCTCTGGTTCGCCAGAAGTGGCTTAGTCATGCTGGCCACATGACCCAGAAGCTGTACACTGGCTCCCTCGGCCAATAAAGCAAGATGAGCGCCGCAATCCCAGAGTCGTTTGCAACTGGACCTAATTGCTCAGGGGTCCCTTTACCTTTACCTTTAAGAGTAATTGAATTTCCACCCCATTGGAAGTATTTTACTTTTTCTATATATGTGCCTCCAAGTAAGTTCTGTCCTTACTGGTTCTTCTTCTTTGGCGATCCCTTGTAGCCGAGTAAGATTGTCTTCCATGAACATGGTTTTAACAGTGAGTCCATAAATGACTGTGGAGGCCAATTCTGGATCCACACATCCTTCCACAGTGGGGACATAGGTTTCCAGGTGGGAGTTGATCATGGTGAGGGTTTGCCAAGCGTGCCTTCCTCTTAGCACGTTTCTCCCTTTCGTCCTGAGTTTGAGTGTCTTCAAAGTCCATGACACCTTTGGTAAAGGCTGTTCTCCAATTGGAGCGCTCGCAGGCCAGTGTTTCCCAGTTGCTGGTGTTTATACTACATTTTTTAAGATTTGCCTTGAGAGAGTTCTTTCAACCTCTTTTGTTGACCACCGGCATTACGCTTTCCATTTTAAAGTTGGGAATAGAGTAGTTGCTTTGCAAGATGACAATCAGGCATCCGAACAACGTGACCAATCCAACGAAATTGATGTTGAAGACTCAGCGCTTCTACACTGGTGATCTTTGCTTCTTCCAGTACACTGATATTAGCTTGTCTGTCCTCCCAAGTGATGTGTAAAAATTTTCAGAGACAGCATTAATGGAGTCTGTCGAGGAATTGAAGATGGCATTTATAAGTGGTCCATGTTTCACAAGCATACAGTAAGGTTGGTAGTACAATAGCTTTGTAAACAAGCATTTTAGTTTCCCTGCAAATGTCCCAGTCCTCAAACACTCTGCACTTCAATCGGGAGACAGCTGCACTTGCAGAGCTCAGGTGATGCTGAATTTCAGCATCACTGTCTGCCCTTGTGGAAAGATAACTGCCCAGGAAGAGAAGTGACTGACATTTTCCAGCGTTACACCATTGAGTTGGACTTGTGACACTGCAGAGGATTTGTTTTGTGCTTGTTGTTGCAGCACTTTGGTTATTTGGATGTTGAGCGATAGGCTAAGCTTTCCATAAGCTTCTGCAAAGATATTTAGGATGGTCTGGAAGTCATCCTCTGAGTGTGCACACACTACGTTGTCATCAGCATACTGATGCTCTAAGGCGGAAGTTACGGTAACCTTACTCTTTGCCTTCAGCCTGCTTAGATTAAAGAGCTTTCCATCTGTTTGATATGTGATGTCTACTCTGGAGGGGAGTTTCCCTTCAACAAAGTGTAGGATCATGGCAATGGAAGTAATGAATAGTGTTGGGGCAATAACGCAACCCTGTTTAACACCTGATCCCACTGCGAGAACCATTGTTACCTGTGATTGTTGTTGTCATATTATCATGAATTTTCAGAAGGACAGTCCACAGGGCATTACTTACCTACAGACACACAGGACTCAGCTACATTAGTCAAAAAAAACCCCACAGTGATTTGAATGTGTTATAAACATGCAACACCAGATGGCGCCAGAAAGATCAAAACCTTTCTATAGCGTTTTTACATAGGGTTTTTTTCTTTTGTGATAACGATTTTATTTCTGACTTATTTATAGCGGGTTTTTCCTGTGCGTAGATCCACCCACACATATAATTTTATTGTAATGGAGGATTTGTATCCCCCACCCTTTTAATATATGCATATACATAGACAAGAGATGCGTATAAAAGATTACACACAAATTGTTGCAATAAAAACATCACAGCAGCAGCCCTAATAGAGAAGAAATTCCAAGGGACTGATTGTGGCAAGCTGCTGATTCCATAAGTTCAGCCTCACTTTATTTAGAAACCATAAAACAGGAAGAATTAAATTCAGGACCGTCTTTAGCACATGCACCGCTGGGGTGCAAAGATCCGCCCAGCGCCCCGAAATTTAGTTTAGCCGCACCCAAATTTTATATGGCGGTAAACTCAAAGTTGTTGAGCTTTTTGGGGGGACCTGTAACAATGACGCAGCGGAAATAACTGCATTTGTTTCCTGACTCGTCAGGAATACTTGACACTACGGAGTAACAGAGTGACGGAGGAAGCAGAAGAGTCTGGATTTGATACCCCGCTTTATCACTACCCGAAGGAGTCTCAAAGCAGCTAACATTCTCCTTTCCCTTCCTCCCCCACAACAAACACTCTGTGAGGTGAGTGGGGCTGAGAGACTTCAGAGAAGTGTGACTAGCCCAAGGTCACCCAGCAGCTGCATGTGGAGGAGTGGAGACACGAACCCAGTTCACCAGATTACGAGTCTACCGCTCTTAACCACTACACCACACTGGAGGAGGGGGGTGGGGACTTTCGCTCCATTGCTTTTCACTGCCACCGATTGAGAGGCACTGGTATACAGTAGGTATACATTTGGCACCCCCCAGAAATCGGTGCCCGGGTGCCCTGCACCCCTTGCACCCCCAGCTAAAGATGGCCCTGATTAAATTACAAGATAATAAAACAATCATAATCACAATAATAGAAAGCTTAAGAACAATGAATGGTGTAAAATATATTCCATAGCGCAATACAAGTTGAATATTTATACCAAATCTTCATAAACGTTGCCAAATAAACTCATATTTAGTGGGAATGTGCCAGTCGTGAGATTGTTTGGTCATATTAGTGGGGTGGGCGAGCTGGTTGCACCTCTGGCAACCAATGTGCATCTTTGGTTTCAGATAGTACATGGATAAAAAGGTAAAGGACCCCTGACAGTTAAGTCCAGTCGCAGACGACTCTGTGGTTGCGGCGCTCATCTTGCTTTACTGGCCGAGGGAGCCGACGTTTGTCCACAGACAGTTTTTCTGGGTCATGTGGCCAGCATGACTAAGCCGCTTCTGGCGAAACCAGAGCAGTGCACGGAAATGCCGTTTACCTTCCCGCCGGAGCGGTACCTATTTATCTACTTGCACTTTGACGTGCTTTCGAACTGCTAGGTTGGCAGAAGCTGGGAATGAGCAATGGGAGCTCACCCCATCGCAGGGATTTGAACCGCCGACCTTCCCATCGGCAAGCCTAGGCTCAGTGGTTTAGACCACAGCGCCACCTGCATATCAGTACATGGGTAGACATGTCTAAAAAGCCAGGGACACAAATTTTTCACAGCTATGGTGGCTCATTACTCACCAGAAGTAATGTATTTAGCATTAACTTTGCAAGTGTACATTCAATTCTGATCAAATTAAGACTCCTGGAGCTAAATATACATCAGGATTGCCCTACCCCACCCCCCACCAAAAAACCCAAAGAACCATAGAATCGTATGACTTGTAGAGTTTTGCTGGGTGGCAGGTGTGCAAGGATGCATGTACTTTATTTTAAAAAGAAAAAAAAGATGAATTATACCTTTTGCAGAAAAGTGTTGTGCTTGGTAGTGTCAAGAGGAGTTTGGCCTGGACAGTTAGGAAAGGAAGAGCACTGTTAATTGTGCTCTCTCTATTTTTTGTTCCTGAATAACATACTGTACACAGATTATATGCACCCATTCAGTTTTTAAGGTATGAACTCCAATTCCAAATTTTCTGGATTCGATCCAAATAAAATATTATCACTGTTGCCTGATTACACAAAGTTCCTTTCCTCCTTTTCAAGAAGTGAATTGCGCCAGTGAGCTACGCCAGGAAGCATTACTATTCTGCCTGGTGTTTATCTTATTCCAGAACATCTTCAAAACTCCCTTTGAAACAGATATTATGAAATGCTCTTTAAAAGCATGCGTGTAGCTCGCTTGCAAAGAATTGATTGCAGCGTTCCCTGTAGTTAATTAACAGCTCGGCTCAACGATGACAAGCTCTTGATTATGTCGCGTGTTACAACGGGCATGCTCCGTGCTGATATAATGAATGTTGTAAAACAGTTTCCATTATAACCGCCATTTTCACAAGCCCATAACTTTTTGAAACATTTGCTGTTGCATGCTTGGCCCCCACCCAATGCTCATCAGGGGAGGGGGGGAGTTTGACCCCTTTCGCCCCCTTTTGAGTTATGAGAAAGTAAAAGGGACAAAAAGAAACACTTTTACATAATGATATCATAAAACCTCAAGTACTCTGAGTGTAACAGGAACATTTCCTGCCTCTTGCAGCTTGGAACATAACACAGCTGCAGTCTTTTTCGGAAAGGGTTCGTACTTCAACTCCTTTATTCTAAGGCAGGGATGGGCAATCTGTTTCTGTTGAGGGAATACCTCCTTCTCTTGGAAGTCATCGGTTGAGGGCAACATAGGGCAGGAATCCAAAGTGATTTAGACCTTTTCCTTTCTTTCCACCTTGTAGTCCTTTAGAACCATGAGCTGGTCTGGATTCAATGCGAGAGTCACCACGGTTTAGGTAGCTCTTATAGGACACAGAGAGCTGGACCACAAAGAAGGCTGAAGAATTGATGCTTTTGAATTATGGTGCTGGAGAAGACTCTTGAGAGTCCCATGGACTGCAAGAAGATCAAACCTATCCATTCTGAAGGAAATCAGCCCTGAGTGCTCACTGGAAGGACAGATCCTGAAGCTGAGGCTCCAATACTTTGGCCACCTCATGAGAAGAGAAGACTCCCTGGAAAAGACCCTGATGTTGGGAAAGATGGAGGGCACAAGGAGAAGGGGACGACAGAGGACGAGATGGTTGGACAGTGTTCTCGAAGCTACTAACATGAGTTTGGCCAAATTGCGGGAGGCAGTGTATTATTATTATTTCTTTATTGAATTTATATACTGCCCAAGGTGGTTCACAGAACACGATCAACATACAAACCACAATATATATAATCAAAATAAAAAGAACAACCCAATAACACACACCCCCAAACCCACATTTTAAAAGGGTATAGGATGTCAATCAGATCAACCAAAGGTCTGTTTAAAAAGGAACGTTTTTGCCTGGTGCCTAAAGGTGTATAATGAAGACGCTAGGCAAACTTCCCTGGGGAGAGCATTCCACAGATGGGGAGCCACTGCAGAGAAGGCCCTGTTCTCGTGTTGCCACCCTCCGGACTTCTCAAGGAAGAGGCACATGAATGAGGGCCTCAGAAGATGATCTCAGGGTCCGGGTAGGTGCATATGGGAAGAGGTGGTCCTTGAGGCATTGTAGATCTGTCCCAGAACGAGACAGACCTTTGGTCTGACCCAGCAGACCACCTTTTAGGTTGAGCTGGTTTGGGAGCATCCCTCCTACCACAAGTCCCTTGTGGTGCAGCAGAAGCCTTGGGGAATGCACACCAGTGCAAAGTCTGGAGTGGCTGGTGGAATCCGCTCCACCATTTGGCAGATTGGAATGGAACCGACTGGTTCTCCTCAGGCCTACCTTTCCTGACTTTCCTTTATTGTTTCCCCCCCCCAGCCTTTCTCACTCCGCACACATTCCTCGTTATTTGTCTGCCCACTCCTCACCCGTTCTTTTCGTTGTGTTCCCTCAGCTTTATAGCCATCTTTTAAATTAGTCCTTCAGGTTGCCTCATCTCTTCCCAAGAGACCATTTCGCCATAACCCCCAAATCACATCACCCCCTGCTAACCCATTTCTTGTTCTTTTGGTCTCACCGCTTTTTCTTAAAACAAAAAAAAAAACAAAAAAACCCCTCATTTCTTCCTTCATTCAATCTCTTCCTTAATCTTTATTTGGCCAGTGGCTATGATCCAGGAAGCCCATTTGCACATCGACAGGAGGAGAGTGAATGTGCACAGCTGGAATCTTTGTCTTTCTTTCAACACAGTCACTCTCTCCTCACCCCACAGCGCTGTGAACCGTATCTGAACCCCAAAGTTTCAGTAGTGATTTGCAAGCTACACCTGCTGAAATCCCCTCTTCCGCACAACCGTTGAAGGGGCAGGAGCCCTGTCCTCTTGGTGTGTGTGTGTGTGTGTGTGTGTGTGTGTGTGTGTGTATGTATATATATATATATAATTTTTATTAAATTTTCTGTTTTACAATTCAAAATACTCATTTTGCATCCTTAAGATATCAGTGACTTCCCTTCTTCTCTTTCCATGGTTCATTTTACATATCATAAATCCCTGCATATTTTACAAAAACTATACCATTCAGTATTCCATTATTGCATCCATCAAAACTTGTTTACACTGTTGAATTTATCTTAATGCTGCCAGCGTTTTCAGCTGTACACAATTATTTCCCATATATTCAATAAACGTATGTTCTTCTTGTTCTCTTATTCGATATGTTAAGTCTGCGAGTTGCGCATATTCTGTCAACTGAAGTTGCCATTCTTCTTGAGTTGGGACCTCACTCGTTCTCCATTTTGGAGCTAACAAAACATGGGCTGCAGTAGTAGCATACACCTGGGAATTTCAGTCTGAATTATCCCCAACAGAAAGGACTCTGCTTTTTGGAGGAAAGTACTTATCCCCAACAGAAAGGACTCTGCTTTTTGGGGGTTACGTACTTAATTCGTTCCGGAGGTCCGTTCTTAACCTGAAACTGTTCTTAACCTGAAGCACCACTTTAGCTAATGGGGCCTCCCGCTGCCGCTGCGCCACCAGAGCACAATTTCTGTTCTTATCCTGAAGCAAAGTTCTTAACCTGAAGCGTTATTTCTGGGTTAGCGGAGTATGTAACCTGAAGCGTATGTAACCTGAGGCATATGTAACCTGAGGTACCACTGTATAAACATTTTTTTCAATTCATTATGAATCATTTCCCAATACTCTTTTACCCTTTTACAAATCCACCACATATGAAAGTACGTTTCCTCTCTGTCCTCTTCTGCATCTGGCCTCCCGAGGGGAGGGGCTGTAAACCTTATTGCTTGCAGACTGTTTTTGTGATCCAATCGAACCTACTTGCCAGAGTCTCCCTGTTTTTTCCCCAAAGGGTGGGGAGGCAAATAATAACCTCCTCCCCACAGTGCTGCTATGACAGTACTGCTCCAACTTCACTGTGTCCCGTCCTCCCCACTGCATTGCCCTAAACAACTTAACACTTCAGGATATGGGGCGACAACACTTTGACAACATTGCAGGATTATCATACAATACAGTGGTACCTCGACTTACGAATTTAATCCGTTCCGAATGCACATTTGTAGGTCGAAAAATTCGTAAGTCGAAAAAAGCGATTTCCCCATAGGAATGCATTGGAAACGAAAAATTCGGAAAAATTCGTAAGTCGAGTAAACCGCATCTAAAATTCATAAGTCGAGTAAACCCCATCTAAAACCGCCAACGGATGTCCTTCGGATGTTGAAAAATTCGTAGGCGTGCGGGCACTTTTTTCATTCGTAAGTCGAAAAATTCATATGTCGAGTAATTTGTAAAGTCGAGGTACCACTGTACTCTCTTGTCAGTCCCGCTCCCAACAATATGGGAATTAACAACACAGGGCTACTCTGAGGGCTGATGTGACCCACAGTTTATTGGCCAGAGTGCTAACCCTGCCACCCCCTCCACATACACAAAGATGGAGCTGTGGTCTAAACCACTGAGTCTCTTGGGCTTGCTGATCAGAAGGTCAGCGGTTCGAATCCATGCGACAGGGTGAGCTCCCATTGCTCTGTCCCAGCTCCTGCCAACCTAGCAGTTCGAAAGCACGCCAGTGCAAGTAGATAAATAGGTACTGTTGAGGCGGGAAGGTAAACAGCGTTTCCGTGCGCTCTGGTTTCCATCACGGTGTCCTGTTGCGCCAGAAGCGGCTTAGTCATGCTGGCAACATGACCCGGAAAGCTATCTGTGGACAAATGCCAGCTCCCTCGGCCTGAAAGCAAGATGAGTGCTGCAACCCCATAGTCGACTTTGACTGGCCTTAACCATCCAGGTGTCCTTTACCTTTTTACTTTTATGAGTATAATAATATTTTCCTGCTAGAGTAAATTGTTACGTGCTTATTCAAACAGAGGAGGGACCATTTTGCCCTGGCATGCAAAGAAGACATGAGTTTTCTTTTTGTTTTTTTAAAACATGAATCTGTTTTTGTTGCTGTTTTGGATACAGGACACAGCACACTCACAGCTAGGTGAAAGCGGTTTAGTCCTGCTGGCCACATGACCTGGAAAGTTGTCTGTGGACAAACACCGCTCCCTCGGCCTGAAAGCAAGATGAGCACCGCAACCCCATAGTCGCCTTTGACAGGACTTAACCATCCAGGGGTCCTTTACCTGTGCATCCATTACAAATTTTGTAATTGCTTGCATTGGGGAAATGGTTATTTCTTTAATATACGCAATTGTTGCTTAGCACAGTCCCTTTGAATCATTTTACAAAGTCATAGGACTGAACAAAAAACGCAGAAGAAACGAGAAACACTTCTGCATGTCGTTGAGACTAAACTCTCTGCTTTTGTGGCGTTCCTTTGAGAAGAAAAGCACAGGCATGGCACTGGGCTCTCTTCCTAAGGACCTTTCCCTCTTTAGATTCATTTTCCCCATCACACATTCTCTGCACAAGCTCCTTTTGTTCGCTGCTGTGAGCCAATCTCCATGTTGTAGCAGCTGCCCAGATGTTCCCTATCAAACTCTGAGCCATGCCAGCAAACTTTGGCACACATGAAAGTACACTGAGTAATGGGCCTCCACAAATACCGGTTTCCCCTTCTGATTTCTGCAAGTATTTTAAAATGCTAATGGGTTCCACTCAGCTGCAATCTAAAGGAGGCTGTAGGGCCAGGCTGTGTGAGTGTCCAGCAAATTAACAGTTAAAGTCTATGAGGCGCCTCGGTGCTGCGGTGCCCTGAGGGTCTCGTCTGGAGTTCTCTAACCTTGAACTGCTGTCACTCGCTTTCCTGCTAATAGCTTTCCAGCAGTGGAGCCAAAATCTGGGCATTTTTTGTTTTCCAA
Organism: Lacerta viridis; assembly: GCA_900245905.1. NCBI lineage: Eukaryota > Metazoa > Chordata > Lepidosauria > Squamata > Lacertidae > Lacerta > Lacerta viridis. The sequence continues at coordinate 50,251 of OFHU01004114.1, read as the reverse complement.
AATGAAACGGAGCTCAGCTCGCAGAGCAAACTCCATGTCCCGCCCCCCCACTCCCTGCAAGAGGCTGCAGAGGATGCTGTTGACATGGTCTCAGAGCTGTCCCAGTCCCTTCGACATCTTGCATGCCGCCCTTTGGCAGAGGAGAGAAACAGACGGAGCATGGAGACTGTGTGCTGCTCCATTTAAGCAGGCGCTGCTACAGTTTGGTACTGGAAGCATCGTATGCAATCATGACATTCATGACAACATGGATGAGAGGATGCTGGAATCAGATGGGTCCCCCATAGCCATATGTAATGTCAGTATAGCATACTTGGGGTCCTCTGTCTATATGCTTGTTGACACTTTCAAAGAACTGTAATAGGTTTGTGAAACAAGACTTGTCCTTGCAGAAGCTATGCCGCCTCCGCCCCAGCAAGGCCTCCTTTACCTATATGCTTAGCTAGAGTTTGGAGTAACCTCCCCTAGGGTTGTCATCTGTTTGATTTTATACCAGGCATGTCCAAAGTCCACATGTATATACTTTGTAACTAAGTCTGCCTTCAGAGATTTCAATTGTTAACTGATGATGCTGTGAGTAAACTTATTTTTTTTGGCTTTAAATAAGATTGTTGTGTGTTTATTCTTTTGAGAGGGATAAAAAGGGGACTTACCAGGAACATACAATTCAATAATCAATTGTATGATAGTGAGAGGCTTAAACAAGCCTGCAACCAGCTACCCGCTGTGTGTTAAAAGAGGAATGCACTCTCCTAAATAAAGGGACTTGCTAACCCAAGTTAGGAAGGATATTAATAAATAATAGATCCTCTCCTGCTTCCCTGAACATTCCCACAAAAACAAAGTTCACCACAGCCAATCACAAACAAACAACCACACCCTAGGCCAACCCCAACCTCTCTCACCACCAAAGGAACACAAGCGAATTGTAAAGAGAACCTGCACGAGCAACGCTGACACAAAACCCCACACATTCATTAAGCAGAATAGAAGCATTGCCACCCGACCCCACCCCACTCACCATGCCCCCTTCCACCTCTTTCCACCTTTTCTTCCTAAGGTAACACTAATGTCTCAACAAATGAAACCGATCTGTAGAAAATGTAACTTGAAAAAAGAATACATTGCACAAACATTTGTAAACCAAGAAATCTATAATAAAAATATGTGTTGTTGTTGTTTAAAAAAAGGGTGCACATCGTCACACACAGAGGTAAAATGCTGCATCTCTAAAACATATGCAGCATCTCTAAAACATAAGCTGCCTTCTTCACACTGCTCAGCTATTGGATAGTAGTACAACTTGGATATTTCAGTAAAGGAAGACATATATTAGCCTTCGACGTTCCGTGAGCAGTTGGTTCTCACTCTGAACCAAAAACAATGCCTTCAAAGCTATTCCAGATGGAAAGATCAAGTGAGTGCACTGCAGTGCAGGACACATGGTGACACATTGGTGGGTAGACTTGGGCTTGCAAATGATGTTGGGTAGTCTTATTGGATGATAACATCAATGTCTTCCCACAATTACACAGTGCATATCCTAGGCTTATTGGAGTGTTTTTCAACCTTTTTTGGGCAAAGGCACACTTGTTTCATGAAAAAAATCACGAGGCACACCACCATTAGAAAATGTTAAAAAAATTAACTCTGTGCCTATATTGACTATATATAAAGTAATTCTCTTGAATTTTTCAATTTTTCCCACGGCACACCAGCAACATCTCGCGGCACACTAGTGTGCGCCAGTGGTTGAAAAACAGTCCTAGGCAGAGCCCTCATTGAGCGAGTAAATTTCCAACAGGTGAGGACACACAGGAATGAATGCTGTTCCAGACAATGAAGTTGCTTGAACATTTAAAAAAAAATGGGCATGCTGAGAAGGCAAGGATCTCTACAAGCCAGGAATTCTTATGTATGAAATACCATTCATTCATGCATGTACTCACCTGTAGTTTAAAGTGGTACAAGTCAAGTCAGACAGGTCTACTTCTGTGTTCTTAACTTCTTCCAGAGTCTGATGATTGCATAAGTGGTGGGGCGGGGGGGAGGGAAAAGATAAAAATGTCAAAATGCTGTAAAGCATTTTATTTCTTAAAAGCCAAACACATTTTCAGCCTATGTACATTTTAGGCCTTCCTCGTGGGCTGTAAAAAGGAGAGAAAGGTTTGCATGTTCACTCGAATATTAAATTCAACTTGATCTTTGCTGCTTCCGTGTCTCAGATTTCGCACAAGGAACTTCCGACTTTCCCTTTAGCCGCGGCGCATTTGGAGAAAGCCTGGGATTGTTGCATGATGGATGGGTTGAACACTGACTCTTGGTAGGCACGAATATGGCCAATTGCCTTGACTGAAAAAATTGACGTGTCGAGATACATGCAGCCAAATGGAAGTCAACCCCATTTAACTTCTACAACACTTGGCAGCCATTTCTTGACTTTATGTGACAAGAGGAGTGTACTAACAGAACTCAATATGTTGCTGTTACATAAATTGAAAACCAATAAAATATCTATCTATCTATCTATAGGAGAGAGAGGACAATGTGAGGAGATATAAGAGATCTCTGTTGTTGGTTTCAACTTTGCATTTTGAAATGGTACCAAGTAGTATGGGAAACAGCCCTACTAGAAAAACTAACCAGTAAGCTGAAACTGACACGGGGACAAATAGAAGAAGACACCTTCACCCCGGTATGGTTCCCCTTCATCACACACACAGCCCAACAAGACAATGACAAAAATCTACCGACAGCATACAAATCAATATGGCTAACCTGATCAAAAACACTCACCCACCCCACTCACACAGGAAACCAAAGACCACCACAGCCAACCACAAATGAACAATCACACCCTACGCCAACCCCGACCTCTCTCACCACCAAAGGAACACAAGCGAACAGCAGAGAACCTGCACAAACAATGCTGACACCAAACCCTACATATATTAAGTAGAAACATCGCCACCCCACCCCACCCATCTCTCCATCCCGCCCACCTCTCTCTCCCTTTCCTTCCTAATGTCTCAACAAACGAAACTGATGTGTAAAAATGTTACATGAAAAAATACGAGAGAGACATTGTATATACAGTGGTACCTCGGGTTACATATGCTTCAGGTTACAAACTCCGCTAACCCAGAAATAACACTTCAGGTTAAGAACTTTGCTTCAGGATAAGAAAAAAAATTGTGCTCTTGCTAAAGTGGGCTTCACAGTTTCAGGTTAAGAACGGACCTCCGGGATGAATTAAGTACTTAACCAGAGGTACCACTGTACCTCTGTAAAACAAGAAAATCCTTAATAAAAAAAAAAGTTTAAAAAAACTTTGCATTTTGAATACTGTAAGTATTTAAGGACATAAAATTGTTGTTTTTAAGCTCAGGAGGCGGCGGCGGGTGGTGGGTGGGGAACAGATCCCGATAAAGGCTTAAAATTCACAGAGGCTGAAATGCATTGGGTTTGTTTATGAATAAAATCCAGTACAGCATTTTGAGGTTCCCCCCCTTTCCTTTCTTGGTCTGTTGCAGATGTTCCCTGTTTCTAGCTCTGTTCCCTATATTACAGGAGATCATTCTATTGAGATAGGAAAGGTGATTGCTTTTGAATGGGCCCTTTCCAGGAGTGGAACAATGCTCAAAATCAATCTGGTTTTGATATCCAAAGATGGTTTGCTTATGCTCAGTTGCCTTCTGCCAGTGTGGTGTGGTGGTTAAGAGCGGTAGACTCGTAATCTGGTGAACCAGGTTTGATTCCCCGCTCCTCCACATGCAGCTGCTGGGTGACCTTGGGCTAGTCACACTTCTCTGAAGTCTCTCAGCCCCACTCACCTCACAGAGTGTTTGTTTGTGGGGAGGAAGGGAAAGGAGAATGTTAGCCGCTTTGAGACTCCTTCGGGTAGTGATAAAGCGGGATATCAAATCCAAACTCCTCTTCTTCTTCTTCTTCTGCTGCTGCTACGTATGCTTTAAAGTACGCTTGTGATTTTTTTCTTGATTTTCCTGTTTCATCTTTTTGCAAATTGCTTTGAGGTTTGGTTTTGTTTTACAATCAAGTGGTGTATAAATGTGATGAAAATGAATTACCTATATACTCGAGTATAAGTCGACCCAAATATAAGCCGAGGCACCTAATTTCCCTACAAAAATGTGGGAAAGCTTATTGACTCAAGTATAAGCCGGTTCACCTTTGCCACTGTGGTAGAGGAGGAACGAGCAGCCCAAAGCAGCCCTTTGGGCTGCTCCTTCCTCTTCCTCCTTTGCTGCTGTGGAGCTCACCCCGTCGCAGGGTTTCGAACCGCCATTCTTCTGATCAGCAAGCCCTAGGGCTCTGTGGTTTAACCCACAGCGCAATGTTCCCTTGTGTTATACAGAGAAGGCTGGGATCCTGTCCTGTTTAAGCAGGAGCCAGGGAAAGTGAGCACCTGTGGGGTTTTAATACTTCCTTAACTGATAGGCTTTCTGCCTTCTGGGGTCTAAAGTTTGCATTTATGTGAGCAGTTCAGGAATGGAACAAGCTGCCTGGGGAGAGTAAAGAACCACCGTTCTTGTACACTTCTTAAGGAATGGTTGACTTGAGTATAAGCCGAGGGCAGCTTTTAAAGCACAAAAAGTGTGCTGAAAAACTAGGCTTATACTCAAGTATATATGGTAATAAATGAGGTGGAGTTTGTAAATTTTTTGGTAAGGGGATGTGTATGGGGCTGTAAAGACCTTGAGACATGTGATTTACCAGTGAGAAGTGCTGTAGGATATCCAGTGCAGTCACTGTATGAAAAATCAATCTCTAGAATACAGCATATACAGTATGTAGCCCTGCTCTGATAACCTGAGTGGGAACTAATCTCTAGGTCCATCAACAGTGTCTCTGAAAAATTTTACAAATCACTTGGGAAGACATGTGAACTAATGCCAGTGTACTGGAAGAAGCAAAGATCACCAGTGTCAAAGCAATGATTCTTCAACATCAACTTCGTTGGACTGGTCATGTTGTGCAGATGCCTGATTATCGTCTTCCAAAGCAACTACTCTATTCCGAACTTAAAAATGGAAAGCGTAATGCTGGTGGTCAACAGAAGAGGTTTAAAGACAAATCTAAAAAACTGTAGTATAAACACCGACGACTGGGAAATACAGGCCTGTGGGCGCTCCAGTTGGAGAACAGTCTTTACCAAAGGTGTCATGGGCTGTGAAGACACTCGAGCTCAGGATGCAAAGGGGAAATGTGCTAAGAGGAAGGCACGCTTGGCAAACACCATGGCCAACTCCTGCCCAGAAACCTATGTCCCCACGGTGGAAGGACGTGTGGATCCATAATTGGCCTCCACAGTCACTTACAGACTCACTGTTAAAACTGTGTTCATAGAAGACAATCTTAAGAAGAGGAAGAAGCTGAGCTGCAGAAGCCAGTGGGATGTGAAGACATGATTATACCACTCTTGAGACTTACAAACTCCTATGCATGCAGCTTATAGCATTTGTGCTGGATGTCTCTCAGCAACTCCCTAAAATTGAGGACCTAAATACTGGCTCCTCCTTTGCATGTACAGGTGAAACTCGAAAAATTAGAATATCATGGAAAGGTTCATTTCTTTCAGTAATTCAACTTAAAAGGTGAAACTAATATATGAGATAGACTCATGACATGCAATGAGTCTATGTCAAGCCTTTATTTGTTATAATTGTGATGATTATGGCGTACAGCTGATGAGAACCCCAAATTAACAATTTCAACTTTGGGGTTTTCATCAGCTGTACGCCATAATCATCACAATTATAACAAGCAAAGGCTTGACATATCTCACTTTGCATGTCATGAGTCTATCTCATATATTAAACTCCAGTAGCTAATGAAAACAATTGCTTACATAAATGGACTTTTCCACAATATTCTAATTTTTCGAGTTTCACCTGTATGTGTTTCTGTGCAGGTGCAAACAGGTGTCTTCAACTTACTGCCCCTTGGCAGGAGCAACAGATACTGTCATGTACTTCTGTTCTGTCACCTTGTGATCCTCCCATAAAACAACACCATGGGGACTGAGCATAGAACCGTAGAATTGTAGAGTTGGAAGGAATCCTAAGGGTCATCTAGTCCAGTAATGCAGGAATCTCAAGTAGATCATACATGACAGATGGCCATCCCACCTCTGCCTGATGGATTGAGAATTAGATCTGTAGCTTTATATTTGAACATCCTATTCCATCTGCGTGGGAGAAATACAAAAGAATAATCTGGCTGTGGAGCCTTTTTAGCAGAGTAAAACAATCTTAATTTTTTGCATCTTATTAAAACTTAGGAATCAGGCAGTTACACCTTTATGTCCCTTTTAGTTTGTGGTCTTCTGACCTTTCCCTCTTCACCCCCCACATTTTTAGTTAAACAGAGAAAGGGTTTACTTACATTTCAATGCAAGCAAGCAAATGCAGCCAAGCAGGGCCGTCTTAGGGAGATCGGCCGCCGTGGTGCAGCGATCCCTCCGGCGCCCCCGGCGTGCAGCCTCTCCACCGCCTCCTGCGCTTGCCGCCCCTCGGGAGGGGGGGTGGGCGAGCGGGGGATGAGGGGCGTGGCGCTGGAGCAGCGCGGGGCTCTGTGCGCCCTTCCATTGCTCCCAGGTTGGGTGGCGACGGCGGCCAGTTTGCAGCCTGCCCGGGAGCGGCGTGGGCGGCAGCAGCTGCGCTGCCGGCACGCGAGCGCCCGGCCGCCAGCCCGCCCGTGGGGGTGGGGGTGGGTTGGGGAGGGGGCGCCTGGTATGCCAGCAGGCTCGTGGGGACACCCCTGGGGGGGCCGGTGCCCTGACGCGGCACGCCACTAGCCCCTATGGATGAGACGGCCCTGCAGCCAAGTATATCTAGTCGGAATCGCCTTTTTTTTTTAACTTGAAGCCATTGATCTGAGTCCGTGTTTTCAGAAGAGGAGAAAATCAGCCTGCTCCTTCCTCCATTTGAGAGCTCCTTAGATATTTGAAGATGGCTACCCTATCTCCTCTGAGTCTCCTCTTCTCCATGCTAAACATACCCAGTTCCTTCAACCTTTCCTCATAAGGTATGGTCCCCCTACTCTGCATGTTCCAGATTGTCAATATCCTCCTTGAATTGTGGTGCCCAGAACTGACGCTGAGTTTCAGTTTGAAAATAAAAAGGGTTGAAATCGGAAGGGTGAGTTGACTAACTTGAGTCTCTAACAGCTTTTAGGTTATATAACAAGCGGCGTGTGGTTCATATGATCACATTAATCGCAAAAGGTGCTACAACTAATTTGTTTTACCAATTGCTGCGTTGCTTGAGTTACTCATGATGGTGTTACACAACTGTTGATGTAATGTGTCTGAGAGAATTCTGTGAATTGTGAAGACATGCCGCTGCCACATAGCTGAGTTAGATCATTGGTTTATATCGCACAGTATTGTATATTCTCTCAAGTGGGGTCTCTCCAAGGGCCTCAGCAGAGAGCTTTTGCCAGCTGTTTAATTGGACAAACAGGGGATTGAGCTTGGTACCTTTGGTGTGAAAACGATGTGCCCTAGCACTGAAACAGGAGTCTTCTCCATGATTCGCTTTTGGGGGGCTAGGCTAGGCGATACAGTTCCTACTGGCCTTCTGCTTAATTAGGCTGTTACAAGACAGAAAAGACTGTGCAGAGAGCTGCAGCCCCCTCAGCCGCTGGGGCTGGCACCCCCCCCCTTTAAAATATCTGATAGCATTTCACTGCAAATCCTATTTTGTGTGGGATGTGAAACACAAGAGCAGTCAAGTACAACATCCCTAGAGTGGACATAGAAGGGGGTGTCTGGACCAGCGACTCGGAACTTCCTGTTTCCCCTGGGCTGGGACAGAGTTCCTCTACATGTGACTAGAGGTGGGCATGGCCTCACCTGTGCAGGTAACAAAAGCATAGGATTGGCCGCCATCTCTCTCCTTTGACTACATTTCATTGAGGAAGCAACATCTGCTTAGCCAAAGATGCCCTCTTGGCTTCCAGTCAAGAGAGGACAAAGGAACTAGCTCTTTATGGAATAGTCTCCAAAGGTATGTTACTTTTCTAAGTTAAGTCTGCCTTCTGGGATCCAATTGTGAACAGAATGTGTGAGTAAACTATTTTTATACTTTTATAGAAGACTGTGTTGTGTCTTATCTTTTATGAGGGAATAAGGGGGAAATACCATGACAGTTGTTATAGAGGCTTTAGCGAGCCTGAGCAATGCATCCACTGTGGGAATGTTTAGGAGTGTGGATGAGTATATATTATTTTATATATATCATCCCAGCTTGTGTGAGCAAGCTCCAAACTTAGCAGAGTTACATTCCCTTTTAAAACACAGCAGAAAACGGTTGCATAGGCTTGCTAAAGCCTCTATAAGAAATATATATTCCTGGTATATTCCCCTTCTTCCCTCTTAAAAGTAAAGACACAACACAGTACTGATTATAAGATATAAAAGAGTTTACTTACAGTCATCCATGAGTTACAGTACAGGCTCAAAGAGGCAGATAAGCTTAGAGAAATATATTTACATGTGGTGAAGCTGATTCCATAGGGGAACCTCTGCTTCTCTCAGCTGCAAAACTCTGCTAAATTGTGGAACTTGTTAACACAAGTTGGGAAAGGCTATAATCAAACAATATATCCTCTCCTGCATCCCTAAACATTCCCACATTCTGAGTAATAACCATGGAAGTGTTTGCTTTGCAAAATCATTCTTCTCAGTGTCTCTTTTCTGTTGTCATTTTCTCACAAACCCTGTCCCAGAGAACAGCTTTAACTAAAAATGAACTGTGATCAATGAATTCATTATGAACAACGGCTGAGTCAGACCTTCATCAACTATCAAGTTATAGGTAAAAGGTCTGATCCATGTGGACTCTTCTCTTGACTATTTTTATTTAGTAAAAATAAAGTCAGGGAAGTATCTAAGTTTATGAGCCTTGCCCAACCCTTTTCGCCACCTCTCCAACCAGGAAAGGATTTTGTAGCCATCTTTCTTGGCCTAATGGCTTTTAAAGTGCCTCAGTGAATTGTTAAGTATCGGGTTCTTCTAACTCCATGAAGCTGGCTGCAGGTTTTCAGTGCAGATCCCTAGTGATTTATTCCCCAAGAGCACCCTAACTAAACAGTTTGGGAGGGACTGTAACGAGAGAAGGGAGGCATTCTTTATACACCTGGGGGGGCATTGGAGTAATTCTTGTTGATTCTCCTCTTTGTATTTCACAGTCTCCTTGTTAAAGGGTATAAAACAAATCATATTTTTAAAAGCTATTTAAAGCACTAAAGCTTATGTGAGCAGATTGTGTAGCTACAGTCATTTTCTCAATTAACTGAACATAAATCTACAGTAATGAGCTGCTTAACTGGTATGGGACAGATTGAATAGCCTCAGCCCTGCAAAAGCCCCAGATCCGTCCCAAAGTTCTGTTAACATACCAAGCTTTGATTATTCCATTTTTTCCATCTGTTCAAGTACAAGCATTAGTGTGTAATTAGCAATACCCGACACAGAGAACATCCAGACCACAGAATAGAAAGGCTGGGAGCATTCTGAGGGTCATTCAGTCCAACTAAAGAAGGATCCCTCACATCTCTCATCTATTTTGGTGGCATCCAGACTGTCTCGAGAGACAATGGAGTGCGCCTCTGGAGGTGAAGTCAAACCACTGCAGTAGCAGCACTCAAGTGACCTCTGCAGGGTGCAAGCCTGGGCAGTGTGTATGGAGTTCCTGGGCTGCCCAAATGACAAGGCCCACCTCTCAGCTTTGGGCCACTGAAGCAGGGGAGCCAGTGTGGTGTAGTGGTTAAGAGCTGTAGACTCGTAATCTGGTGAACTGGGTTCGCGTCTCCGCTCCTCCACATGCAGCTGCTGGGTGACCTTGGGCTAGTCACACTTTTGAGGTTCCCCCCCTTTCCTTTCTTGGTCTGTTGCAGATGTTCCCTGTTTCTAGCTCTGTTCCCTGTATCACAGGAGATTCTTCTATTGAGATGGAAAAGATGATTGCTTTTGAATGGGCCCTTTCCAGGAGTGGAACAATGCTCAAAATCAATCTTTGATATCTCAAAGACGGTTTGCTTATGCTCAGTTGCCTTGTGCCAGTGTAGTGTGGTGTAGTGGTTAAGAGTGGTAGACTCGTAATCTGGTGAACCGGGTTCGCATCTCCGCTCCTCCACATGCAGCTGCTGGGTGACCTTGGGCTAGTCACACTTCTCTGAAGTCTCTCAGCCCCACTCACCTCACAGAGTGTTTGTTGTGGGGGAGGAAGGGAAAGCAGAATGTTAGCTGTTTTGAGACTCCTTCGGGTAGTGATAAAGCAGGATATCGAATCCAAACTCCTCCTCCTCCTCCTCCTCCTCCTCTTCTTCTTCTTTACACTTGGCACCAGATGGGGTCCAGGAATTGCCAGAAAGAGACATGCAAGTTGCCATCTTCAGCACTCCACTCAATATTTGTGTAGGGTTTCCTCCTTAACCGCTTATTCTCCCAAGGCAGCTGAGGTTTAGAATCAGAGTCTTCCTTCTCCGAGATGGATTACCTTCCCAGGTTGACGAGCCCCATCTGCAACCTCACTTCTGCCCCTCACTTGGGCCTCCAGGACCCCCTATAGTTGGCACCAGTGGGCACTACCCTGCTCATCTCTACCACGCAGTAAGTCAACATCATTCCCCTATGGCTAAGCAAATCAGTCACTTAAGCTTAAGCCAAGAAATAGTATTTTCTATGAAATTGAATATCAATATACATATCAAAGCTTCAAGATTAGACCACTGAAGAAGCCCAGAAAACCACCTTGAGAGTGTGCTATCAGCAAGCCCCAGTAAAAGAGTAGCATCGGGGGGGGGGAACAGCGGCCTCCTAATTACTTGGACTGCCAGGGCGAAACAGGTGCAAAACTCCGGCACCCTGTCTAACATCCTTCTACAACTTCATTAGCATCTCTTGGTATTGTGAACAATGTCGAACCTGCGTTTTGTTGGTATTTCCACGAGTTTACCTAAAAAGACAAAGAAAACAAAAGACTGAGTTAAGCACTTGAAAAACTCATTGAAGGTAAAAGACTTCTGGGAAAAGATTTATAATGAAATGAAAAAGGTGTTGAAAAACACATTTAAAAAGAAACCAGAAGCCTTTTTACTGGGCATCCTAGGCCAAGAAATCCCAAAATGTGATAGAACTGTATTTATGTATGCCACAACAGCAGCTAGAATTTTGATAGCTAAAAACTGGAAGACAGAGGAACTACCAACGATTGAAGAATGGCAGATGAAAATGATGGACTATATGGAACTTGCTGAGATGACCGGGAAACTCCGTGACCAGAGGGACGACGCAGTGGGAGAAGAATGGAAGAAATTTAAAATGTATTTGAAAAAATATAGTAAGATTGAAATTTAGAAAGAACTTGGAAGAAATGTTAGACTGCAGATTTAGAATTATGTTAAGTGTTAATGAAATGTGAAATAATGAATTAAGAAAATAATTTAAGAAATGGATAAGATTTTTTGGAAAATATGGTTGGTACAATGTAAAGAAATTACTAAAGATGAAGGACAATGAACGCAGGAAGGGCAGACGTGAGGAAGTCAAGCAACAATGTTAAGGAAAGAAGCAGTCTTTAACAAATAATTTTTTGTTTTTCATTTTTGTATTTTTGTATTTTGTAGTTTGTATAGTTTTTGTTTTTGTATTTGTGGTGTGTTTGTAGTTGTTGTATTGGTTTATTTTATGTGTTTTGTTGATGTTTTGAAAAAAGTTAATAAATACATTTTTTTTAAAAAGAAAAAAAACTCATTGAAATCAGACATTATAAGTTCATTTGGGGTTGGGTAGTTTGCTAGTTTCTGTGGCTTTACATAAGGCTTTGAATTTTTCTCAGAAGATAAATAATGTATAATTATTTTGGTAATTATTGCGTGTATATTAGTCGCCAACGTGTCACACACAACCATGGCAGGATGGGGGAAAGGGACTTGGAGACAGGGCTTTTCCTTTTCCTTTTCTGACTCCTGTACATGCAAGGGCCAATTTTATTTTTATTTCGAATGCAGCTGTTTTGCTCAAGAGCAGTTATGTACAAATCAGCAGTTTTAAAAATTAAAAACTAAACAAAACAGCGAACGGTGGGTGAAAATAGGAAGGCTGCATCCTTTCCTTTGGGCAAATGGAAACAAAATGGCAGAGTTGTGCTCAGGTGCAAAGTACGAGTTGTGGTGATAGACGGCACCTAGCCAGTGGCGGAAGAAGCCTCTCCACCGCCCGGGGCGGCAGAGCGGAGGCACCCCCCAGGGGCAGAGTGTCACGATGTACGTCGGCTGCACTACGCATACCCGGAATTTCCGGGCATGTGTAGTGTATCCAGGCCGGTGCTGCTGTTCCCGCGGCGAGCCGGCGAGTGAGCGGCGGCTTTGGGGCTGCCCTGTCCGTCCGTAAAGAAGCACAGATTGGGTAGCGGGAGAGTGGCGGGAGGGGCCAGGGAGTGTCACCCCCCCTCCCCTGGAACCCGGGGCAGACTGGCCCCTACGCCCCGCCCTTCCTACGCCACTGCACTCAGCAAAATGCTGCCATCGCACATTAAAACAACAACAACAACACCCACCCCACACGATGTGCTTCAGCACATCCACACTTGAGTAACATGTGGTTTTATGTTAGTTTCCGCACCCAGCTGCCCTAACCACTTTGGAAAAATCCAAGTTAAATGCACGAGTGTGGCAAGCCACCAGGATGAGGACAACGTGATGAGGACAACACAAAAATCATGCACACATGGGATACATTCAACCCACTTTCAATTGCCTCGTGTACACACCCACAATTTAGAATATCAGGTTTTTCAGTTGCCAGAAAGCTGAAAAAAATGGAAAACGGAGAAAAATATGTTTATGAGAAAGGATACAATATAAAGCCCTCTCTTTAATTTAAAGGTAAAGGTAAAGGGACCCCTGACCATTAGGTCCAGTCACGGACGACTCTGGGGTTGCGGCGCTCATCTCACTTTACTGGCCGAGGGAGCCGGCGTACAGCTTCCAGGTCATGTGGCCAGCATGACTAAGCCACTTCTGGCGAACCAGAGCAGCACACGGAAACGCCGTTTACCTTCCCGCCGGAGTGGTACCTATTTATCTACTTGTACTTTATGGTGTGCTTTAGAACTGCTAGGTGGGCAGGAGCTGGGACCGAACAAAGGGAGCTCACCCCGTTGTGGGGATTCGAACTGCCAGCCTTCTGATCGGCAACCCCTAGGCTCTGTGGTTTAAGCCACAGCACCACCCACTTTAATTTACTTTAATTTACTTGCCTTCAAATGGTAATGGAGGAAGCCCTTTGCAAACTTATTGGAACTGCGCACTAAGTAAGTGACAGAGTCTATGGAGAAGCACACTGGAACTTGAAAATACAAAAACTAGCTGTTAGCTGAATTTGTCTCTAGCACTACTCAAAATGATTCTGGAGTTGATGATCAACAGAACCACACGTTGCCTAGAGAGCTAATAAAAGAACAAGGTCACATTCTTTCTGTAGATCTGTAAGAGATCCTCCGGGGCATTCTCTGTCTTCAACCGAGGCCTGCAACCCTACAGAAATGGACCAGAAAGTTTGTGGGCCAAGCTCTCAAACAGCCATCTTGGGTTTATTATTTGGTAAAGAACAATTGAATCGTTTCTCCATATTTTCCCTCCTTCAAGGATGGAGGGGAAAGAAGTTATTGTTTTGATTTCCACAAATGCTAAGATAATGAGCACCCTCTAGGTTGACCCACTGCCATGACCTGTGAGCAGGAAGTCACCTTAACCACAAACATTCTGTGTGGCCTTAGGCCAGGGGGTAGTTATCTCAGTCCCCACAAACTTTTTTTTTCTTTTTTCTTTGGCTCCTCAAAAATCTACCCATTTTGGCAACAACATCAAAATGGGGAGGCGGAAGCAAGCACTGGGCTGGGCAAAGGGAAGAATACCTGATGGGTGTGCAAATTGCTCACTCTCCAGTCTTCAGATTGATCATTTGATGAGCACAGAAGGAGGCAAGACTCTGCACAGATCAGATGAGGAAGGCGGCTGTGGGATTGTGTGTGTCTATGCCAGAGGGTGTTAGCCAGCTGCACTTCTGGCCACACCTGATGCTGGCATGCAGCTTCTGCTCCCCCAAATACTTTCTCCAAATTCCTATCTTGAAGAAGAAAGGCAAGGCAAGGCAAGGCAAAATCAGAAGTGATGAGGCCAAATGTCCTTTGTTAAGGACAGGTAAGCTTTACTTACAGGTAGGTAGCAATGTTGGTCTGCCATAGTTGAAACAATTTTTTAAAAAAATCCTTCCAGTAGCACCTTAGAGACCAACTAAGTTTGTTCTTGGTATGAGCTTTCGTGTGCATGCACACTTCATACCAACAACAAACTTAGCTGGTCTCTAAGGTGCTACTGGAAGGATTTGTTTGTTTGTTTGTTTCAAGGTAAGCTTTATGTAATTAAAGTAATTTATATTTGCTGTGTGCATCGTGTGCCTTCTTCCTGGTTGGGTTAAAGTGCATGTTTGACTTTATCTCTCATTAATATGGATGATACGGTTTGACGAGAGATACACAAATGGGAAGGAGAAGAGATGGGGAGCATATCAACAGATATATGATGGTGGAATAGAGGAAAGTGAAGCTCTGGGGGCTTGTCAGAGGACTAAAAGAACAGGACACCAAAGAGATGTGATACTGGAAAGTGCCAATGGGTTGATAGTAAAGGTGAAAAAAGGTAAAGGACCCCTGGACGGCTAAGTCCAGTCAAAGGCGACTATGGGGTTGCGGCGCTCATCTCACTTTAAAGCCGAGGGAGCCGGTGTTTGTCCACAGACAGCTTTCTGGGAGATGGCTATTATGCACAATAGCTATGTTCTCATTCTACTGCTGGAGGTGGATTGCTAGGTCAGGAGTGTCCCAGGCCCTGAGATATAAGGGTCCAAACCTGAGACCCGATGATGCCATGGGAGTGGCATGTGATTAAGCATGACACATTAAGCATTAACCACCATCCCCGAGAGGATGGATTTTATTATTAATTAATTAATTATTATTATTTTTTTAAAAAAATGCAAAGTCTTACAAATGAGCAAATATGTCTCTGGTTGGAAATCAAGATAGAAACCTTTGCTAAAGCAATTTTGAAGCAATGTACATTCTGTCTAATGTACAATGCGCACTCCTGCTTGAACAGCAGACCTGAGAGATTAGTAAAGTGCTCTCAGTATCAGGGGGGATAGTGGCCATGGTAATGGGCCAGCTTTGATGATATGATCACGTGCCTCCACCTCTGGCCCTCACAAGCCATACGGAATCCATCTTGCTCTAGGGAGGGGGGAGAAGAAGTCCTGGCTCCATGGGAGATGTATCAACAGGGATGGATGGCTGATTCCAACTGATGGCCTACAAATCAGATAACTGCCACCTCCTCTTTGAACTGCTGCTGAAGTTGGATGGGAATGTTATCTGCAAGCATCTGGATCTTCTCAGTCAGCACAGCTTTGATCACCTCAAGCAAACTGACTTGTGTCCTCTCAGGGCATGGTTCCCATCTTGAGGGTCTCTATCTGTTTCTGACATGCATGGTGAGATGTTCTCCTGCAAAGATGCTTGTAGCATAATCAAAGGTGCGTTGCGTTTGCTAATTTGAGCAGAAACCCTTTTTCCTTTGGTAAGTGGCTTGGTTTATTTCCAAGAACCTGTTTGTGAACTATGGGTCCCTGGGAATATTTCTATCAGGGGAAATGCAATAAAAGCGCTCTCCTTTAAAAACAAACCAACTGCCCACAAAATAACCTGGGTTTGGCTGTATTGCAAGCAAGTCTTCACTAGCTGAGTCTGAAAGAAGCAGCACTCTGAAACATACAACTTCTACCACTGTTAGGGCCTGTTGCCTTAAACTTTGCAGTGACATAGTTGATCTCAGAAATAAAGAATGGTATTAGCATAAAAGAATATAAGTGGAGGCCTGCTGAATCTGACCAAAGGCCCATCTAGTCCAGCATGACATTCTACCCATGTAAAAACACCAGACAGGCCTCACAAATAACCCAGAGATGCATTTTAAATAAAAGGACACATTCTACTCATGTAAAAACATGCTGATTCCTGGACCATCCGCAGACCGGATTTAGAAGGCGATTGGGCCACATCCGGCCCCCGGGCCTTAGTTTGCCTACCCATGGGGTAGAGCAGGGGTCAGCAACCTTTTTCAGCCATGGGCCTGTCCACCGTCCCTCAGACCATGTGGTGGGCCGGACTATATTTTGGGGGGAAAAAATGAACGAATTCCTATGCCCCACAAATAACCCAGAGATGCATTTTAAATAAAAGGACACATTCCACTCATGTAAAAACACGCTGATTCCCAGACCGTCCGTGGGCTGGACTGAGAAGGCAATTGGGCTGCATCCGGACCCCGGGGTAGAGCTTCTGAGATCAAAAGTTGAAACAAATTTCAGAAGGATAGCTATGATAGTTTGCTGTGGCGAAACCAGCAAAGCACTGGGTAGACTTTTAAAGAAATGAACATATTTGCATGGCCAGGTGGAGTCCCCCGAACCCCGGGGCAGCCCCTGAGGGAAATAACGACATGTGACAACGTTCTATGGGATTAAATTGGCCACAACTTTATTAATATTCAGATGTAGGGAGACCTTGGCTCAGGCATTGGGCGTTTATCCTTCCCAGCCCCCCAGCCGGGGTTCTGGGTAATTTCAGGGTTATCCAGCATGTGTGGGGATTGGGCTAGCTCTGGAGAACATATGTTCAAGCAGATAGCCCGCCCCCCTGTTCGCCGCCGCTGGAGGGGGAGGGCAATGACGACCTCTGGGCGTATGGCCAATGCCTCCCCCTGAGACCCCTTTAACGGGAACCCTGTTATCACCGCCGCAATGGGGGCGGGGGTCACTGCCCCTGCTCCCCATTTTGTAGATGACTAAAGGATTCCGCCCAAGGCCTGCAACTGCCAAAGTTGTGACGAATTGCTACGGGAAAGGCGAAACCTGCCAATGCAGGGAAAGTCCTTTCCGGCCCTTCAACAGCGACCTTGACATAGCAGCGCCTGCGTGCCTGTGTGGCTGTGGAAATAAAATGGTTAACCTGCAGAGTAAACGTCAAATTGAGGGAGTGGAGGGTGGGGAAGCTCTGAATCCAACGGCCGCTTCCCAGGTATGACTCAACTCCTATTGTGTGTACTGACTAATCCCTCCTTCTACCTGGCCAATCCCCCCGGCAACACCTCCCCAGCTGGGATTGGGCAGCTGCTTGAGTGGGTGAAGACCACAGGTATACAACCTGGGAAGGTGGTGCCAGGCCCAACTGCCTGGAGCTGCACCGTGATCTCAGGAGGCTACACGCGACCACGCAAAATGCGCACCCCGTTTGATGCGGGGAGCGGTCATTCTTGTGGCATCTGTGGCAGTAGGTTCTAGACCTCCATAAATGTTTATGCCACAATAAAGATGTCACTGTTTAAGGTGTTGCATGATTCCTTGCTATTTGTTTCAAAAGTGGTCTGCAATTAGGTCAACCAAACATTTCCTGCCAGGATGTGCTTACACATTCATTTGGTTTGGAATACTTATTCTCCCATGTGCTGATGTCAGCTTCAACTTGGCTTGCATAGTGACCACAAGTACTGTTCAAGAGCAGTTCACCAATTCTTGATTCCCCCTGAACTGGCTGAGTGTGTCTGCTGTGCTTTGTAGCAGCCTAGCACTGTTTTCCCATGGAACATCAAGCTTTAAAAAGGTATAAGACCCCTGACAGTTAAGTCCAGTAGTGAACGACTCTGGGGTTGTGGTGCTCATCTCGCTTTACAGGCTGAGGGAGCCGACGTTTGTCCGCAGGCAGTTTTTTGCGGGTCATGTGGCCAGCATGACTAAGCCGCTTCTGGCGAAACCAGAGCAGTGCACGGAAATGCCGTTTACCTTCCCGCCGGAGAGGTACCTATTTATCTACTTGCACTTGGCATGCTTTCGAACTGCTAGGTTGGTAGGAGCTGGGACCGAGCAACGGGAGCTCACCCCGTCATGGGGATTCGAACCACCGACCTTCCGATCGGCAAGACCTAGGCTCAGTGGTTTAGACATCAAGCTTATTCTGCACCCAAAGTCTGCCTTTCTGAATGCTTCAAAACAGCTTATGCTTTCTAGCACTTTGAAACCAAAGAAAGACATGTCCGTGACTTCTGTTCAAAAATCTACTCGTGCTAAGGGGAAGCCCATTTGACAGGCAGCTCCTGGGCCATGCACAATTGCCATACTCCATACAATTGTTTTCAAAGTGTTTCACTTCTATCATCCCATTAATCCTTACAAGAACGCAGTCCTGTTTTATTCTGATACCTAGAATCACCAGCAATGCAGTTGGTTACATTATTTTATCAATTGTGCAGCCCAGTCCTGAATATCTTCAGCTGTAACCTCACCTGTCTGAATGAATTCAGTGGGGTTTACTTATTTCACAAATAAATATATGTATATCCCTCCATTCTCCTCCTCCCAGCAGACTTTAGGGATGCCACAATTATCAATTTTTTTTTAAAAAGGCGATAGAACAGGTTGTGGAAACTATCGAGGCATCTCTCTATTAGCTGCTGCTGGCAAAATTCTTGGAAGGATCTTCACAAACCATCTACTAACTATATCCGAAGATACCATTCCTGAATCCCAAAATGGTTTTTGACCTTGTAGGGGGACAGTGGACATGATTTTCACCACTCAACATCTTCAAGAAAAATGCAGGGAGCAAAACCAACCCCTGTATATGGCGTTCATTGACCTGACCTTTGACACTGTAAATTGCACTTCGCTGCTGAAAATCAGCTGCCCAGATAAATTTGTGAACATCCCTCGGCTCCTTCATGATAATAGGATGGCAACAATTGTGGATAACAATGGCTCTCAAAGTGAACCATTCACAGTGGAATCAATCATTAAACAGGGATGTGTTATCGCCCCAACTAGTTATTATCTTCATCGCCATGATCCTACACATTGTTGAAAGGAAACTCCCCACGGGGGTAGAAATCGTATATGAAACAGTTGGAAAGCTCTTTAATCTGAGAAGGCTGAAAGCAAAGAGTAAGGTTACCGTAACTTCCGCCTTAGAGCATCAGTATGCTGATGACAACGTAGTGTGTGCACACTCAGAGGATGACTTCCAAACCATCCTAAATATCTTTGCAGAAGCTTACAAAAAGCTTGGCCTATCACTCAACATCCAAATAACCAAATAACAAACCCTCTGCAGTGCCACAAATCCAACTCAATGGTGTAATGCTGGAAAATGTCAGTCACTTCTCCTACCTGGGCAGTTATCTTTCCACAAGGGCAGACAGTGATGCTGAAATTCAGCATCACCTGAGCTCTGCGAGTGCAGCTGTCTCCCGATTGAAGTGCAGAGTGTTTGAGGACTGGGACATTTGCAGGGAAACTAAAATGCTTGTTTACAAAGCTATTGTACTACCAACCTTACTGTATGCTTGTGAAACATGGACCACTTATAAATGCCATCTCCAACTCCTCGAAAGATTCCATCAACGGTGTCTCTGAAAATTTTTACACATCACTTGGGAAGACAGGTGAACTAATGCCAGTGTACTGGAAGAAGCAAAGATCACCATTACCAAAGTTGTCATGGGCTTTGAAGACGCTCGAACTCAGGACGAAAGGGGAAAACGTACTAAGAGGAAAGCACACTTGGCAAGCCCTCACCGTGATCAACTCGTGTCCAGAAACCTATGTCCCCACTGTGGAAAGATGTGTGGATCCAGAAATAGCCTCCATAGTCACTTACGGACACTCTGCTGAGACCATGTTCACAGGAGACAATCTTACTCAGCTATGAGTGATCACCAAAGAAGAAGGATGCATATACACTGTAGCAAGAGAAATAACCATTGCTTTCTGAAAACTCATTTAGATTCGTGTTTCCATTTTAATAGAAACATTTAACAGTAGTCCAGGGAAAGTGTTTAAAAACATAAAAATATTTTAGCCCAGATAAATTCTGGACTTGATGCTGATTTTCTTGCATTTTCCTGATTTTTATTTTTTTCTTGGTGGGGGGGTGGGGGTGGGATTCATATAACTTTATTCACAAATGGAACGTTTATTCACAAATGTCCAAACTGCAAATTCTTTAACAGTCATTCCAAACATTCTCATTTATTATAGTTTTTTTCAAAGCAACACAACATGCACTTAAATGAGCGAAGGCTATGCAAATGACAGGATTCTTTTTTTAAAGATTAAAGACAAGTTTAGAAGTCAATGAGATTTTAATTAAATTAAATGGTACTTTAATGGGTACTTACTAGGGAGATTTATGGAAACACATAAACTTGGTTTCCATGAGGTGGAGCCTGAGCTTTTAAGAGTTACCTTACGGTGCTTTTTCCTGCTGCAATATAATACCCCAAATATTTGTAAGTTGTGACTAAACACTGAAGTCTCTCCCCCCCTTTTTTGCAGGGGTGAAGGGGGAGATCAGTGGTGCCAATTTGTCTGCCCCTGTTCTGATTATTGGATGCTTTTTTTGTAAAGGAGAGAGGCTGTGGGGGGAAGGTTTCTCCCTTCAGGGCTAGAGATATCTGATATCCATTCTAAGTGCAGCCAGAAGGACGAAGTTTTGTCTCAGGCTGCAGAGAAGGGTGGGTGGGTATGGGGAGAAGGGTCAATGGGTTTGTTTGGTTTTTTAAAAAAAAGATATATATATTTGTTGCAAACTTAGCAGGAGATCTGTTATTTCCTATGGGCAATTATGTCTGTTTTAGTATTTCGGATTCAAAACCCTTTTAGGGATGAAAAAATATTGATACTTTAAAAAAGGAGGGGGGTTAATGTGTATTTATTTATTTACTTATTCTCCCTCCTGACTGCCGCTGTCTCCTGTCTAGAAGTGCTATCCAGTGACCCCTGGCACTGATTAAAGTTTCAAGATGACCCCAAAGAGCTTTCCTTGCGCTGGCTGGTTATAAAAGTTGTTTTAACTACTGCTTCAGCCAAACTCTGGGCTTTTGCTGTGCAGAGTCTGAGACTGTTCAGTTCCCAGGCAGGGAGGACTATATTAAAGAGCAGATGAGCTGGAAAGAGGAAATGCTACTTGGAATATGGTTCCTCCTCTTAACCCCCAGAATAGCATCTCACTGTCTAAAGGCTTGTAGAGAGGAGTGGAGAAGCATCTGGGTGTTTGCCAGGTAATGAATTCGTCATATTGAAGGCCTGGTTAAGGTGGTTGTGGGCCCTGGTGCAATTCCCGAAATAGAGCCTCCTTCCTCCCAGAAGGAACCAATGAAACAAAGAACCACAAAATAAGTCTTATGGCATCTTAAAGACTAACACCTTCATTATGGCATGAGCTTTTGTGGGCTACAAAAAACCAAAACACAAACCTCTGAGCTTCCCTGCCTGCACATTTTGCTTCCTAACTTTCTTTATAAAGCAAAGGTAAAGTGATCCCTGACCATTAGGTCCTGTCGTGCCCGACTCTGGGGTTGTGGCGCTCATCTCACTCTATAGGCCGAGGGAGCCGGCGTTTGTCCACAGACAGCTTCTGGGTCATGTGGCCAGCATGACAAAGCTGCTTCTGGCGAACCAGAGCAGCGCACAGAAACACCGTTTACCTGTCCCTATTTATCTACTTGCACTTTGACGTGCTTTTGAACTGCTAGGTGGGCAGGAGCTGGAACCGAGCAACGGGAGCTCACCCCGTCGCAGGGATTTGAACCGCTTACCTTCTGATCGGCAAGCCCTAGACTCTGTGGTTAAACCCACAGCACCACCTGGGTCCCTAACTTTCTTGATAGGAGGCTAATAAACTTACTTTTTGATATGATAGCTCAGAGTCTTGGACTCCTTGCCAGCATGGGCCCTGGTACCGAGGGGGGCGATGGGGGCGGAGCACCCCAGGTGCCAGCCTGGGGGGAGGGAGGGTGACACTCGGCACCACCCCCCACTCCCAAGCCACCGCCCACCACCCCTTCCATGTGGCGGCAACTTTTAAGGCTGCAGCATGCGAGCAGCAGCACAGACAGGTGTCTGTGCTGCTGCTCGCACGCTGCAGCCTTAAAAGTTGCTGCTGCCACACGGAAGGGGTGCCGGCCGCTATTGCCCGGCATCTTGGGTGGAGTGTGCATGTCTGCACATGCATACTCCACCAATGGATGCTGTGCGCATGTCGTGATGTCAGGGCTAGCGCACATATCTACGACCCTTCCCCCAAACCTGACAAAGCTCCTGCCACGATTGCACCAGAGATAACTACTGACATAAATCAGATTTTTAAAAAGACACAAAATAAAGAGGGAGTAACCATGAGAAGGCAACAGGTTGGGAATTGGGTCCTGTAGATTCTGAGCAATAAGTAAGATAGAGGAAAGTCCACCCTTATTAGCCTGGGTCCAGAATACATAACCTCTTTGTTTGGAACAACCCTTCATATACCAATCTTTGAATACCTCTTCCAAAAGCAATATTTTAATTAACGTTGTGGACTTTACTCTCATGTTCTCAATCAGTCTTGTAATAAGATGCAGTGAGTGCTGAATGCTAAAACTGACATGACTGCATGAGACATGAACTCAAACATGAGTTTTTAATGTTTTGGAGAGAGAGAATAAACTTTGGTTTCAAGTTGCTGCCCTGATTGGACTCTGATGGTCTGCTCACCCTAAAGCTGCCTGAGGTATTTGGATCTCTAAAGCCTAATTCTAAACTGCTTGTGGCATTTCTAGATGATATCAAGATGTTTGGGTTTTTTGTTTTGTTTTTAAAGTTGAATTTACAGTGGAAAGTTAATGTAGGCTACCTAAGCCCCAAGGATCCTTCAAATAAGGGCAAGATGGAAGAAGTCCACATTAGCCTTGGTGGGAGCCTTGCCTTATTTCTCTGTAAACACATGCTTGACTCTACGTGTTTAAAATGTGAATGCAGTAGATTGTTCACATGTGGTCATGTTCATAGGGTCTGATCTGGAGGAGGAATAATAATAATAATAATAATAATAATAATAATAATAATAATGTGAAACAATTAGAGTAAGCAATTCTGTCAACTGTGGGAAATATAGAATTTTATGGAGCTGTACCAAATACAGTTGTACCTTGGAAGTCAAATGCCCTGGAACTCGGATGTTTTGGCTCCCGAATGCTGCAAACCCGGAAGTGATAGTTCTGGTTTGCAAACGTTCTTTTGGAATCCAACGTAGGCTTCCGCGGCTTCTGATTGGCTGCAGGAGCTTCCTGCAGCCAACCAGAAGCCGGGATTTGGTTTTCAAATGTTTTGGAAGTCGAACGGACTTCCAGAACGAATTCCGTTCGACTTCCAAAGTACAACTGCATTCACTTTAAATGCTTAAATGCTTTGGCACATCAAATACTTCATGCTTTGAAAATCCAGGGTACCAGGAAGAAGGGTGCTAGTTTAGTCTTCTTCTGAGTGCAATGGTATCAGGACCCTAGATATTTGTGGGCAAGAGTTCAATTGCAGAAACCTCACCTACAATCCAGAATGGTATATTCCAAGGAAAGCTCTTGGTCCAAATAGAATTGGCATGTGCAGGAAAAAGCTCTCACATGGCTATCAGTAGTGTGTGAGTCACACCCAATTGTGGCATAAACTTCCAGGTTTCCCTTGATCTAGCTATGGTTATCCTTATCTTGAATGTAATGTGCAAAGACACATCCGTCATGTCTGTTTATAAGTCCGGGCCTCTCTCTATACATTTACCTGTGTCTGTTTAAACTTTATACACACATCCTTTTGAAGGTCTTACGGAATTGTGTGCCAGTATCCTGCCCACCTAGCAGTTCAAAAGCACGTCAAAGTGCAAGTAGATAAATAGGTACCGCTCCAGCAGGAAGGTAAACGGTGTTTCCGTGCACTGCTCTGGTTCGCCAGAAGTGGCTTTCGTCATGCTGGCCACATGACCCGGAAGCTGTACACCGGCTCCCTCGGCCAGTAACAAGAGATGAGCGCCACAACCCAGAGTTGGACACGACTAGACCTAATGGTCAGGGGTCCCTTTACCTTTACCTTTATCCAATAATAGGGGGACGCTGTGGGTTAAACCACAGAGCCTAGGGCTTGCCGATCAGAAGGTCGGCGGTTTGAATCCCCACGATGGGGTGAGCTCCCGTTGCTCGGTCCCTGCTCCTGCCCACCTAGCAGTTCAAAAGCATGTCAAAGTGCAAGTAGATAAATAGGTACCACTCCAGCGGAAGGTAAACGGCGTTTCCGTGTGCTGCTCTGGTTCACCAGAAGCAGCTTAGTCATGCTGGCCACATGACCTGGAAGCTGTATGCCGGCTCCCTTGGCCAGTAACGCGAGATGAGCACCACAACCCCAGAGTCAGACATGACTCGACCTGATGGTCAGGGTTCCCTTTACCTTTTTATCCTGCTAATACCTTTAAAAAGGTAATGGTTGGCATAGAGTTCCAGGAGTCTGCTGTGCCCTTGGCACCCAGGGATGGCAACAAACAAGAACCTTCAGGGCACTGGTGTGAGATAATAGCCTCTTATAACGTTCTGGCAGTTCTCAGAATGTGGGTCATGGGAGGCATAAGTTGTAGTTAATTTCTTTAAAAGAAAGTTGCCAAAGTAGAGGGCTGTGTGGTTGGAAATGTACAAAGCAAGATCACACGCCTGGAATTGCTCTCTCTATTTATTTACAAAGATTTAGAAGTCAATCAAAGCTCTCCATGCGATGTACATTTAAAAATTGTACATAAAACACAAGCTGAAATCCACCAAACTGTTTAAAAAACAAATATACATCAAGTAATTATCTTTAAACCTTATACGGAAACAGTAAAACATTTCAAAAAAGTACAGCAAACTAAATGTCTGGGTAAGCTTGCTGGAATAAAAGAAGTTTTCAGCAGTCATCTAAAACGTTGTAATGAGGGCACCAGCCTAGTGTCAATTGGCAGGGAGTTCCAAAGGACATATCCTACCACACTAAAAGATCAACTCCTTGCGAACCTAGAGTGAACATTATGTGGCACTTGTAAAAGTAATAGCTCCACAGATCGAAATGTTCAAAGAGGGGTGCATGTAGTGGCAAAGTAAACTGGCCCCGAGCCATTTATGGCTCTTATGGCAGATTAGAAATGCTTAGCATTTTGTATAACAATTTTGAACCTCTAGCATGCATGATTTTGCTGTACTCCTTACAAAAACCCTCTCAGGTAGGCCAATATTATCACCCCCATGTTGCAGACGGAGGGGTAAGGCTTGGATTTAGGACAAGAGATAGGAATCAGTCCAGAAACGTCCTGAATGTTTGGACAGCTGAACAGTCACTCTCCTCCTCGGATCCAACCTGTGTGTAAGTGATCTTGATTACACTTGGATGTTTAAGAACACAATAAGGGCCTTGTGGGACCACACCAAGTCCCACCTAACCCAGCAATAAGGAGAAGAAACAAAGTAAGGAGCAGGATGCTCCTTGCTGGATGGACCATCAGTCTGATCAAGCAGGCATGCTCTGACATTCTACACTCACCCTTAACCAGCTGTGCGCAGTGGCGGAGGAAGCCTCTTTGCCGCCCGGGGCAGCAGAGCGGAGGCACCCCCCGGGGGGGACATCACCACGCACGTCGGATGCACTGCGCATGCCCAGTGGCTCGTGGGGCTGCTCTGTCTGTCCGTAAAGAGGCACGGACAGGGTGTCGAGCGGTGGGGGAGTGGCGGGAGGGGCTGGGGAGTGCCACACCCCCTCCCCTGGAACCTGGGGCGGACCTCCCCCTATGCCCCGCCCTTCCTACACCACTGGCTGTGCAGAAAGCCCTGCATCTGCTCTGGAAAGAAGCTTTAGTTTGACTGCTATGTGTGGAGACACAAGCTGCAGAGCCCTAGCAAGGACAAGACACCCCGTGCACACCCAGAAGTATGTCTATCTCCTACTTTTCTGGGTTGGGTTGGTGTTTTCAAATGATGATGATGATGATGATAAAACAAAATAAAAATTTCTTTCCAGTAGCACCTTAGAGACCAACTAAGTTTGTTCTTGGTATGAGCTTTTGTGTGCATGCACACTTCTTCAGATACACTGAAACAGAAGTCACTTCTCTTCCAGTTCCAGTCTTTCTCTTTCAGAGAAGTGGCTGAATTGCAACTAATCACCAAACTTAAAACCATGGAGAAACCTGGTCTGAACAAAGACATTGGATTCTTATCTCATTATACATAACAAAGCTATCTTTAGCCATCTCACCCCTTGCCTTTCCCTGCAAGACTAATTGCAGCCGTTAAGAGTCGTCAACAGGTTTTCCACACCTATCAGCTGATCACCCATTCCCACCACCCTTCTGAGTAATACCCCTCCCCACTCCCTCACTATATTTAAGTATCTGGTGACTTCTGTTTCAGTGTATCTGAAGAAGTGTGCATGCACACAAAAGCTCATACCAAGAACAAACTTAGTTGGTCTCTAAGGTGCTACTGGAAAGAATTTTTATTTTGTTTTGACTATGGCAGACCAACATGGCTACCCACCTGTAACTGGATGATGATGATGATGATGATAATTCTTTTGCAATAAGACAGCTACTTTGAGATCTTGCATAGAATGTCCTGGGAGATTGAAGTGTTCTCCTACAGTAGGAGAAACCAGTAGGAGAACACTTCAATCTCCCAGGACATTCTATACAAGATCTCAAAGTAGCTGTCTTATTACAAAAGAATTTCAGAAATAGACTGGAAAGAGAAGTTGCTGAATTGCAACTCATTACCAAACTTAAAACCACAGAGAGACCTGGTCTGAATAGAGACATTGGATTCTTATCTCATTATACATGACAAAGCTATTTTTAGCCATCTCACCCCTTGCCAATCCCCCATTCCCACCACCCTTCTGAGTAATACCCCTCCTCACTCTCTCACTATATATAAGGGTCTGGTGACTTCTGTTTCAGTGTATCTGAAGAAGTGTGCATGCACACGAAAGCTCATACCAAGAACAAACTTAGTTGGTCTCTAAGGTGCTACTGGAAGGAATTTTTTTTTTATTATTTTGTTTAGGGCATTGTCAGAGGGTGCAGGGCTCAATGGGTGGGTCTGCCTGCAAGAACATTCTTCTGCCGAACACTCTGGCAGACGAGAGAGTTGCAAGAGTTTGCTTGATTTCCAGAACTTTTGTCACCACCAGCATGGTAAAATACCCTGGCACCATCCTGCACAGCTGCTTGTGTGTGAGAGAAGGAGAAGTCAGGATGAAACGGCCTCCTCCCAAGTCCCAGTTCCTTAATTAAATGCATGGCAAGAACCGGGAGAAGAACATCTGGTTTCAATCTGCACGGGCCCTTTGATGGCATCAGATGTTCTTTCCCCTAACGGAGGGTGTGTGGAAATTCTGGCCTGTCTGTGGCAGCTTGGAGCCCAGGCTGGCTCCTGTCACTGAACCCCAGGGGCCCTTCTCCTTCCCTGCTG
This sequence comes from Lacerta viridis, assembly GCA_900245905.1. Classification (NCBI taxonomy): domain Eukaryota; kingdom Metazoa; phylum Chordata; class Lepidosauria; order Squamata; family Lacertidae; genus Lacerta; species Lacerta viridis. The sequence continues at coordinate 22,822 of OFHU01004114.1, read as the reverse complement.
TCGGCTGACCCCTGCACCACACTCAGCCCCACCCCCACCCCTGCGTCAGTCCTGTTATTTCCCCCGCTCAGAGAGGCACACAGCTCTTGTGAACAAGGGATTCGTGTTCTGCCTGCTTCTCGCCTACTCTTTTCTCTCCAGCGAGGCTATGGGGCAATTCACACCAACTTTTTCAGCCACGCTAAAAGGTGTTCAAACCTTAAAATGCAAAATGTGACCTGATGGAGACGTGGGCCTTCATCATTCAGATGATAACTGTCAGCTAAACAGGCAAGAGGAGTTTGAAGTGCTGGAAGCTGAAATGTCAAGTTCTCCCTGCCTGTGCTGTTACATTTGTGATGGCCCAGTCAGACATCATGGGAGGAACATGAGAGCCACCACTGTGAATCAGGCAAATGTGTGTGTGTGTGTGTTGGGTTGGGGGGATTGTGAAGGCATCTTACATCACTTTTCTTTTTTAAAAAATATTTTTATTAAAGATTTTCTTGATTTACAAAGGTAGTGCAATGTCTCTCTCGTATTTTTCCATATAACATTTTTACAAATCAGTTTTTGTTGTTGAGACATTAGGAAGAAAAGGGGGAGAGAGGTGGGTGGGATGGGGAGATAGGTGGGGTGGGGTGACAATGTTTTTATTTTACTTAATATGAGTAGGGTTTGGTGTCAGCGTTGTTTGTGTAGGTTCTCTGTTGTTCGCTTGTGCTCCTTTGGCGGTGAGAGAGGTCGGGGTTGGCGTAGGGTGTGATTGTTCATTTGTGGTTGGCTGTGGTGATCTTTGGTTTCCTGTGTGAGTGGGGTTGGTGGGTGTTTTGGATCAGGTTAGCCATATTGATTTGTATGCTGTCGGTAGATTTTTGTCATTGTCTTGTTGGGCTGTGTGTGTGATGAAGGGGAACCATACCGGGGTGAAGGTGTCTTCTTCTGTTTGTCCCCGTGTCAGTTTCAGGTTACTGGTTAGTTTTTCTAGTAGGGCTGTTTCCCATACTACTTGGTACCATTGGTCCATGTTTGCTCCTGTCAGGTCTTTCCAGTGTCTGGTTATGATGTTTCTGGCTGCTGAGAGTAGATGGATTATGAGTTCTTTGTGTTGTAAGTGGGCATTATTGTCTTGGAAGATGTTTAGTAAGACCAATTCTGGGGTGGTTTCTAACACTTGCTTGGTTATTTTACATATTTCTCGTGTGGTTGTTGTCCAGAATGTTTGGATTTTGGGGCACTCCCACCACATGTGGAAGTATGTGCCTGTGGAGGTGCACCCTCTCCAGCATTTTGGTGAGGTTCCTGGGCGTATTAGTGCTAATTTTCTTGGTGTTAGATACCACCTGTAGGTTAGTTTTAGGGTGAGTTCTCTTCTTTTTGTTGATATGGATTTAAAGGGGGGTTTAGACCACATTCTGGTCCATTGGGTGGGGTTGATTTCATATCCTATGTCATCCTCCCATTGTTTTTTTGATTGTGTCTAGGGAGCTTCATGGGATTTTTGAGTAGTATTTTGTATATTGCGGATTACCAGCCCTCTGCCATGTCCCTTTGTCATTAGGATGAGGTTTTCTATGGTTGTCAGGGGTCTAGTTGCTGCTGATTTTACTGTTGGATTATTTAAGAAGGTGTGTAATTGGTGTTGTGTTAGCCAGGGCATTTGGGTGTCTCTTACATCACTTTTCTAAGCTGACATCTCTGTGATGGAATGGGATCCAAAAGACTGACTTTCCCAACTTTTGGTTTTCCACAGCAGAAAATGTGTCTCATTTATGAAGTTTTCTTTGATAATCAGTTTCCTCAAACTGCATTTGGACCCAAACCCACCTGTGAAAATGTCTTGGTTTTGTTTGAGTGACTTTTTTAAGCTTGTATTTCTGAGACTGAGACTGAGACTGAGCCCATCTCTCTTTGAATGGCTTTGGGCAAATGTCTAGATCAGGAGTGGTTAACTACATCCTCCACATCCCTGGTCTTTGGCCATGCTGACTGGGGCTGATGAATACAACAACATCTGAAAGGCCATTTGCTCCTCACTCCTGAGCAAACCTTCCCAAGTTTTCCCTCCGAAGGTCTCCTGAGAAGGAAGAAGTACTAAGCAAGCCATCATCTAATGTTGTATTGTGTAAGGTGCATGCACAATGTATATTTGCATTTATATATTGTGCATGTTCAAAGCAGTGAGAGAAAATTCACACACACCACACACAGATGTCTTGTCTTTGGAGACAATGGAGTGCGCCTCTGGAGGTGAAGTCAAACTGCCTGAAATGGTATCTTGCATCAGCTTACGATCCAGCCAAAGTTGGGAGCTTTTTACTTCCATTGATTCTAATGGAAGAGTTAAACCAGGCTTCTTCAACCTCAGCCCTCCAGATGTTTTGAGACTACAATTCCCATCATCCCTGAACACTGGTCCTGCTAGCTAGGGATCATGGGCGCTGTAGGCCAAAAACACCTGGAGGGCTGAGGTTGAGGAAGCCTGAGTTAAACATTTCCTTCACTTTCTCATACTGGAAACATCCAGCCTTAAATAGGTTGCCCATTGCCTCTTAGATCTCTAGGTGGACAGAAAAATATTTTTTTAATGGTTGATCCAGCAACGGTTAAGAATGGTGATGTCCAATTAGTTTCCATGGGAGATTTAAAGCACACTTAACCCTCCCACTGATATTAACAGGGCTTTAAAATGCTCGTGCTGATTCTCTTAATTTGGAGGCGGCTACCTCTTTCTCAATTGGGACGCGGGTGGCATTATGGTCTAAACCACAGAGCCTAGGGCTTGCCGAGGTCGGCAGTTTGAATCCCCCCGACGGGGTGAGCTCCCGTTGCTCGGTCCCTGCTCCTGCCAACCTAGCAGTTCGAAAGCACATCAAAGTGCAAGTAGATAAATAGGTACTGCTCTGGTGGGAAGGTAAACGGTGTTTCCGTGCGCTGCTCTGGTTCGCCAGAAGCGGCTTAGTCATGCTGGCCACATGACCCGGAAGCTGTACGCCAGCTCCCTCGGCCAGTAAAGCGAGATGAGCGCCACAACCCCAGAGTCGTCAGCGACTGGACCTAATGGTCAGGGGTCCCTTTACCTTTACCTCTTTCTCATCCCAAAGACTGCATCCACTCTTGGCCAACCCTCTGGGGAAGCACGGGAGCTGTAGTGTGGCCACCCTCCTCTCTCTGACACCAACCCCCACACCAACCGTAAATCATGAACCCAGCATAAATAAATATACTGAATTTTATTGTCTACGTTATGTAACTATCGAAATATGTGCATACTGAAATATCGAAGCAGCAAGAAGAAAATATGCCAAGCAAACAAACACAAGACCTGGCTCAGGGGTGTCGGTTCATCATCATCTAGTGAGGCTTGCATATGTCAATGAACCATTGCGGATGCAACAACCCCACTATAAAGCTTTCCTAGCGAGCACAAGACCGTCCCTTGGAGCTGGTTCATTCATCAATTGCTGAGTGACCAAGTGATGGACAGAGAGCTTAATCAGCCGTGTTTTATTCAAATTGATGCACAGCAATAGGAATACAGTACGTAATACATATGATGTGCGTGTCTGAACCAAAACTGTTGCAACTGCAGGAAACTTTTTTTTTTTTGTAACGTTCAGCAGAAGCTGAGCTGATGAGGCTGGACGTGCCCCGTTTCCTAAAGTGCTTCTGCAACCTCCCCCCCCCCCATGCAAATGAGATTCTCCAGCAGGACCTTAAACTAATCCGCAGCAGTTAATTAGAAAAACAAATAAGCAGACCGTGTTGGGAGTCACCGCCTGCGTCCGCCTGGGCTTCCCAACTTTCGACCCGATGTTTGGAGAGGGGGGCGCAAAACTTCAACCTTTATTGGAGAAAAAGCCTCTCGCGTGCGCTCCCTGGGATCAGATGCCTGCGAGCGGGTGGGGAAGTGGGTCTCTAAATCCGAGTGTGGGTTTGGTGAGTCTGGATTGGTAGGGGAAGTGGGGGGGGGGGAGAGAGAGAGAGAGCTTGCCCGGGGTGGGTGGAGGGAGGAGGTCTGTAAAACGTCAGAAACAGCACAAAGCCTTTGCCACGTAATTAGAGGCTCCTATTAAGTCTGGGTCTGCCCTCCCTAGGGTCCCTCCAGCTCCCCCAGCCCCACCCACCCACATGCCAGGCTGCGTCTTTTGAAGTGCCAGAGAGCCGCTCGATCGGGAGAGGGAGGGGCGGGTGAGCAGCAAGCGAAAAAGAAACCCGCTCGAGCTCCCCAAGCAGCCTCCTCCTCCTCCTCCTCTTCCTTCCCCAGGCAGGCAAGGAGAGAGAGAGGGGATCTGGAGTGGCGCTCCTGAGTCCTGCGTCCGTCTGTCGGCCGGTCCGACCACTCCATCTGCAAGACCTCGGCCCCTCCCGACGGCCCGCCTTCACTTCTAAGCGCGCCGTCGAAGGAGCGCGCCCAGTCAGGGAGACGCGGGAGGGTCGCGAAAGCCACCGGGAGTCCCTTTGGAGGCACCCTGCGATTCAGCAAGAGAAGGCACCCTTTGGATCCCTGGCCAGGTCCTGCCACCTCCCGGGTTTGGGCCGCTTTGCGCGCTTGGTGTGGATTTTCCCCTCTGGAGTTTTACTCGACGGCACTTCTGAGGGCAGGCGGCAGCTGCTGCGGGGTTTGGGGGAACGTTCTTAGCCAGGGACCCCCTTCAGGTTCTGCTCTTCTTCCTTGGCTCTCTTCCTCCTTTCTCTCCCCCCCCCACCCCACCCCGTCCTCGGCCTGGGGGCCCAAAGCCATGACTTCCAGCTACGTGCACGTTCTGGAGAGGCAACCGGCCGTCCTGCCCACGCGTCTGGAGAGCCCCGGGAACCTCGAGAGCCTCCAGGCGAAAAAGAACTTCTCTGTCAGCCACCTGTTGGATCTGGAGGAAGCCGGAGACTTGGTGGCAGCGCAGACCGACGAGGGCGTCGGGGAAAGCGGGCGCAGCCTCCTGGAATCGCCGGGCCTGACCAGCGGCAGCGACACGCAGCAACAGGACGGTAAGTGGATCACCGCGAACCAGCGGCTTCCTCCTGGCCAGCCCGACTTTCGAGTCGCCGAGACTTGGACTGGTATTTTCTGAAGGGTCAACGCTCGCCTTCCCGGAGAGTAAGCCGGAGTGGGGGGAACTAGGACGGGTGTGAAATAGCCCCGTTAAAGGGGGCTAGTTTAGAAGACTGAGGCGCCTTCTAAACACACCCAGCGCTTTAAAAAAGTTAACAACCCCCTGCGCCCTCCGTTTCTGAAAGTCATGTGCAAAGTCATGGGTAAACTAATAAGTAGAGTAAAATACACGGCGGAGGAATAATGTATGTCAATGTCGGGGAAGATCTGTGCCAGTAGCCAATGCATGGTCGCATCACACCCAGACACAAAGTTTAACATTTATCGAACCGGTCCTACTCGGCTTCGTTCCGGACCTACTAATCCAGATCAGTTTAATTCATATTATCAGCCTCCCGTAGACGAATTGTCGGTGCAAATTAGAATCCCAACCGGCCTCCTTTTACTACATTTTGTGTAAAGAGCAGGGAAGGTCAACACGTGCAGTTGAGGCGGGTCGTCTTCGGATGCCCGGGTTAATGAGATGCGTCCGGCAAAGAGGCAGACGGCAAAGGGAGCGAGCACTGCCAGAGACCGGGAAGCGGGTCCCGGGAGCTGGCAAGGCCTCCGGTTGAGCTGTGTCTAGGTGGTGTATCTCTGCGAGCATCTCTGCTGCCATCATAGGGTAGCAGGGAAAAAAAATCGTTGCTGCTCCGCGCAGGATAGGCCTACACCAACAAGTTCCGCTGCGCGAGTCTCGTTGAAACGAACAGCAGGGCAGGTATGCGCGGTTTCCACGGGGCTTACTTACGCAGGAAAACTCCCTAGAGCTGCTCCAGAGCTGAAATCCTGCGGACACTTTTTTGAGAAGAGGTCCTGTTGATGTCAGCATCAGTTTCTGAGAAAGCAGGCGTGGGTTGTTGAGCTGTCAGTCGATCAAAGCCTCTCGCCCTCGCGTCTAATTCTCTAAGCGACTTTCCAAAACAGAGACACGCACGCAAGCAAATCTGGGAGCCCCACAATTCCCAGCCGGCGTTTTGCCTCCCGGAGAAGTTTCTGCGATTTGGATTTTAGTTTTCCGCGTTCCAGGTTGTTCCAATCTTACCACTGCGTCACTGCTGTGATTATTTTCAGTTCAGAAAAGAGCACATATTTCTGTTGTGTGCGTGCGTTTTAAGGACGTCTGTATAAAATGCACAATATAATAGTACTATAAATGCTTTTCGGTTAGCCCCGTTGGAAGAGTTAGCTCTGGAAGTTATGGATCCTTCCATAACTGCAGAAGAACGAGCCGGTGACGCCGGTGTCTGAGCCAAGAAGATACTTGGAAGTCTGGCTTATTTTAAGCTAAATACAGACACTCATTTTAAAGATAGCTGAAAGTAGCGTCATCCAGGACCAGGAATCCTTCTGCGTTAAGCTCCCTTTTATCCTTCGCTCCCTCACTGGTCAAACACGTTTAAACACCACAAAACCCTACCAGAGAATCAAGGCCTAATTCTCACAAACAATAGCTTAAACTGCGTTGGGCTTCAGAATGCCTCCGGATTGAATACTCCTTCCGTAGGGAATCCTCCTAGTTCTCTAGGGATGGTAAATTATTTTATAAAAGACATTGGGATCGATAAATAACAACAGCAACTGCTTAAGTCTGTCTCCAGGAATGAGTCTTGGGGAAAGATTGCTGGGCCAGTCTGGGAACAAGTGTTGGGCCAGCCACACCCAGGAGCTCTGCAGGGAGGCGTGCCATCATGCAGGCTTACTCCGAAGCAAGTCCCATAGAATTTAGCTGGACCCCCTTTGCTTTAAACCTGTGCATCAGGTAAAGATTCTCAAGTGCACCTTTTCTGCCCCGTCCTTGGGACGGGCTCTGACTCCCCATAGGCTGGAGGCTGCAGCCCTCTGCTAGGGATGTGGGTGACTTAGTCTGCGAGATCCAGCCGGCGTTCAAAGGCTTCCCTTCTCATTTATTGCAATGGAGGCAATGGGACTCACAATTGCTCGGCTTGGACTGGAGTGTGCCCGTTGTTCGGTTGGTTTGTTGTTGGTTGCTGCTGCTGCATCTCATGCAATTTCCCCGAAGCTTTTATTATTATTATTATTATTAATAATAATAATAATATTTTTTTTACTAAAAGCTTTTGTACTTTGCTTCGAGCTGCTATCAGAAGCCTGATTATTTAGGAGTCCAGCTTCACTTGAAATAATTCGCTCCGGATCGCGAACTGGAGGAGCCGAGCGAGGATCGACACTTGCTGTAGAAAAAACCCCCCCCCCCCCCGCCTATGCAGAATTCACGCAGGGCGAAAAAGAGCCCGTTTCCTTCAGACCCAGACTCTCGCTCTGCCTAGGAAATCAAACGAGCTATTCCAATCTAATACAAGAAAAACAGGCCCGCAACAAGCTGCTATCCCAATGCAGACTCATTCCGATGTTACTTCACTGGATTTAAGGATTGCCTCGCTCTCTTCGACTCCGATCCAAGACATATTGACTCATTTTGATCCGAATTGCTCACGTATCAAAACCGTCCCGAAACGACTCGAGACCACCAATTTATAGCCAGTCTGTTTTACAGGGGTTTTTAGGGCTAGGAGCAAGTCGGTTGGGTTTACTGGTGAGTAAATACGTCGTGGATCGGAATCCCGATCGAAGAGAGCACTCAATCACTCAAGACAAAGGACATCATCCGATTAAGACTGCTTTGGGAGTGCAGCCTTGAAACACGGGCTCAGAAGTCAAGTCTCCCTTTTTTCAAATGCAGCTTGTCTAGGAAGAAAGATGCGTTCATGGGCGTAGCCAAGGGGGGGCAGGGGCAGCTGCCCCCTTAATCAATACAAATCAATACAAATCTGAGGTTCTGCCCCCTCCGGCCCTAACAAAAGCCTGTCCGGCCCCCCAACAAAAGCCTGCTCCCCAATCCTGGCTACGCCCATGGATGCGTTAAGGGGTTTCTGCTTTGGACTGGAGTTGCTCGTTGACCTCGTCAAACCACTTTATCTCGGGCAATTGGAGCCCACGCTCAGTCCAGAAGTAAAGGCCGCCCGACTTGCTAGCTCTAACCGGTTTCTAAAGCATTTTGCCCAGGTTCTAAGCACCTTCCGAGGAAGCCCGGATCTATTCCTTTGCAGTTTAGGCCCGCCCGGGGAGTCATGTATCCGCTTCCTTGGAAACAAAACCCCTTTGGAGACGACAGGACGGACTTCAGAGTCGGCCTGCCTTTCATCTGCACGTGTGAAATCGGTCGTCGCACCAGCAAGCCATTGAAGCTGCGGGCCGGGTCCCTTCTTGGCTCCATCCGTAGCCAAACCTCCCTCACCTGCCCCGCTCCTTTCACGCCAGAAGTTGCTGGAAGAGCTAAAGAAACCCCGCGAGTGCGATTACAGGACTCCTGAGAAAGAGAAAAGTGCTGACGGCAGGACCTTGAGCTGCATCCTGAGCATCTTCCCCGGGAAATAATGCTCGATGGAGCTTCTGTCGCGGAAAGGGCGCAGACCTTGGCGAGCATTTGGGGCGCTCTCTCCAACGGGCAAGGGCATCACCCCCGAGTCCTCTGCTCCTGGCGCCAGAGGCCTGCCTCGGGGTCTGGATGCAGGAGAGCTCAAATTCAGATCTCTCCCATGTCGCGCCCTCTCGTCCTCTTTTGGGGTCTAACCCCTAGAAAGCCAATGCGCTTGTGGCACTGTCTTCCAAAGAAGCGCGCTCAGCCTGGTAGCCTTATAAGCACAGCGTCGCGGCTAAAAGGGGCGAAACAGCAACTCATCCTTCCCCGAGGGCCCTCCGTAAAATGAGCCAGGCCCGGATTGTCCTTGGGGAGGTCAGCCTGCTGGATTTCGCCAGGCTGGGTACCAACGGGTTCCAATGTTTCTCAGCCTTGACTCCCCAGCGGTTGCTGGACTACAACTCCCATAATCCCTAGCTAACTAACAAACTTAGTTGGTCTCTAAGGTACTACTGGAAGGATTTTGTTTTGTTTTGTTTTGTTTTGACTATGGCAGACCAACAGGGATACCTACCTGTAAAGGTATCTGAAGAAGTGTGCATGCGCAGGAAAGCTCATACCAAGAACAAACTTAGTTGGTCTCTAAGGTGCTACTGGAAGGATTTTTTTTTTTTTGTATTTTATTTTGTTTAGGCGGAGTGCAGTTTCAAGTTCTTCAACGCCTCCGCTTTGGCGCTGCTCCCTTCCACAACGGAGGGCTTCTAACTTCTCCTCCTGCCATCCAATGTGGCGTGGAAATCGGCCCGAATGGGTGGGGAGGCTCCTCTCGGAAGACACAGCTTCTTGCTTAGAGCTTTCCTCTTGGCGGCAGGGAGCAGACAGAGTTGTCCCGGGGAGGAGCGGGGTGAATTTTCAAGGGGGTGGCTTGAAGGTGGGGAAGGGGGCCCCTTGAAGGCGAGGGGAGCCTTCTCCTCGGAACCCGACTCCTTCCTGTGCCCGCCGAGGAAGGAAGGGTGTGTGCGGGAGAGTCAGGGCCGCCGGGAGTCTTTTCCCGGTGCTCTGAACCCTCTTCGGAGCATCACAAGGGCCCTCGTAGAGTTGGGACCAAGAGGGCCAAGTAGTCCAACCCTCTGCAATCCAGGAGTCTCTTGGGTGTTCGTTGGTGCTGCCGGAGCGGAGAAGTGGCTCCGGCGACGCGGGAGAGAAGGCGCGCAATATTTAGGCCTACGCATTCCGTGTTCCCCTATAGCTGTAGGGGAATCAGGGCGTTGTTGTCCTTGTTTTTTAAAACAACAGCCACCTTAGCCCCACACTTCCCCCCCCCCCGAAAAATTAAATGACTTTGCAATTGCAACTGTGAACCAGGCCGCTTTGGGGAGGCGAGAAATTAAAAGCGAGCAGTTGTCAAGCGGAGCTGGCAGCTCTCTGGTAGAAAGAAATGGAGGAATCGCGTTTACAGGCCATCCTGCTGAATTCAGTGGGTGGGTGTGGGTTTACCCTCCGCGTCTTTCCCTGCGTTCAAGCGCGCGGTGAACAGGAAACCCTCGCGCACTTTCCCCGTTCCCTCGTTCGGGCAGTTTGTCTAAAACGGATTCTGCTTTGCACAGGGGAGCCGTTAACGCGCGCGCACTTCTTGCGCCTGTCCAAGTCCCGGGCAGGCGATTCTCTCCTTTCATCACAATGACCGCCCCCCCCCCCGGCAATGCAGAAAGGGGCGCCGGGCTCGGAACTAACCCACAGAGCTCCTCAAAGAGCTGCCACGGGCAGGGAGGGGAGGAGACGGTGCTGCGTGCGTATATCTTAAACGCGTCTGGTTCTTTCTGAAATGTGCCTTTGCTCTGTAGGTGGGGGGTGGGGCGGGGGTTAGCCCGCTAGCGAAAGCTGATTCTGTCCGCCTTGGCCAAGAGCATAATGGGAGTGTGAACGGGTGTCGAGCTGAGCTTCTTCTGGAGAGGGCGAGGAAGGGAGAGACAGCGAAGGTAATGAGAGGTAGGCCCGAGCAAAGATTTGCATCACAAGTACAAGTGCCTGGGAAGAAGAACACCTATCCATTTCACTGTGACTTACTTTCATGTAGAAGTCCGGGAGACATCTCCGGAAGCCTTACTCACCAGGGAGATGTAAACTTCAAGCCCCACAGACTTTAATGACCGGGAAAATGCACAACTGGTTGTTCCCATCCCAAACATAAGATGCGGGGACCCCCTCCCCAAACTGGTCGGTTTCATTAACCACTTTGGCCTGCAATGACGGCAGGCAAGATTTCCACTTGCACAGAATTCGTCACGAGGCTGAGTTGGAAAAGCAGCGAATTCCCAACTGTGGTGAAAAAGAAGTTGTTAACAAACGACGCCTTCCTCTTAAAGAAACTGCATGGTTTTATGGCAAACATCCGTTCAGTGCTCAATAATAACTCTGCTTGAGGAAGGACCTTCTCTTCCCATTTTGTCTGACGAAGAATTCTGTCTTGTCCCAAAGCTTGCCTGCCCTCTCACCCTTGGTGGGATAAAAGAGAACGACCAGGCATATACGTTTCGGGACTGACAGATAATCCATTTATCCGAGCTTATTTTATGTCCCTCGGGTGGGTGGGGGTAGAGAACCCTGGTGGAACCACGCTGCGATGCAGTTGGGGGTGGAGTGCTGGGAGAGGGGGGGGTGCAAGTAAGCTCCCCTGCGTCTCAGCGCTCGCTGGGGGGCTTTGGGTAAGGCATACAGAAGTGAAGGAAAGAACTTGCTTTTCCAGTGGTGCCTGATGAAAAATTCTGTCTAGTTCGAAAGCTTGCCTGTACTGGCCTAATTGTGAGACTACAATGAGATGAGGATACACCATGGCTACAAATCCAAAGGAAGAAAATACATTAAGGAACCCTGGAATTTTAAAAGGCAACTCAAGGATGATCTGCGTAAATCTATCCACTATAGGAAAGGGGCCAGGAGGATACTGCAGTTCGCAAGAGCTTCTTTTCACATCTTAAGGGTCTAACTGTACGGTCTGCAGACAGATATCAGCAAGGCTTCTCACTCTGCTTTGTCCAAACACTAGTCTCCTTTCCTCCCTCAGAAATCGAAGTGATATTGAGGATCCGGTTTGAAGAAGAGTTCTGTGTAACTCGAAAGTTTACGCCCCACCTTGTGAGCATAGGTTGGTCCTATTCAGGAAGTTATTCTACTGTGGATTTTGTTCTGAATGATCTTAGAAAAGGGAAACTGGAACTGCAGGGTGTCCTGTGATATCTTTTTTTGGGGGGGGCAGGGTCCCCGCAAGCAGTTAGGGCACGAAGCGAAATCATTTGATTCCCAAATGTCTCCTCGTGGCCCACGTATGTTTGGTTACCAACTGCCATGCCGTTACGGATGTTTCCAAAGTTTCTTTGACGTCTGGTTAAATTTAGAAAGTGTTCCCTGCCTTTTCTTCTCTTTTCTGAATGCATCTGCAGCTGACATAACTAACCCCTAACGCATCAGCAGCTGGATTTAAACATAAACGCTACCTGAATTAAGCACTTCGAAATTCCACAGATTCCAACAGGGGACAGTTGCAGACGGTGCCTGCTTCCTTGCCAAGCAAGATAAATAAAGGAATTCCGATGGGGCTTCTCCCAAAGGAAAAACGGATAGGTTGTTGTTGTTTTTTTTGCCGTAAGCATCTGCACAGCTCTTATTTTAAAATGAGCGCGCCTTAAAAGTGCTTAAGCCTGGCTGGACCGCTCTGTTAGGCTTCGAATAAAACTTGACTACCCTACCCTAAATTTGTTTGACAACGCCATCCATTTGAACGTGGCTTCCTTCCCCTTTAAACTACGCAGTTCCTTGAAAGCCAGTGCCATTCATTCATCAGTGGGGCTGTCTATAAAGCCAATTGCTCCCACCTGAGAATTTATGAATGGCTTCGTTTCGCTTCGCATTGCGGGTTGGGGGGGGGTGCGGCGGTTTCTTCCTCAGGAGGTTTCCAGTGGTCCAAGAGGCGCCTTCTCCTTCCAGAGGCCTCTCCAAGGCCGGGGGGGTCTCTGTTGTGCCTCTGGGAGCAAAGGGACAGCGGGAGACGCCGCAGAACCCACGTTCGCCCACGGACAGGCGCACGGGTGCGCTTCTCAAAAGCGCATTTCGCACTCAAGCACAGGAAGGCAAGCGCTTCACGTCTACGCACGTTCTTCCTTTTCGAAAGGCGGATCAATGGGGACTCGCCTCCTTTGATTCCGACAGCCTTGGATTGCGAACAACATGCGCTTTCAGGTGTGAAAGGTTCCCGGCGCCGCATAACCTTTCAGGATCGGGGACGCAGCTTTACCTGCTCGTTTTTTGTTTTTGTTTTGTATTTTTAAATTGTCCGAAAAGGAATTGTGAATCTGGCTTCTTTATTAATTTATTATTATTATTATTTGGGGGTGGGGGCTCTTAGAGTCTGATTCACAATGCAGTTAGCATGGGTGCTGGGATCCGAAAAAAGTGAATTGGCACGGCTTTGCTGTCCAAAAGGGGAGAGGAGAAACTCCCTGCTTGGGGTCTTGGCCCGTGATGGTGGGGGTCATGCCAACCTCTCCATCTGGTTGCTCTCAAAGGGCTTCCTCCTTGAAATGTACGAAGGAGGACTCACGTGCGTCAGCAGGAGAAGCTGTTGCAGAGAATAATGGACCCGACTCAGCTCCGTTTTATTTAAGTATAAGAGAGATCCAGCCCGATCTTATGAATTATTACTCAAAAGAGTTGCGAGGGATCTACTGCAGTTAACCCTTAACAAAGGGTTGCCGCTGAAGGCGCGCATGCCTGCCCGCAAACCTGTGGGTTTCTGACTGCTTGCGTCCTTTGTGGGCAAGCGGACATGGGCAGGTTCTAACTACGCGCCCTTCGGACGGCTCCTCGTTGCCTCAAGGGAGATTTCCATCTGAGGATGATCCGTGCATTGGATGGGGCTGTCAGTAAGAGCATTTGCGGCAGAATGTGGTGGCGTGGCAGGCAGGGCAGGGCAGGGGTGCCATCTTGAGTAAAATATTTTTTTGGGGGGGGGAGGGGGAGGTAAGCCCTGCCCCGCATAACCGATCACATGGTGCGGCTCGCACACTGTCTGAATGGCAATGCCCATCAACTTTAGGAGGGCCCTGCCCCCTCAAATATTTCATGGGGGGCACAGACAGACCCCCTCGACCCCTAGCAGTTGGCTCCTATGTGGCAAGGCCATTGTCTTCATCACATGATGCATCCCTGCCTTCGGATGGGAGATGTATCATTTCAGTTGTGAAGCACACAATTAACACGCTAATTAACACATTTCTTTTCTCTGCTTCTGGAATCTCGACATCTTGGGGTGGGGCGGGAGGAAGGAAGGGTAAAGAGAGTGAATGGGATATTTTAAGCAGGGCAGATAATTATTTAAAATTACTCAGATTACATAATTTAAATTACTTTAATTATGACACCACAACGACTTACAGGAATAAACCGAGGTTTGCTTCTGCTGCTTTGCTGCAAAACACTTTTTTTTGGGGGGGGGAGAATAAAAAGTGTTGTTTTTTTTTTATAAAAAGGATCACACTAAAAGTAATAATAATAACAACAATAATAATAACATGAGCATCTCTAACCTCCTACACGCTGGCTTGTGGGCCCTTACTTTTAAAATGGTTTTTAAATATAAAAGCAAGCAAGCAAGCAGGAAGAGTGAGGCGGTGTCCCAGCGTCGATCCTGGCGGCCCCCAGTGCTGAAGCGGGGTCCCTCTGGGTGGTATCTTGGGGTGAGTCTTTAGCTGTGGCGCCCTGGACTTTGCTGACCAGTAGCCTCCACATGATGTTGGGCTCCAGTTCACCATAGCTGTCAACTGATCCCTTTTCTTGCGAGGAATCCTATTCGGAATAAGGGAATTTCCCTTTAAAAAAGGGAAAAGTTGACAGCTATGTTCCTGACCATTGGCTATGATGGCCCGTATTGTATTGCAGGCCCGGGCCATTCCAGACTGATGTTATTTTCGGGTGGGATCCAGTTCACAAGCTGATTTAGGGTTCTTGCACAACAAACCACCCCAAAACCAGACTTTTTATGATTGGAAAAGGAGCAGGAAAACGATGTAAAGAGTGTGGGAAAACACTTGCTTTGACCCAGCACCATCTCACGTTCCCCTCCCGGGCAAATAAGGTTAAACGCGCAATAAATAGGTCGTCTGGAAGCAGCACCCCCGGCTGGTTTTATTCCGCTTTATTAGTTGTTCTGCGATGCTTCCCCAATACTACCATGTTAAGGAGAGGCTGCAGCGCAACAAAAGCGGGACGCACACAACGCCCCCCCTTAAAAAAAACCCATTTGTGGTCTTGGAAAAGGATATGCTCTGATTGGAAACGTTTGCAGGCGGAAGCAGAATTGAAAGCAGGAGTTGTAGAACTTCACGGATAGCCTGGCCAGCAAAGATTCTCGCGATGGCGCGGTTAAAAAAAGTGGGGGGGTTACCTTGTATGGGCCCTGGGACAGGTGTGAGCTGGAGGCACCAGGAGGGTTCTCCACCCCTTTTCTAAACCCTCTGTTTAGCAGTCCCGGTGGAATAGCACTGAATCCCAAATATGGTGACCATGGAGATGTTTTTAAAAACGAAATTCCTTTGAAATCCTGTGTTGCACCGTATTATCTTATCATAGCGCACCTATACCTACCGGTAGTAGTAAATTCTATTGTGTTCAATGGGAATTCTCTCTAGTTTAGTAAGCTTATTTCCGACGGCAGTCTTAGGGCGTGTTCCCATTCCCGTCTTAAAAATGAAGCTAGGCCGGCCTCCCCCCCCCCAATTCGGATCTAAAGTGGCTTTGGGGAGAACGCATGGGAACGCAGGATGTCCTCAGAAAGGACAAGATAGATAACGATCGTGGTTAGCCTCGTGTCTACCTGCTGCCCAAACCAGCGATGGAAGCGCACTGAACGCAGACTAGGAGGCATAGCTGTCAACTTTCCCCCCTTTTTTATTTATTCCGAATAGGATTCCTCGCAAGAAAAGGGAAAAGTTGACAGTTATGCTAGGAGGGCTTGTGCGCACAGCGCGTTGTGAACAGCGCTGGGCAACTTTGGGAAGGGAGGATTAAAGCGCTTTTTAAAAGAAAAACAGCGACACAAAACAACTACTTCCGGGTTCAAAGACATCAACAATCCATAAAACACCCAGGCCAGTACTGTATTATTCTCCTCGAGGTACAGCCTCAGCAGGGGTGTGGGGAGAGATCTGAGCTGAGGTGACGTTGAATCTGGGACTTTCCAGGGCCTCGATGGGTTCCAAATGTGGTCTGACGCAAGATCGCCGACGTCTTATGAGCCCTAAGCATTATTCCTTTGAAAACGCAACGGGCCAACAACTCTGGATGTTCCAACATTATTATTGTCAACATGTTCGGAATAATCGCAGGGTCAGAATGGTCTCTGGGCAATGCAGGTGCGCTCCTTCCCTCGATCCATTGCCCACTCCACGGCTCTGTGACTCTGCGGATCTTTCGCTCCTTTAGGAAAGCCGAGGCCTGATCCTGCTCTTGCGCATCTCCCGTCTGCGCAACGGCGTTTTGCGCAGGAGAACATCCCAACCTGTAGGTTCACAATAACAGAAGCACAAAAATAACATAAAAAGCAATAAAAAACACCCAACAATTAAAAAGGTCGTAGACGGTTTAATTAGCCAAAAGCCTGGGAGAAGAGGAGTGCTTTTGCCTGTGGATCCCCCCCCCTTTCCCGCTTTCCAACTTGTTGTCGTTTGCCAGACAAAATAGACTTGGCCACGCGAAGCGCTGCGCGCAAAGGGAATGCGCTCTCCAGCCCACTTCCTCTGGAGAGGTGCGTCAAAAACGAAGCCGGTGAGGGGCGAAGTTGGACAGGTAAATCGAGGTTAACAAATAAAGAGCACAGCCACCCACCACTCGCCTTAATAATTCTGGCGCGTGGGAACAGCCCGCTAAAAACGAGTGGGAGAAGCTTCTGAGAGTGGCTGGCCAAGAAGGATCTCTTAGCCGAGGGATTCAAAGCGGTGTTAGTCCCAGCTCCATGACGGCAGTAGGCTACACAGTACACACCCAGATGCTTGGCAATAAAGGGACTTCATCCGCTCTGTGTGTGTGGGGGGGGAGCCACCTCACAGGGTTGTTGTCGCCAGAGATTGCTAAACAGCCTGGAATAAATGTGAGGCCGGTGGGATCATCACAGAATTGCGGAGTTGGAAGGGACCCCCTAGGGCAGGCATGCCCAAACTTCGGCCCTCCAGATGTTTTGGACTACAATTCCCATCATCCCTGACCACTGGTCCTGTTAGCTACGGATCATGGGAGTTGTAGGCCAAAACATCTGGAGGGCCGCAGGTTGGGCATGCCTGCCCTAGGGGTTCTCTAGTCCAACCCCCTGCAATGCAGAAATCGCAACAAAAAGCATCCATGACAGATGGCCATCCAACCTCTGCTTAAAAGCCTCTGCGTCAGGTCTCTACTTGCAGGGCTACAATCCATCAAAGCTAGGCTGCAGTCCTAAAACCCCGCTTACCTTTAAGTCCCGTGGAATTCAATAGCACTTATTTCTGAAGAGACGAGGCTAGGATTGGGGTCCTTTCCAACTCTTACAAATCTGTTATGAGTCTGTGAAGCGTGTTTAGGGAAAGGTAGCAGCCGTGAGCAGCTCTCAATCCGAGAATCATATCAATCCTGCCCCTCCGCTGCTCTCCAGAAATGGAGAAGAACCTCGAGATCGTGCTGCGCACCGTCTAGACGTGCCCAAATTATACCGAGTCCTTGTTCGGTACCTGGAGGACGCCTGATCTCGGGCACGCTCGCCTGGCAGGACCACGGGGCTCAGTGGACTGGACCTCCCTCCCTCCCTCCCAGGGAAGTGTCCATAGGAGTACTTGCAAGACCCAGTAGAACAGGCATAGGCAAACTCCGGCCCTCCAGATATTTGGGACTACAATTCCCATCATCCCTAGCTAACAGGACCAGTGGTCAGGGATGATGGGAATTGTAGTCCCAAACATCTGGAGGGCAGGAGTTTGCCTATGCCTGCAGTAGAAAGAGCAAAATAAAATAAAAAATTCCTCCCAGTAGCACCTTAGAGACCAACTAAGTTAGTTCTTGGTATGAGCTTTCGTGTGCATGCACACTTCTTCAGATACCAGTATCTGAAGAAATTAGTAGAAAGTTAGTAGAAAGAGCAGTTCCTCTTCACTGGAGCTTCCTCAACAGGCCATTTTCTGAAATGTGACTGTGTTGGCTTCTCAACCCAAGCAAGGGAAGCCGGTTAAAACGCAGCGGCTCCAGCCGTTCTTAAAATATAAAATAAATCTGGATACATTTTACAAGTCGTTTTTCCTAGGAGAATTTCGAAAGGCGGTGTTTCTCCGGTGCTCTTTTTAATTTTTTTTTTTTTAAAAGAAACGCGAATAGGTCGTCCTAGAAATTGTTGTTTAAAAAAATCCAGTGAAATCCAATGAAACCACTACAATGTAATGGTTATATAAACCGATGCCATGTCAGTCAGAAGATGACAGCAAGAGATTCCTGCGTAAGGATGAGGTGCTCGACACGAGCGCTGTTGTTGCTTTAAGGAGAGATAATTTATTTGTAATTCGGTTTTCACACCGTAGCCTCGCCACAAACCTGTTAATGGAAATGAAGGCAAAATGATCCCGACGGTCTAGGAGTCTGTGTTTCGCTGAAAGCGTAAACCATTTCCCCATCCCATTCCATTTGGAAATCCCATTCGTTTCACGTGGGTGCCTGTGGCGCCCCACAAATTCACATCCATTTGGCTTCTTGTGGCGCACCAAGGTCCTCACCTGGATCCATTAGCATCGCTTTAGCAAAAGGGACTAACTAGTTCAGACGCAAGATCGGAAACCTCTTTGCCGGGACCACCAACCCCCGTCTCCACTTAAAGAGTTCAGTTTTCCAGCGTGGCTTAAAAAGCGAGGTCGTTATCTGGGCTTTTCCAGGTTCCCTCCGTGTCTCTTGCCAATTTGCCAATGTATTGCAGGAGCTTGAAGTGTCTGGCAGCAAAATCCTAAGCACACTTACCAGGGAGTAAGTTCCACCAGATAAAGATCATATCAGTTGGACAGCAAATGTGAATTTTCTGCAGGAATGGCACCTTGCCCGGCCCGAGGCTGTGGGTGTCATGCAGCGTGTATGGCCTTGGTACCAAAATTTGTGGGTGCCAGGCCTCTTCATGGGGAATTTTGTGGGTGCTCGGGCACCCAGGGAGTTGGCACCTATGATTGTTTGAACCACACAGGACCAACCACAAAGGACATGAAAGTCTCACCTGTTTCAGTGCGAGAGTCAAGCACGCATCCCTACCCCAATAAAGGCAACCGGTCTTAAGACACTTAAAAATGGGCTGGATAATTCTAAAGAAGAGAGTAGGGGAATTTATTTACTTTGGAATGTTTGCACGTTTTTTAAAATTAAAAAAATTAGTCCAACCAAGTCGGGCTCAACTTTTTAGAATCACGTTTCCTGGAAATTAGTCAGTGAAACCTGGTTCCCGGTACAGCTCTGTTCCCTTACAAATTTACTTACAAGTAAGCCTTGTTTAGAATCACAGCATTCGTGACACTGCTGAGAAATAAGTGTGATTTTAGTAGAACCAACTTAATTCCAAGTAAGGCTGAAATTCTGTGCACACTTTTACTTGAAAGTAAACTCGTTGAGCTCAGTGAGCAAGCACGCATAGGAGCACGACCTACGCTGGGAAATCCCCAAGGGCGTGTAGGTGTGCCGGAAAGGATTAGGGCGTGTGACAATCCTGCATTTTTGCAATCCGACAATCGACAATCCATGTTTAGGAGACAGCGCCATTGACGCAATCAGTGTATGCGTAAATATAGGGTACGCAACAAGCCCTCGCGGACTCGAAGGAGAGCTGTGCGAGAGCCCCATTCGTTGAAAGCCAGTGGCAGCAGGGCTCCCCGGCAGCTTGACGACTTCAAGTCGCTTGACCATGGGCGTAGCCAGGATTTTTTTTGGGGGGGCTTTATGTTGGGAGGGGGGGCAGAACAAAGGTATCCGCCACGCAGTTGGTCAGTTAGTTAAGCATTTTTATTTATTTACTTGATGGGGGGCATCTGCCCCCCCCTTCCCCTACGCTCATGCCTTCGTTTGTGGTCCGACTCTTAATCTGGAGAGCAGGTCGCCCCAATTTGGAGACTTTTTCCTCAAAAAAGAAGAAGAAAAGGACTGTACAGCACACATATTGCTTTACAATATTTTGTAGACATCCAGAAAGATCCACGAAGGTGCTACATACGGCATTGATATCATGTTGAAAACGACCACTGCTTGCCTTTAATCTACTCATTGCTCAGGTTCTGCAGCGGAGCCTTGACCCCACCTGCTATCTTCACAGAGCCCCAAACAGCCTGCAGTTTGTTTCCTTCCAGAGTTCTGGCAGGCAACATTTGCAAATGTGTGGAGTTTTGGAAATAACTTCCTGTCCTTCTGCCGTGACAAAAAGAGAGGTTTTGCATGAATAATGACTTGGGCTTTGCTTCCTAAACCGAGGCAGTAAGTGTGAAATCTCCTGTAGCCTTAGATCCGTGGCGACGTTTCCTATCTTGAAAGCAACTCTCAGGAATAAGCAAGGCAAATGTGTGTGCCTGTCTGTAGCATGACTGCAGCACAGAAAGATTTCATTCCCAGAAAATGTCACCGTCGGTTAAGACAGAATATTTAAGAATCATATATTCACGAAGAATTAATTACGATGCATTTTGCTGTATAAAAATTAATGTTTCTCTTGAAAGAGGTCATTATCTCTCAGTTGAAAATCACCCACTTACAGCACATTCCATTTCTTTAAGAAAAAGTCTTCAATTATTCCATTCTTGCATCCCAAATATGCCATTGGTTTTAAACTCTTAAAAAGTTAATGTAAACATGCACACTGAAGATGCTACATAAATAATGAACACCATTGTCATCATGTTGTGTTTTCTACAGATCAGTTTAATTTGTTGTGAGACATTAGCGTTGCATGCAGGAGATCATCATAATCCCCATCAATATGAGAGCCCAAATATATTCCCACAACGGAAGCCAAACTACAGTATTTTACAGCTAAAGTGAATTTGCTTTGTAAAAATCTCCTGTGTGAACTTGGCTGCTGAATACCCACTGGATATTTACTTTTTCTTTGATTTGATGAGTAAAATGTTACCTTGATGTTTGATTCAACATTCTTGTGCACGATACAGCCAAAAGTTAAACACTTTAAAAGTTATATCGATTTCAAAGGGACGTATTTAAGTATGCGCTGAACGCTTCTATTGGATTTAACAGTTTTTCACTTTTTTTTGGAAGTGTAATTTTTGATGGGATAATTTTTGCTAGGTGGGATATAAAGTTTGATATCCAAATTAATTTTATATTGTATTTTACATTTTGCTCTATTTGAGCCGGCATGACAGTGGACCTCTTACTTAGTGTTTAACACCTGGCAATTGCCAGGGGTGTTTTACTTCCAGCAAAGATGATTAGAATTCAGATGTGTGTACAGTAGTTTGTCATTCTCGATGGTATTCGGCTAAGTCATAATCAGTGGACCTGGTTATTCATGGCCAACTGAAGCCCATTTCAAAATCCATTCATGACTTGGTGACTACGTCTTAGGTATTCAGCATACTAAACATGCTTCATGAAGGCGGGCACCAGTTCACTTGCCTGAACTGGCCCTCTTTGGACAAAGCAGCTCTGCAGAACTCAAACCTCTTAATATCTGCCTTTGCAGTTACCTTTTCGATCCAGCTCTTTCCTCTCTGACCAGAGATGCGACCACAGGCAGCAACACATAGCTGTGTACTTGCAGGGCTTCTTTTAATTTCAATATGGCTGCTTGAGTGGGAGAACTTTCAGGGGATTCTGGGGCAGAATGCCCATTCAGTTTCATTTAGTACTGTTAAAGGTAAAGGCAAAGGGACCCCTGACCATCAGGTCCAGTCGTGTCCGACTCTGGGGTTGCGGCGCTCATCTCGCTCTATAGGCCGAGGGAGCCGGCGTTTGTCCGCAGACAGCTTCCGGGTCATGTGGCCAGCATGACTAAGCCGCTTCTGGCGAACCAGAGCAGTGCACGGAAACGCCGTTTACCTTCCCGCTGGAGCGGTACCTATTTATCTACTTGCACTTTGACGTGCTTTCGAACTGCTAGGTGGGCAGGAGCTGGGACTGAAGCAACGGGAGCTCACCCCGTCGCAGGGATTTGAACTGCTGACCTTCTGATCAGCAAGCCCTAGGCTCTGTGGTATAAATACTGCTGTCTACATCTGCTAATAGCCAGAAATGGGGAGCAAACTGTGTATTTGCATCTGATTATACATTAGGGGTTCATCTCGGTAATGACAATGGAGTACACCCACCCACCCCATCCAGCAAAAGTTTAGATTCCCTTTTTCATTGGGAGAGATTTTAAGTACCGCACATGCTTAATTCTGCCATTGAAATCAATGGGACTCCAAAGTGCCTAACGCTGCCTGAATTATATCCACAATATTTGGCCAGCATTCAATACTCCACATCTTCTAAATGTTTTCACTGGCTTGGTTGGGTTAATCCTTTCATTCCTCATAGTGCTTCTGAGTAAGGAATTCTGCAGTTGGAGAATGTTAATAATAATAATAATAATAATAATAATAATAATAATAATAATAATAATAATTCTATTATTTGTATGCTACCCATCTGCCTCTTCCACTCTGGGAGGCTTCCAGCAAAATATAAAAACAGCATCATTAAACACTTCCCTCTATGGGACTGTCTTCAGACATCTTCTAAAAGTCATATAGTTGTTTATCTAAATAAACAAAAATAAAATAAAATTGTCCAGTAGCACCTTAGAGACCAACTAAGTTTGTTCTGGGTATACCAGAAAGCTTATATCCAGAACAAACTTACCGGTAGTTGGTCTATAAGGTGCTACTGGACAATTTAAAAAATTTTTTTTGACTGCGTCAGACCAACACTTCTACCTACCTGAATCCAGTTGTTTATCTGTTGGCGACATCTGATAGAAGGTTGGGCATGTTGATGATAATAGATCACATTGGACATTTCTGCCACACTCTAACCATTAAAGCTTCTCTATGATATTCTGGCTCTCTCTCAAACCACCACCAGCCTCAAGCCTGAAGCCTATTTCTTTTTTCTGATGCACACATATGCATGCCCCATAAACACACACACACACACACACACACACACACTTAGCATTTCAATAGCACACAAAGCTCTTAATATCTGCCTCTGCCTCTTTGCCAGGTTTTCAGGGGCTGAAATAATTTACGAATAATTAGACTGTTGCTTATTATTAATTGCACTGAAACAAATGGTTTTTTTTTTAGTACGGTATGAGTATTATATTATGTATATTCATTATGTTT